>CM021101.1:517920263-518007134 GCA_007115665.2 Sequoiadendron giganteum
TCATAATATTACCTAGTCAATGCATGACCTTGTAAGACATTTTGTAATATTTTATCCTAGGTCATTACACTATCCCACTTATCTCATTTATTCCATTTAATCACCTTCCCAATTAATTAAATAAATCTCATTTATTTAATTAATTCCCCTTCACATGTCTCAAAATAATTCAAATTAAATATTTGAATTAGTCTCTCACTTTTACCACATTGCAACATGTGTCACATGACTACAACTCTTCACATGCACACATAATTCAAATAATTTTATTATTTACATTATGAGATTCCCACTCACATCCTATTTTTACCCCCATTCATTGTGCGTCATAAGCATCTAATCTTCCAAAATAAATAAAAGAATCTCACTTATTTCCTCACATCTTAATTTTAGCCTCATGTCATAACCCACTTAATGTGTGTCATAGGCACTAAAATAAACTTTTAATCCTAGCCACACATATCACAAATTTGACTTTTAGTCTTGGTCATCGAATCAAATCAGCCTTCTCCTATAAATCAAGCCTTTTCACAGGTCATTTGGAGAATCTCTTTCAGCATCCTTACTCTGCCAAAATTTCTTCTTATCTATCTATCTATCTATTTTTCTTCTATCATATTCATCTTATCATTATGCTACAAAAATGAGCAATCAACATATCAAATCATTCAAACCTTCAAAATCATGCATTCTCATGCAGGAGGAGAAGAACAATGGAGATAAATCAAATCTAGGGTGGAGATCAGTTTGCTTTGCTTTCTTGTTTTGATTTTCATGCTAGTGTGTGCTCTATTGTGCTAGTTAGGGTTTTGATATCTTGTTATTCTAGTTTTATATCTGATTTTCCCTAACTACAGGTAGCTATCAAATTGGCTTTGATATTAATCAATGTCTATGTGCATACAATTTTTTAGTCCGGAATGATTCAGAAAATAGGAGAAAAGAACAAAACTTAAAGTTTTGGCTCTTCCGACACCCACAAATTTTGAACTTAAATGAAAAAGATACCCATGGGCCTTTTATAGAACACAAGGCACATATAGGATAAGACAAATACATGAGAGAGAATCTAAAGGATGAATCACATCAAGGCACGTGGAAGAAAGTGATTGACCAAGAAATTACAATTGAAGTCTTTGAAGATTTACTTCAATTGTTCATTGAAACTCTTTGGGTTTCAATCTTTATTATCAGGGTTCCTTTACGGAACCAAACCAATCCGTTTGTTTGAGTGTAAGAAATTCCCATCTATATTTAGGCTGATCTAGTGGAAATTAAATTCCTACACTTCAAGTTCAATCTTGGTTTGAACATTCTAGGAATAGGTAACTCCCACAATGTGCATACTCCTCTGCTACATGCTTAAATTCCATAGTTCCAGGTTCTGTTATCTGGCACCTCTTTGCAATGAATTTTTTCTGAGCATGAGCCTCTAAAGAGTATCACTGAACTTGGTAATACCATCAGATCTATTTGAAAACTTGATTTGCTTGACCATCCTTACCCAAAATTTGAATAATAATCTATATTTCTTGCAATCACAAATTCCACATATAAATCCCTCAAAAAAAACATTTATAAACATCTCATGTAAATAAAACCATTATTCAAATATTATAATATTAATTTCCATAAATAACACGCTTTCCAAAGCACATCATAAATTCTTGTATGATTATCCTCTACATATATATCAGATCACTAGACTATTGGACTCATTAGATAATCACAAATTTTCAAAACCTCGTTCTACCGGAACCCGGTCTTTAGCTTTACCCACAAAATTTCCTAGACTTCAATTTTGCTAGACCTCTGTCTATCTCGGGCTTCCATCATCGGACCGGAACATGCGACTTACTTTAATTATAACCTTTTCACCTTTCAAACATCTCTGCTTTCTGGTATATAGCACCCAGAACACTTTACTATGAAGCATTCTTTTAAATTAAAGATTTATTTTACCATTTTTTTTCTCGATGATCTTCCAAATAGCTAGCTCATACCATAAGAGTAAAAAACATTATATCGGATCCCCAAGCCTTACAGTCTTGGGGTGTACTGTGAGACCACACAACTTGCAACCAATAAAACCAAATTTAAATAAAATTTGAGAAATTAAATCACCTATTGTAAATCAAAATTTATATATATTTTAAAACAACAACCTTTACCTTTACCTAGATTCTGGCATAAAAATTAAAACTTTCTTGGAAACATCCGTGTGTGCTCTGATTAATTCCAATTTTTGGAACTCAGTAAAATGAATCAGTTCATTACATTGAACTACATAATATGGTAATCCTCCAAAGCCAACTAGG
The DNA here is from genome assembly GCA_007115665.2 of Sequoiadendron giganteum. Lineage (NCBI taxonomy): Eukaryota > Viridiplantae > Streptophyta > Pinopsida > Cupressales > Cupressaceae > Sequoiadendron > Sequoiadendron giganteum. The sequence continues at coordinate 517,922,582 of CM021101.1, forward strand.
GATAGAGCCTTGTTGCCAACCAAGCATCCATAGCCCCAACAAGGTTATCTTTGTAATTCCCCCAAACATAGCTCTACTGCCAACCAGGCATCCATAGCCCCAATAGAGTTATTTGGATAGCCTAAAGAGTTGATTTTCTCTTTTTTTAAATATATATAGCAATGATAGCTCATTTTTTACTTTTGATATTTCAATAATAGCTCATTTTTTACTTTTGATATTTCAATAATAGCTCATTTTCAACTTGCAGGTAGTGAAGCCTGCTATTAGGTTGGGAATTACAGTGGTAACGAAGGTTACCTTTTGATTTTTCATTCAATTCAAATCTCTTCATCAATTTACCATTTCCCAAAAATTCACTTAAAATATTCCCTATTGGTGTGTATTTTCAACTAAATTTTACTAGCTTATTCCAAATCCTAGCTAACTGTAAACTGTTATAAGTTAAAAGATATGCATAAATTGAAATTTAGCAACAAAAAATTAAATCACCAAATTAAATCCAAATTTAGAAACATTAATTACCACCCTTTTGATAAATTCTAATGGAAACCACTAAAATTTTGGCTAGCACTTCCGATTTGATGGCAATGCTCCTCATTAATGGATCAAAATTATCATGATTCCATAGGAACATGATCACATTAGTCTTCATTTAATTTACACCCCTAATTTTGCATGTATCGTTTCTCTCCACTTATCTAGGTGATGACATGTATTGCTTTACCAACTTAATTTCTTCTTTTTTTGTTCCGCACATACCAACACATTCATAATTAATACGTCCAAAATAATTTGAAAAGACCACAATTAACTTTGAAATCTTCAACTTTCTTGATTCGCAATCTTCTTATTGTTTAACTTTGAAGCAATTTATCACCAAGAATGTGCAAAGAATTAATTTGATGTAACCTTTCATTCTGGAAACGCTTGTCTGGTTACCACCTTGCTTACGATTTTTGAGACTTCTCTCAAGGAAACTATGTACCGTATTTCTCTCACGGATTTCTATAAATTCTACATTTCTTCCTTCTAAATTCTTCACATGCTTTCTTAGCTTTTTTCTCTAATTTTGCATTTCTTGCTTTGTTTATTTCTATTTGCTTCTAGGCCATGGATACTCCAATTTGTTTAAGCTGCTCTCGTCACCAAAATGTCTTTTTAGGAAGTATCACATCCCAAAGGCTTGAAAATGTTTTCTTTATTAGGACTTCCAATTTTACTATTCCAATTTTTTGCTTAGTCCTCAAGAAAAAGTATGCTGAATCCAGCTGCTACTATCGCTTTTACTCTGATGTGGCTTCTCATTTTGTAGCTTCTCTTCTGGATATAGGGCTTTCTATGGAAGATGTTCGCTCAGCTATCAACATGATAGTGAGACCTGAATATCTAGAGAACTGGGACACCATTTTATCTATGGCACACCCGACCATTAGAATCCCCTCGATGGATGATATTCCTCGATTCTTAGAGCATGGAGAAATAGTTCCTCTCCAGCCTCTTCTCTCAGACCTCCATATTCAAGGCTTTGAAACCCACCAAGAACTTTCCTATATTGGTTATTTAGCTTTGATAGATGAGGCGTCCCACATTAATTGAATAATTACCACCACCACCTGCAATTAGGCTCCCTCTTTTTGACTTTTTTTTATGTTTTGAAACAAGAATTTTGATATTGATGTATATACGTGATATACACACACATATATATAGCTTTGAGTACTTTCAAAGCATGCATTTATTGTGTATGGTTTTATCATTTTTTTGCATTTCATTGTATTTCTCTACAAGTGTTTGGATTAACTCTCATGTATGCAAGGTAAGTTCAACAGAATTCGCAAATTTAGAGGCCAAACAAGAGAAAAAACTAACCCTAACCCTAACTAACCAAGAATCTAATCTAATAAATGATTAACTCTAACAAATAAACTAATTCTAATTTCTATGATGATTTCTATTGCCATTTTGGTGTGAATTACAACAGGCTTATCTTTAAATTCATTCAGTAAAATTTCGGTTATCCTACTGCAATAAAGAATTAATTTAAATTTTATGCATTTAATAATCATAAATTCAAAAGAGTACTTACCAATGACTTGAATTATATGTATGAAAATGAGCTCATTAAAGGTCGATTACACACACTTCATTTGATGCAACCATACTCTACCTTCTTCCAACCCTAGTTCATGGTTCATTTTTGTACTATGTTTATTTCCATGAATGGCTGCATCCATTTTTCAACTTTCTCCTCCAAGAATTTTCATATCTTCGGCCCTATCATCACTTTGAATTTTGTTAGACCAAGATATATCACAATTTATATTATCATCAAAGAGAGAAAAAGTAAAAGAATGATATTCTGTATTTTGCATAAAATAAAGGAAATTTCCCTTTTTATCATGTAGATTTTCTATTTGGGGTAAAATATACGCCTCTCGCTCGATTTTCCCGCTCCTTTTCTTCAATTGCACTATCCACATATAAGGAGAATGATGACTCATCAATGTTGTTTAAAGGATTTTGATGCAATATTCCAAAATCTCGACATTCTTGTTTATTTCCTTGCAACGTGTTGTGATTTTCATTGTAATAATTGTAGTTATCCAACTGTTTTGATGTATTAGTTGATTTTTTAACATTTTTTATTTTACTAGGATTGCACATAATGTTCACTAACTTTTGATTCCTTCTAGCAGTTAGAACTTTCTCTATTAACGGAATTAATTTACATTGGCTAAGCTCATGATGCAAGCACAAAGAATCAACTCAACTCAATTTGGACATATTTCACAACAATGGGTTCAAGATCCCACAAACTTTTCAAAAAATGACTCAACATGGTACAATATTGGTTCTCCAACTTCTCATACTTAAACATGGCCTCAACCTATCATTTTCACCATTAATAACATTAAGTTAACCAAACAAACACTTACAAGGACTGCCCCTTCAATGAATTCACCATTCCTTCATGATTGTTCATATTCCTATTAGTCATGCCATTAAGGACTGTCAGCCATACCTTTTAAACCCCACACCAACTCTTGAATATAATTGATATTTTGGACACCCATTCAAGGTTTTTAAAACATATCAAAATATTTCCATAAGCTGCTTTGAGAAATGATGCAAAAATCAGACCGTCCTCATACCAACTAGGCCTAATTAGGCTTGCACCAAAAAGGGTTTATTGATTTTATAGATTCCACTATCAATTCTCCTTAACCAATACTTGTATCCCTCTTAGTTATTCCTACTTATGCTTATTTGATGATTAAAATTCCATTCCCAAATGTATTTGGAAAAACCCTAGGTTATAACTCCCTTAACTACCCTGTTCTCAGACTGTCACACAGAATTACAATCATAAACTTTCATTTTTCACACATTAAACTTGAACATCTTGTCTAAAACTTCCAAACTATAAAAAGAGAGGCTACCAAGATTATTTCCACCAGATAATAGTAGATTTCAATGGATAAAACAAAAGAAACTCAAATTTCAATATCTATGTTCACCCTAATAGGGATTTTTACCAGTCTCCAACAATTTCTCAATATCTTGAACACATATAAACCAAATTGTATGAAACAAAAACCAAATGGAAGGTGATTGAGAAACCTAACAATTAAAATCAATTAAAACTTTTTATTTCCCGTACAGGGCCGTACACCATAGAAATACAAAGACTTTCTGAGAAGTAATGCAAAAATAGTGATTGCATTCATTCAAATTCTTATCTCCAATCACCCATAGTTATTCAATCATACAAATGGCCTTTTAAAGGAATTTTACACCTATCCCTTCAACTTATAACTACTTTCCAATGACCTAAACCAAATATGACCTTTCACCTTCTCAAGTTTGCCTCTTTTTTTCATTTTTTGCAAGTTTTGCAATTTTACATTTTTGAATGACAACTTTTCATATTTTTACAAAATTTGACACAAAACATTAAGTTTTGACCTCTAAACATATTAATATGACTTCCTAGACCTTTTTACAAGGTAGAGACACCAAAATTGAATCAAATTTCAAAATTTCCTCATGGAGGCATAATTGTGGCATGATGCTCCTACACCATTCTCCCGACCAAAAGAATTTCAATTCCACTTCAATGTGAAGTTGTCAACAAATTTGCATTCTTTGTATGCTCTGCCACTGATTCAACTTGAACCTACTCCTAAACACCTTCATTTTCATGTTAGGCTTGAACTTGTCCATGCAAATCAACTTCCTATCTTGCTTGCCAACTGAAATAAGCTTCATTATGCTCTGGTGCATCTCAGTATCTTGTTTCTCCCTTTGTCTTTTGATCTTCAAAGTGTTCCTTGTCCAAAACATTAGCACAATAAAGAAATGACACATTAGTTCTATCACAATACCTCCATCCTTCTTCAACTCTTTTTAAATCTCCAAGATCAATTCATCTTTAATCATTTCTTCATCCAATCTTGACACCAACTCAATATCTCCTTCCTCTAAAATCAGATTCTTCATCTCTTCTTCATCTTCATGCTTGAATTATTCTTCTATATCTTGAAACTCTTCTTCTTCCTTTTTCCTTCTTGTTGCTAACTTTTCTCGTCTCCTTCTTCTTTTGAAAGTCTTTCTAATGGGACATATAACTCTTTTCTTCATCTTCAAGTGCCAACTTGTTGCTTGTCTGATCCTCTGTTCCATCTCCATCCTGGACTCTTGGAACTCTTTTTCCATCCTTCTCATTTGTTGCTTTATTGTTGCTATCTCTTTGTCCATCTTCTCTTGTCTCTTTCTCTTTTTCCATTATTTCTCTTCCTGCAAATGTCTTCTCAATATCTCCATCTTTTAGATTGTCTCGGCAAGTCTCTCCTTGCTTCACAACTCACTTTTATCAGCTTTCTCTGCCTTCTCTTGGCAGCAACTAGGTGCTTCTTAACCTGCACAACACCACAACACACACAACTACAACCAAAAACTCACCACTCACTAGCCCAAACCTTTTTTTGAGCTCTGATACCAGTTTGATGCAAGCACAGAGGATCAACTCAACTCAATTTGGACATATTTCACAACAATGGGTTCAAGATCCCATAAACTTTTCAAACAATGACTCAACATGGCACAATATTGGTTCTGCAACTTCTCACACTTAACATGGAATCAACCTATCCTTTTTACCATTAATAACCTTAACTTAACCAAACAAACACTTACAAGGACTTCCCCTTCAATGAATTCACCATTCCTTCATGATTGTTCATATTCCTAGTAGCCATGCCATTAAGGACTATCAACCATACCCTTTAAACCCCACACAAACTCCTAACTATAATGGATATTTTGGACACCCATTTGAGTTTTTTAAAACATATCAAAATATTTCCATAAGTTGCTTTGAGAAATGATGCAAAAGTTAGACTGTCCTCGTACCAACTAGGCCTAATTAGGCTTTGCACCAAAAAGGCTTTATTGATTCTATAGATTCCACTATCAATTCTCCTTAACCAATACTTGGATCCCTCTTAGTTAGAACTACTTGTGCTTATTTGATGATTAAAATTCCATTCCCAAATGTATTTGGACAAACCCTAGGTTATAACTCCCTTAACTGCCCTGTTCTCATATTGTCATACAGAATTATAGTCATAAACTTTCATTTTTCACACATTAAACTTAAACATCTAGTCTAAAACTTCCAGAATATAAAAAAAGAGTCTACCAAGATTATTTCCACCGGATATTAGTATATTTCAATGGATAAAACGGAAGAAAATCAAATTTCAATACCTTTGTTTACCCTAACAGGGGTTTTTACCACTCTGCAACAAATTCTCAATATTTTGCACAAATATAAACCAAATTGCATGAAACAAAAACCAAATGGAAGGTGATTGAGAAACCTAGCAATTATAATCCATTAGAACTTTGTATTTCCCGTACAGAGTCGTACACCATAGAAATACAAAGATTTTTTTAGAATTAATGTAAAAACAGTGATTTCATTCATTCAAATTCTTATCTCTAATCACCCACAGTTATTCAATCATATAAATATCCTTTTAAAGGAATTTTACACTTTTCCCTTCAACCTATAACTACTTTCCAATGACCTAAACCAAAGATGACCTTTCACCTTCTCATGTTTGCCTCTTTTTTGCAATTTTTGCAAGTTTTGCAATTTTACATTTTTCAATGACAACTTTTCACATTTTTACAAAATTTGACACAAAACATTAAGTGTTGACCTCTAAACATATTAAAATGACTTCCTAGACCTCGTTAAAAGGTAGACACCAAAATTGAATCAAATTTCAAAATCTCCTCATGGAGGCATAATTGTATCATGATGCTCTTGCATCATTCTCCTAGCCAAAAGACTTTCAAGTCCACTTGAATGTGAAGTTTTCAACAAATTTCCATTCTTTGTATGCTCTGCCACTTATTCACCTTGAACTTGCTCCTAAATACCTTAATTTTCACCGTAGGCTTGAAATTTTCCATGCAAATTAACTTCCTATCTTGCTTGCCAATTGAAATCAAATTCATTGTGCTCTAGTGCATCTCAGTATCTTGTTTCTCCCTTTATCCTTTGATCTTCAAATTATTCCCTGTCCAAACCATTAGCATAATAAAGAAATGACACATTAGTTCTATCACAATACATCCATCCTTCTTCAAATCTTTGCAAATCTCCAAGATCAATTCATCTTTAATCATTTCTTCATCCAATCTTGACACCAACTCAATATCTCCTTCCTCTGAAATCAGATTCTTCATCTCTTCTTCATCTTCATGCTTGAATTATTATTCTACATCTTGAAACTCTTCTTCTTCCTTTTTCCTTCTTGTTGCTAACTTTTCTTGTCTCCTTCTTCTTTTGACAATCTTTCTAATGGAACATATAACTCTTTTCTTCATCTTCAAGTGCCAACTTGTTGCTTGTTTGATCCACTGTTCCATCTTCATCTTGGACTCCTAGAACTCTTTTTCAATCCTTCACATCTCTTGCTTTATTTTTGCTATCTCTCTATCCATCTTCTCTTGTCTCTTTCTCTTTTTCCTTTCTTCCTCTTCCTGCAAATGTCTTCTCAATATCTCCATCTTTTAGATGGTCTCAGCAAGTCTCTCCTTGCTTCACAACTCTCTTTTATCAAATTTCTCTTCCTTCTCTTGACAACAATCGGGTTCTTCTTAACCTACACAACACAACAACACACACAACTACAACCACAAACTCACCACTCACTATCCAAGAACTTTTTTTGAGCTCTGATACCAATTTTATGCAAGCACAAATGATCAACTCAACTCAATTTGGACATATTTCACAACAATGGGTTCAAGATCCCACAAACTTTTCAAATAAAGACTGAAACTAGCACAATATTGGTTCTCCAATTTCTCAGACTTAAACATGGCCTCAACCTATCCTTTTCACCATTAATAACCTTAACCTTAACCTAACCAAACAAACACTTACAAGGACTTCCCCTTCAATGAATTCACCATTCCTTCATGATCGTTCATATTCCTAGTAGCCATGCCATTAAAGACTGTCAACCATACCTTTTAAACCCCACACAAACTCCTAACTATAATGGATATTTTGGACAACCATTTAAGGTTTTTAAAACATATCAAAATATTGCCATAATTTTCTTTGAGAAATGATTCAAAAATTAGATTGTCATCGTACCAACTAGGCCTAATTAGGCTTTGCACCAAAAAGGATTTATTGATTCTATAGATTTCACTATCAATTCTCCTTAACCAACACTTGGATCCCTCTTAGTTAAACCTACTTATGCTTATTTGATGATTAAAATTCTATTCCCAAATTTATTTGGACAAACCCTAGGTTGTAACTCACTTAACTACCCTATTCTCATACTGTCACACACAATTACAGTCTTAAACTTTCATTTTTCACACATTAACCTTACACATCTAGTCTAAAACTTCCAGAATATAAAAACAGAGGCTACCAAGATTATTTACACTAGATATTAGTAGATTTCAATGGAAAAAATGAAAGAAAATCAAATTTCAATATCTTTGTTTACCCTAACAGGGGTTTTTACCACTCTGCAGCAAATTCTCAATAGCTTGCACAAATATAAACCAAATTGAATGAAACAAAAACAAAATGGAAGGTGATTGAGAAACCTAACAATAAAAATTGATTAGAACTTTTTATTTCCTGTATAGAGTCGTACGCCACAAAAATACAAACATCTTTTTAGAATTAATGCAAAAATAGTGATTTCATTCATTCAAATTCTTATCTCCAATCACCCATAGTTATTCAATCATACAAATATCCTTTTAAAGGAATTTTACACTTGTCCCTTCAACCTATAACTACTTTCCAATTACCTAAACCAAATATGACCTTTCACCTTCTCATGTTTGCCTCTTTTCTGCATTTTTTACAAGTTTTGCAATTTTACATTTTTGAATGATAACTTTTCACATTTTTACAACATTTGACATAAAACATTAAGTGTTGACCTCTTAACATATGAAAATGACTTCCTAGACCTTGTTACAAGGTAGAGACACCAAAATTTAATCAAATTTCAAAATTTCCTCATGGAGGCATAATTGTGTCATGATGCTCCTACATCATTCTCCCAGCCAAAAGAATTTCAAGTCCACTTGAATGTGAAGTTTTCAAAAAAAATGCATTATTTGTATGCTCTACCACTGATTCACCTTGAACTTTATCCTAAATGCCTTCATTTTCACCTTAGGCTTGAACTTGTCCATGCAAATCAGCTTCCTATCTTGCTTTCCAACTGAAATCATATTCATTATGCTTTGGTGCATCTCAATATCTTGTTTCTGCCTTTGTCCTTTGATCTTCAAATTGTTCCCTGTCCAAAAAAATAGCACAATAAAAAATGACTCATTAATTCTATCACAATACCTCCATCCTTATTCAACTCTTTGCAAATCTCCAAGATCAATTCATCTTTAATCATTTCTTCATCCAATCTTGACACCAACTCAATATCCCCTTCCTCTGAAATCAGATTCTTCATCTCTTCTTCATCTTCATTCTTGAATTCTTCTTCTACATCTTGAAACTCCTCTTCTTCATTTTTCCTTCTTGCTGCTAACTTTACTTGTCTCCTTCTTCTTTTGACAGTCTTTCTAATGGGACATATAACTATTTTCTTCATCTTCAAGTGCCAACTTGTTGCTTGGTTGATCCACTGTTCCATCTTCATCCTAGACTCCTGGAACTCTTTTTCCATCCTTCTCATCTCTTGCTTTATTGTTTTTATCTCTCTGTTCGTCTTCTCTTGTCTCTTTCTCTTTTTCCTTTCTTCCTCTTCCTGCAAATGTCTTCTCAATATATCCATCTTTTAGATGGTCTCAGCAAGTCTCCCCTTGCTTCACAACTCACTTTTATCAACTTTGTCTGCCTTCTCTTGGCAAAAACCAGGTTCTTCTTAACCTGCACAACACCACAACACACACAACTACAACCAAAAACTCACCACTCACTAGCCCAAACCTTTTGTTGATCTTTGATACCAATTTGATGCAAGCACAAAGGATCGACTCAACTTAATTTGGACATATTTCACAACACTGGGTTCAAGATTGCACAAAACTTTCAAACAATGACTCAACATGGAACAATATTGGTTCTCCAACTTCTCAGACTTAAACATGGCCTCAACCTATCCTTTTCAGCATTAATAACCTTAACTTAACCAAAAAAACACTTACAAGGATTGCCCCTTAAATGAATTCACCATTCCTTCATGATTGTCCGTATTCCTAGTAGCCATACCATTAAGGACTGTCAACCATACCTTTTAAAACCCACACAAAATCTCAACACTAATGGATATTTTGGACATCCATTTAAGGTTTTTAAAACATATCAAAAGATTGACATAATTTTCTTTGATAAATGATGCAAAAATCAAATTGTCCTCGTACCGACAAGGCCTAATTAAGCTTTGCTCCAAAAAGGGTTTATTGATTCTATAGATTCCACTATCAATTCTCTTTAACCAAAACCTAGAGCCCTCTTAGTTATACCTACTTATGCTTATTTGATAATTAAAATTCCATTCCCAAATGTATTTGGACAAACCCTAGGTTATAACTCCCTTAACTGCCCTGTTCTCAAACTGTCACACAGAATTATTGTCATAAACTTTCATTTTTTGCACATTAAACTTAAACATCTGGTCTATAACTTCTAGAATATAAAAAAATAGGCTACCAAGATTAATTCCACCAGATATTAGTAGATTTCAATGGATAAAACGGAATAAAATCAAATTTCAATATCTCTATTTACCCTAGCAAGGATTTTTACCAGTCTGTAGCAAATTCTCAATATCTTGCACAAATATAAACCAAATTGCATGAAACAAAAACCAAATGGAAGGTGATTGAGAAACCTAACAACTAAAATCAATTATAATTTTTTCTTTCCCGTACAAGGCCATACACCACAAAAATACAAAGATTTTATGAGAATTAATACAAAAAAAGTGATTTCATTCATTCAAATTGTTATCTCCAATCACCCATAGTTATTCAATTGTAAAAATGACCTTTTATAGGAATTTTAGACCTGTCCCTTAAACTTCTAACTACTTTCCAATGACCTAAACCAAAGATGAGCTTTCACCTTCTCAAGTTTGCCTCTTTTTTTAATTTTTTGCAAGTCTTGCAATTTTACATTTTTGAATGACAACTTTTCACATTTTCACAAAGTTTGACACAAAACATTAATTTTTGACCTCTAAACATATTAAAATGACTTCCTAGACCTTATTACAAGGTAGAGACACCAAAATTGAATCAAATTTCAAAATTTCCTCATGGAGGCATAATTGTGTCATGATGCTCTTGCATCATTCTCCTGGAAAATATAATTTCAAATCCACTTAAATGTGAAGTTGTCAAAAAAATTGCATTCTTTGTATGCTCTACCATTGATTCACCTTGAACCTGCTCCTAAACACCTTCATTTTCGCCTTAGGCTTGAACTTGTCCATGTAAATCAGCTTCCTATCTTGCTTGCCAACTAAAATAAGATTCATTATGCTCTAGTGCATCTCAATATCTTGTTTCTCCCTTTGTCCTTTGATCTTCAAATTGTTCCCTATCCAAAACATTAGCACAATAAAGAAATGACACATTAGTTCAATCACAATACCTCCATCCTTCTTCAACTCTTTGCAAATCTCCAAGATCAATTCATCTTTAATCATTTATTCATCCAATCTTGACACCAGCTCAATATCTCCTTCCTCTGAAATTAGATTCTTCATCTCTTCTTCATCTTCATGCTTAAATTCTTCTTCTACATCTTGAAACTCCTTGTCTTCCTTTTGCCTTCTTGCTGATAACTTTGCTTATCTCCTTCTTCTTTTGACAATCTTTCTAATGGGACATATAACTCTTTGCTTCATCGTCAAGTGCCAACTTTTTGCTTGGCTGATCCACTGTTCCATCTTCATCTTGGACTCCTGGAACTCTTTTTCCATCTTTCTCATATGTTTCTTTATTGTTGCTATCTATCTATCTATATTCTCTTGTATCTTTCTCTTTTTCCTTTCTTCCTCTTCCTGCAAATGTCTTCTCAATATCTCCATCTTTTAGATGGTCTCAGCAAGTCTCTCCTTGCTTCACAACTCGCTTTTATCAACTTTCTCTGGCTTCTCTTAGTAGCAACCAAGTTCTTCTTAACCTGCACAACACCAAAACACACACAATTACAACCATAAACTCACCACTCACTAGCCTAGACCTTTTATTGAGCTTTGATACCAATTTGATGCAAGCACAAAGGATCAGCTCAACTCAATTTAGACATATTTCACAACAATTGGTTCAAGATCCCATAAAATTTTCAAATAATGACTCAACATGGCACAATAGTGGTTCTCCAACTTCTCAGACTTAAACATAGCCTCAACCTATCCTTTTCACCATTAATAACCTTAACTTAGCCAAAAAAACACTTACAAGGACTGCCCCTTCAATGAATTCACCATTCCTTCATGATTGTTCATATTCCTAGTAGCCATGCCATTAAGGACTGTCAATCATACCTTTTAAACCCCACACAAAATCACAAAAATAATGGATATTTTTTATACACATTTAAGGTTTTTTAAATATATCAAAATATTGACATAATTTTCTTTGATAAATGATGCAAAAATCAGACTATCATCATACTGACAAGGCCTAATTAAGCTTTGCACCAAAAAGGGTTTATTGATTTTATAGATTCCACTATCAATTCTCTTAAACCAATACCTGGAGCCCTCTTAGTTAGACCTACTTATGCTTATTTGATAGTTAAAATTCCATTCCCAAATGTATTTGGACAAACCCTGGGTTATAACTCCCTTAACTGCCCTGTTCTCAAAGTGTCGCATAGAATTACAGTCATAAACTTTCATTTTTCACACATTAAACTTAAACATCTGGTCTAAAACTTCTAGAATATAAAAGCAAAGGATACCAAGATTATTTCCACCAAATATTAGTATATTTCAATGGATAAAATGGAAGAAACTCAAATTTCAATATCTTTGTTTACCCTAACAGGGGCTTTTACTAGTCTGCAGAAAATTCTCAATATCTTGCACAAATATAAACCAAAGTGCATGAAAAAAAAACAAAATGGAAGTTAATTGAGAAACCTAACACTTAAAATCAGTTAGAAACATTTTATTTCCCATACAGGGCCATACACAACAGAAATCCAGTGATTTTCCAATAATTAATGCAAAAACAGTGATTTCGTTCATTCATATTCTTATCTCCAATCACCCACAGTTATTCAATCGTACAAATATCATTTTAAAGGAATTTTACACCTATCCTTAAAATTATAAATACTTTCCAATGACCTAAACCAAATATGACCTTTCACCTTCTCAAGTTTGCCTCTTTTTAGTATTTTTTGCAAGTTTTGCAATTTTACATTTTTGAATGACAACTTTTCACATTTTTACAAAATTTGACACAAAACATTAAGTGTTGACCTCTAAACATATGAAAATGACTTCCTAGACCTTGTTACAAGGTAGAGACACCAAAAATGAATCAAATTTCAAAATTTCCTCATGGAGACATAATTGTGTCATGATACTCCTACATCATTCTCCCAGCCAAAAGAATTTGAAGTCCACTTGAATGTGAAGTTGTCAACAAATCTGCATTTTTTGTATGCTCTTCCACTGATTCACCTTGAAGTTTCTACTAAAGACCTTCATTTTAACCTGAGGCTTGAACTTTTCCATGCAAATCAGATCCCTATCTTGCTTGCCAATTGAAATCAAAATCATTATGCTCAGGTGCATCTCAGTATCTTGTTTCTCCCTTTGTCCTTTGATCTTCAAATTGTTCCTTGTCCAAAACATTAGCACAATAAATAAATGACACATTAGTTCTATCACAAAACCTCCATCCTTCTTCAACTCTTTTTAAATCTCCAAGATCAATTCATCTTTAAACATTTCTTCATCCAATTCTGACACCAACTCAATATCTCTTTCCTCTGAAATCAGATTCTTCATATCTTCTTCATCTTCATGCTTGAACTCTTCTTCTACATCTTGAAACTCTTCTTCTTCATTTTTCCTTCTTGCTTCTAACTTTTCTTGTCTCCTTCTTTTGACAATATTTCTAATGGGCCATATAACTCTTTTCTTCATCTTCAAGTTCCAACTTGTTACTTGTATGATCCATTGTTCCATCTTCATTGTGGAATCCTGGAACTCTTTTTCCATCCTTCTCATCTCTTGCTTTATTGTTGATATCTCTCTATACATCTTCTCTTGTCTCTTTCTCTTTTTCCTTTCTTCCTCTTCCTGCAAATGTCTTCTCAATATCTCCATCTTTTAGATGGTCTCACCAAGTCTCTCCCTGCTTCACAACTCACTTTTCTCAACTTTATTTTCCTCATCTTGGCAGAAACCAAGTTCTTCTTAACCGCACAACACCACAACATACAAAACTACAACCACAAACTCACCAATCACTAGACCAAACATTGTTTTGAACTCTAATACCAATCTGATGCAAGCACAAAGGATCAACTCAACTCAATTTGGACATATTTCACAACAATGGGTTCAAGCTCCCACAACATTTTCAAACAATGACTCAACATGGCACAATATTGGTTCTCCAACATCTCAAACTTAAAATGGATTCAACCTATCCTTCTCACCATTAATAAACTTAACTTAACCAAAAAAACACTTACAAGGACTGCCCCTTCAATGAATTCACCATTCCTTCATGATTGTTCATATTCCTATTAGTCGTGCCATTAAGGACTATCAACCATACCTTTTAAATCCCACACCAAATCTTGAATATAATCGATATTGGACACCCATTCACGGGTTTTAAAACATATCAAAATATTTCCATAAGTTCCTCTAATAAATTATGCAAAAATCAGACTTTCCTCGTACCAACTAGGCCTAATTAGGCTTTGCACCAAAAAGGGCTTATTGATTCTATAGCTTCAACTATTAATTCTCCTTAACCAATACTTGGAGCCCTCTTAGTTTTACCTACTTATGCTTATTTGATTATTAAAATCCCATTCCCAAATGTATTTGGACAAACCCTAGGTTATAACTCCCTTAACTACCCTGTTTTAAGACTCTCAAATAGAATTTCAATCATAAACTTTAATTTTTCACACATTAAACTTAAACATCTTGTCTAAAAATTCTAGAATATAAAAAAAAATGCTACCAAGATTATTTCCATCAGATATTAGTAGATTTCAATGGATAAAATGGAAGAAACTCAAATTTCAATATCTTTGTTTACTCTAACAGGGGTTTTTACTAGTTTACAGCAAATTCTCAATATCTTGCACAAATATAAACCAAATTGCATGAAACAAAATCCAAATGGAAGGTTATTGAGAAACCTAACACTTAAAATAAATTATAACATTTTATTTCTTGTACAAGGCCGTACACCATAGAAATACAAAGATATTTTGAGAATTAATGCAAAAACAGTGATTTCATTCATTCAAATTCTTATCTCCAATCACCCATAATTATTCAATTGTACAAATGGCCTTTTAAAGGAATTTTACACCTATACCTCAAACTTATAACTACTTTCCAATGACCTAAACCAAATATTACCTTTCACCTTCTCAAGTTTGCCTCTTTTTCACATTTTTTGCAAGTTTTGCAATTTTACATTTTTGAATGACAACTTTTCACATTTTTACAAAATTTGACACAAAACATTAGTTGTTGACCTCTAAAGATATGAAAATGACTTCCTAGACCTTGTTACAAGGTAGAGAAACCAAAATTGAATCAAATTTCAAAATTTCCTCATGGATGCATAATTGTGTCATGACGCTCCTGCATCATTCTCTCGGCCAAAAGAATTTCAAGTCCACTTGAATGTGAATTTGTCAAAAAAATTGCATTCTTTGTATGCTCTGCCACTAATTCACCTTGAACCTACTCCTAATCACCTTAATTTTCACCTTATGCTTGAACTTGTCCATGCAAATCAGCTTCCTATCTTGCTTGCCAACTGAAATAAGATTCATTATGCTCTGGTGCATCTTGGTATCTTGTTTCTCCTTGTGTCCTTTGATCTTCAAATTGTTCCCTTTCCAAAACATTAGCACAATAAAGAAATGACACATTAGTTCTATCACAATACCTCCATCCTTCTTCAACTCTTTGCAAATCTCCAAGATCAATTCATCTTTTATCATTTATTCATCCAATATTGACACCAACTTCAATATCTCCTTCCTCTGAAATCAAATTCTTCATCTTCATGCTTGAATTCTTCTTCTACATATTGAAACTCCTCTTCTTCCTTTTGCATTCTTGCTTCTAACTTTTCTTATCTCCTTCTTCTTTTGACAATCTTTCTAATGGGACATATAACTCTTTTCTTCATCTTCAAGTGCCAACTTGTTGCTTGTCTGATCCACTATTACATCTTCATCCTGGACTCCTGGAACTCTTTTTCCATCCTTCTCATCTCTTGCTTTATTATTGCTATCTCTCTATCCATCTTCTCTTGTCTCTTTCTCTTTTTCCTTTCTGCATCTTCCTGCAAATGTCTTCTCAATGTCTCCATCTTTTAGATGGTCTCAGCAAGTCTCTCCTTGCTTCACAACTCACTTTTCTCAACTTTCTCTACCTTCTCTTGGTAGCAACCAGGTTCTTCTTAACCTGCAGAACACCACAACACACACAACTACAACCACAAACTCACCACTCAATAGACCATACCTTTTTTTGAGCTCTGATATCAATTTGATGCCAGCACAGAGGATCAACTCAACTCAATTTGGACATATTTCACAATGGGTTCAAGATCCCACAAACTTTTCAAACAATGACTCAACATGGCACAAATTTTGTTCTCCAACTTCTCAGATTTAAACATGGCCTCAACATGTCCTTTTTACCATCAATGGCCTTAACTTAACCAAACAAACACTTACAAGGACTGCCCCTCCAATGAATTCACCATTCCTTCATGACTCTTCATATTCCTAGTAGCCATGCCATTAAGGACTGTCAACCATACCTTTTAAACCCCACACAAACTACTGACTCTAATGGATATTTTGGACACCCATTTAAGGGTTTTAAAACATATCAAAATATTTCCATAATTTTCTTTGATAAATGATGCAAAAAATAGACTGTCCTCGTACCAACTAGGCCTAATTAGGCTTTGCACCAAAAAGGGTTTATTGATTTTATAGCTTCCACTATCAATTCTCCTTAACCAATACTTGGAACCATCTTAGTTACACCTACTTATTCTTATTTGGTGATTAAAATGCCATTCCTTAATGTATGTGGACAAACCCTAGGTTATAACTCCCTTAACTACCCTATTCTTAGACTGTCACATAGAATTATAGTCATAAACTTTCATTTTTCACAAATTAAACTTAAAAATCTGGTCTAAAACTTCCAAAATATAAAAACAGAGGCTACCAAGATTATTTCCACCAGATATTAGCAGATTTCAATGGATAAAATGGAAGAAACTCAAATTTCAATATCTTTGTTTACCCTAATAGGGGTTTTTACCTATCTATAGCAAATTATCAATATCTTGCAAAAATATATACCAAATTGCATGGAACAAAAACCAAATTGAAGGTGATTGAGAAACCTAACACTTAAAATAAATTAGAAACCTTTTATTTCCCGTACAGGGTCGTAAACAATAGAAATACAAAGATTTTCTGAGAATTAATGTAAAAACAGTTATTTCATTCATTCAAATTGTTATCTCCAATCATCCACACTTATTCAATCATACAAATGGCCTTTTAAAGGAATTTTACACTCGTCCCTTCAACGTCTAACTACTTTCCAATGACCTAAACCAAATATGACCTTTCACCTTCTCAAGTTTGCCTCGTTTTTGCATTTTTTCCATGTTTTTCAATTTTACATTTTTGAATGATAACTTTTCACATTTTTACAAAATTTGACACAAAACATTAGGTGTTGACCTCTAAACATATGAAAATGACTTCCTAGACCTTGTTACAAGGTAGAGACACCAAAATTGAATCAAATTTCAAAATTTCCTCATGGAGGCATAATTGTGTCATGATGCTCCTACATCAGCTCACCCTAGTTAATAAAGTTTCACAATCGAGTTCACTATGATCAATTGTATCATGAATTTTCAATTTGGTGACCCTACCAAAAGTGAGAAAAATTAAAGGATATAATCTTTGATTAAACATTTTCACAAGTTTCTCAACTTCCATACTGAAATACTAGCTTGTCTTTATCTTTAATTTACAAGCTTTAAGACTCGGGCCTAAAAAAAATTAACAATGATGCCCCTCCTAGCACCAATTCTCGTTGACAACGATTTCACTCACACCAACAGTGTCGAATAAAAAACTCCACAGATAAACCACGAAGAAGCCTATTCTTCTTGAAAGATATGGAACAAGAAAATCTTGAAGGGAAAATCTACCTAAACAGAACAACAAGATCAACTTAGTTCAATCCCGGGTCTTTGGCAATCAGGTCATGATCATACTAGGTTTTCTTCAAGGTGTGATGTGAATTTTTTGTTAATATCAAAGGGAATATGTTCATTAATTCTGATTTTATACTAGACACTGAATTTTTAATTTGGATCATAAGAACAATTATCATGAAATCGAAAGACTTGAAATAATATTTCATGAACATCAACAATTTAATTTTCTATCACTTAAGTAGATTTAGCTTTAAGCATTCATAAATTTCATGTAAATCGAAAGATTTTCAATAAATTTTCATCCATTCATCTATTTTTTGGAACATTTTCAAAGAATTTAAACATCTATTCTAAAATAAAGCATAAAAATACTAAAATTAAAAGGTTCTCCCAGTTATTCTCCATGCATGCCCCAAAGAATTAATTAAATCAAATCAAATCTCTTGATACTTAAGATTTCTTCACAGCTACATAAAAAATGGTGGAGCTTTTAAAGAGAGGGTTCAGTTTGGACACCAAGTAGTTTTTGTAGACACCCTAAAACGATGCAATATACAAGCTTGTTTAGCAGAACTAAAAAACCAACTATAAAAGATTCATGAGATAGGTAGCTATCACATTGTCTTTGATATTAATCAATGTCTACGTGCATACAAGTTTTTAGTATGTAATGATTCAGAAAATAGGAAAAAAGAACAAAACTTAAAGAAGTTTTGGCTCTTCCGACATCCACAAATTATGAACTTAAAATAAAAAATATATCCACTGGCCTTTTCTAGAACACAAGGCATAGACAGGATAAGAAAAATACATGAGAGAGAATCTAAGGGATGAATCACATCAAGGTACATGGAAGAAATTGATTGACCAAGAAATTACAATTGAAGTCTTTGAAGATTGACTTCAATTGTTCATTGAAGCTCTTCATTTTTCAATCTTTATTATCAGGTTTCCTTTGTGGAACCAAACCAATCCATTCGTTTGAGTGTAAGAAATTCCCATATATATTCAAGCTGATCTAGTGGAAATTCAATTCCTATACTTCAAGTTCAATCTCAGTTTGAACATTTTAGGAATAGGTAACTCCTGGAATGTGCATACTCCTTTGCTACATGCTTAAACTCCAAAGTTCTGGGTTTTTGGCATCTGGCACCTCTTTGCAATGAATTTTATCTGAGCATGAGCCTCTAAAGAGTATCACTGAACCTGGTAATACCATCGGATCTGTTTGTAAACTTGGTTTTCCTGACCATCCATACCCGAACTTTTCATAACAATCTGTATTTCCTGCAATCACAAATTCCACATATTAAATCCCTTAAAAAAAACATTTATAAACATCTCATGTAAATAAAACCATTATTCAAATATTATAATATTAATTTCCATAAATAACACGCTTTCCAAAGCACATCATAAATTCTTGTATGATTATCCTCTACATATATATCAGATCACTGGACTATCAGACTCATTAGATAATCACAAAATTTCAAAACCTCATTCTACCATAACCTGATACCCGGTACCCGGTATTCAACTTTACCCACAAACTTTCTCAAACTTCAATTTTATTGGACCTCCATCTATCCCATGCTTCCATCATCGGACCGGAATGTGTGACTTACTTTCTTTATAACCTTTTCACCTTTCAAACATCTCCATTTTTCAGTATATAGCACCCAAAACACTTTACTACGAAGCATTCTTTTAAATTAAAGATTTCTTTTACCTTTCTTTTTTCTTGGTGATCTTCCAAATAGCTAGCTCATACCATA
The DNA here is from genome assembly GCA_007115665.2 of Sequoiadendron giganteum. Lineage (NCBI taxonomy): Eukaryota > Viridiplantae > Streptophyta > Pinopsida > Cupressales > Cupressaceae > Sequoiadendron > Sequoiadendron giganteum. The sequence goes on from CM021101.1 coordinate 517,942,372, forward strand.
AGAGTAAAAAAAATACTATGGGTCCCTAAGCCTTACAGTCTTGGGGTGTGTTGTGAGACCACATAATAGGTATCACATATAAATTTTGTGATTTTCGATGGATGGTTTTTGATAAACCACCAAAAAACACTCTTGATGTGCCTTTTATATTTTCTCCAAATATTATATGTAGAGGTTTTTTTAGTTCACCATATCAACTATTTTGATTTTAGAGATTTCCAAGAAGTAGGTAAAGGAATTTCTCAATATGGACTTGAGGAAATGTGATAGATAGAAGGTCCAGTTATTCCCCCTCCTCCTATCCTTTCTTTGCATCCAATTCAACACAGGTAGTCATTGTTTTAGATGCAACAAAATACCTCTATGCCACACACTCTTTGACTAGCCATTTGATTACAAAAATTTCTCAGGTAGCACAATTACATGATGTCAATGGTCCGAGGACTCGATCAATTAGTATTGGTAGACCATCCTTGTAAATACAAGTTTGTGTGTCTCATTGTTACACTATGTGTAATTAGTTGTGTTTAGGTCCTCTTGAAGAGACTAGTAAGCCACCCCTAAACACATATAAATATGATTTCCCTCATTTATATCACCTTTAAGAGATGAGGCAACATGGTTTAGAACACAAGTTGATGCCTCATGGAAAAGAACAAAAGTAGGGCCATCATCTGCTAGAGTAGAAGATGAGAAATACTATTATTTATTTTAAGTAAAATTTAAAGCTATTTCATGGTGTATTTCATTTGAATTTAATATAAAAAAATATTAGTACTAATGTATCTAAGTGCAATAATAGTTGATGATAGAGGACTTGATCTTGGAGAATTTCATCATGGTACTCATTCTTCCATTCAATTTGGCCTACACTTGATGGTATAAAATTTTCTACATTTCTAATTTTTTTATTGTATGCAACTAATTTTTTGTGAGTAATTATATATTAATTCATATCTTGATCTTATTTAATTTTATAGTCTATTCAAAATATGAATGAGGTGACACCTTTACCAATATGTTTTAGTAGAGCTCTTGATCATCTTAAGGGACCATCATTCATAGAATAAATATCATAACAACAATGAAGATTCAAGCTAATTAAATTAAGTTTTGATTGAATTGATAACTTTTAGATAAATTATAATTGACTATAGATATTTTATGTGAATTTCAAAGATAAATTGTAGTAGATGAATTTCTATTTAATATTATAACCTATCCTTCAAGGAGAGTCACAAGGGTTTCAAATACTATTTTAAATTATTGATTCAACAAGAGTACTACACACTATCCTAAATATTTGTGTGGGGCTGCCATCAAAATAATGAAGAAAAAGAGAGTCATTTGAGTTGACTACAATACACTTGTTTGATGTTCCCATGCATGTGTGATGTTCCCATGTTTGATTTGATTATAATGTATTTTATTTGACTACAATTCTACCATGTTCCCATTATTTTGTGATGCTCCCATGTTTGAGTTTACTATATAATGCATTTGGTTTGACTATAATGATATCACGTTCCCATTCTTGTGCGATGTTTTTTATCTACAATTTATGTATGTTGATTGGAATATGAAATAAAATGATAAAAAATCATTTGTGAGGTGATTGTGATAATAAAAATTAAAAAAATGCATTTGTTATGAGCTACTTTAGAGTCAACTAGGTCATATTGTAAACCTTAAATAAGTCTAATTGAAGTTATAGTATGGCAGCTTGAATTAATATGAGTGATTATTTTAACTATCTTTTCTTAAAGTAAGAGATGTTATTATGGAGTGACCCCACATGTAGTTGTAGGTCAAAAAATAAATTCATAGGTGTCATAAACTCTAAGAACTACTCTATCAAAGTTTGACACTTTTTTCTCTTTGGTCTCTTAAGAGACATTTTTAGAAACTTATAGTATGGAATAACTAAAATACTTGGGGTATGAAATGAGACCTCTTATTCAACAAACCACCCTGATGTGTTGGTGTATTTGGTTCAACCCCACAAGATGAAGAATAAGAAATATGGCTCATGGAACCATTAAACTTTATCCCATTGATGTATTTTTTAAGAATGCATCCATTTTTGGTATAGTGAAATGGTGTTGATTTAGAAACAAATGAGAGAGGTTAATGTGGAGGGACCCCACATATAGTTTTAGGTCAAGATAAAAAAAATTATAGGTGCCAAATACTTTGAGAATTGCTCCATCAATTTTTTTCACTTTTTTTTCTCTTGGGTCTCTTAAGAGACTCTGCCAAAAGCTTATAGTTTGAAATAATTTGGAAAATTGGAGTATAAAACAAGGCCTCCTCTTGCATTCAACCCCCACTCTAAAGTTTTGGCATATTTAGTTTGACCCTAGGAGTTGAATACCTTAAAATATGGATCATGGAACCATTATACTAAATACCATGTGTAAAGTTTCCAATAGCCATTGTGGAAGCCTCAGAAATTTCATGCTCCACTAGTATGAAAATGCATTTTCTTTGGTGTCCTCTTGGTTTGTCAAGGGTTAGGGTTTAGGGTTTTATGTGGGGAGTTCTTTTAATTTAAATATTTTCTCTTGTTCTAAACCCTTGGTCTTTCAGTCTATTCCTTTGTTGACCTATTATCACTCGTTTTCGGTCGGTTTAAAACAACTTGAGTCATTAGAAGTCCATAAAATGACCGGACCTTGTGGTTAGGATTTCTCCATCACCCTTTGTTGAATCTTTTCACGTGCCTAGATCTGAGAAATATCTTTTATTTTATAAGGTTGATGTTTGGCCTTGTTTGGCCTTTACATCCTTTGCAAAAATGTTATTAAGTCTTTTAGGACCTTATCATGCATTTTTGTAGGCGGTCCCCTCTTTTAAAGCAACTTGGTGCACGTACAAAATTTAGTTACTTAAGTGATCGCTCATCGCTAAATTTGTTTCTATCATCGGGTTCATTACCATGATGAGCAATGAGCCTTTAGTTCTCTTGTCAATTGCATTTCACTAAAGGAATTTGATCTCCATGTTTGATTTTTGCGATGAGCAAAGTGGCTATGTGTCTTTCATATCACTTATCACCGAAAAATTTTGGTTGCTTGGTTCCATTTCAATGAAGCATGATGGAAATTGTATTTTCTTTATGTCGCGCCATCGCAAAAACATTTCATGGATTTTTCAGTTACTGTGATGAGCGATGGAAGGATTAGATTGAGTGGTATGATCATGCCACTTGTCAAAATTTGGTGTTATCGCTGGTTTTTCCCATCGCCGAAATACAAATGCAATCTTGTCACATTTCTGTGACAAGTGATGAAGGATATGCTATGGAATATTCCCTCCAATGAAGTTGTCACTCATCGCCAAAGTTTGGACATAACTTCAAGGCATTACTATGATGAGTGATGGTTCCAAGAGGTGTTGAAATTAGTGGATGGCCATGTGGCAATTCTTTGGGGTGTCATTGTCATTTTAAAGCACAATTGTAAGAAGTATAAAGTGATGGTTGAGGAGAGATATTTATTGTGTTTTAGATAAAATGAGATTGATGGCTAGGGTTTAAACTAGAATAGATACTTGTTAGTTTGCTCATGTGAGAAATCTATCAACCATTAATAGAAAATGCACTCCAATTTTGAGTCATAAAGAGGGTTGTTGAGTGTTTTTCTTTCACAATTATAGTCATTAGGAGCAGAAGAATTGGTTAAGTGAAGAAGAGAAGAGGGTAAAGCTCCTGGTAAGGTGAATTTTAAGGAGTGGCCTGCTAATTTTCCTAGGTAAGTCATTTTCTTGAATTTTGTGAGTAATTTTTTGCATCGGGTAGTCTGTGAATTGAGGTGAGCAGCTAGGGTTTGTGGTTGATATTATCATTTATGTGTGTTCAAAGGGAATTAAAATTATTGCATGCATTGTTTGGGGTAGAGAAGTTGAATTTTTTGTTTTTATTTTAAACCCTATGAATTAAGTAATTGAGATTGCATTTCCCCATTATTTGAGGCCCTATTTTTATTACGTTGCAAACATGAGTGAGCCCAGTTAGTCCTCTACTAAACCTAGGAGAAAGCCTACTCAGAAAAGGGTTAAAAGATCTAAACCACAGAGTGACCAACCTAAACCTAAAATAGTAGAAAAAACTTCAAAGAAAAGAACTATAAAGAAGGATTATCCTAGGTTTATGGAAGAGCCCCCTAAGGACCCGACTACAGAGATAAAGAAGGTAGGAAAAAGGAAAACTAGTGAGGGAGCTTTGACATCTCATTTTGAGGACTCTACCTCTAAGATTGGTGATGTAGCCTTACCATAGAGTGGTTGGGACTTATTTCTCTATGCTTTCAAAAGAAGAATTGCAAATTAACCCACATGCAACTTATGGACTTGTTACATAGGCAAGCTGGTATGCCCTAATGTATTTGTGGTGGTGGATTTAATGCTTGAACTGGCAAGGTGTTATGATCCATTGGATAGAACAATAAAGATATTTCTAGACTTTTTTCTTATGTTGGAAATCTCAAGAAGCCAAATAATGGAGGCTTTTCAATTGAATCTAGCTACCTTTGAATCCATCAATTTCTACAAGTTGTACAAGAATATGAGCAAAATAAGTTTGGGTATAGAAAGGGTATATTTCCTATACACATGAGGCATGACATGAAGAATAATAGTGTACCTTTAGCCCCTTGATATGGATCCATTTTATTGTGCTCATTTTGAATATTATTTCAAGTATACTAATTATGCTTTGTGTCAAGTTTTGCATAAGAAATGTGATATTAATAGGGATATTGCCTTAATGAACCTAGCAATCGGCATTCAACAAAATTATCATAATAGGGTTTGGAATTATGGTTCCTAAATTACTGAGCACTTGCATGAGAAATTGATGAAATTGAAAGATGAAACCCCTCCATTATCATGTAGGCACTATTCTCTGTTGATGCACTTGTTGTTATGGAAGAGTAGGAAGTTAATGATAAATTTTATAAAATTAAGAGAAAGAGATAACATGGATAATGAGTTTCTTGTGTAGATGTGGATGCATAATTGGGATTTACAATGTCCAAATTTTGGTTATACTATGTTTTGCAATATTTTTAAGTTCTTGGTGCTAGAGCAATTGGGTTTGAAACCCATGAATAGAATTTCACAAGGTGTTAAGGAAATTTTGAGGCCTGAGGAATATGAGTAGGACACCAAGAAAAAATTTAATTGGGGAGATTGGTATCTTCATACCAATTATACAAAAATAATAATCTATGGAGCCCTAGTGCCACCTCACAAGTTTCCAATATATATGTCAGATAGACAAGCATTGATGGAAATAATGTGGCAATTGGATGCCATGGACAAGGAACACTTTAGAAAATCAAGAAAGGCATCCTTTGTGTACCCTGATTGTGGATTTACCTATTTCATTTGCACCTCGAAGGAGGGTATTGAGAAGTTTGACTCTCTTTTAAATAATTACAGGTTGAAATAAGAAGCCAAGGTTGTGTGACCCTGAGGGGGAAATTTTTTCTGAAAGAAAAGCAAGAGGGTTATCAGGGAAGTACCATGATTTCCTCGTTCAAGAGGATGTGATCAAAAATTTATCCTCTGATGAAGAAGTTATAGAAAGGAAAAATCCATGGATAAGGATATGTTCAATTGAATAAAAGATGTTGAAGGATACCCCTTTCTATGTCAGCCCTTATTTCGAAATAGAGGATAAATTGGTGAAGGAAAAATTAATGCTTGGTAATTTTGATGATAAGAGTTTCTCTGAGAAGGTTAAGAAAGTTGAGATAGAGGCCAAGGTGGCCAAACAAAACCATGATGCACAAGTGGAGAGCCATTTGTCTCAATCCTCTGCTCTAGGCATCCATATTCCAACAAAAGAGATAGATGGACAACCTGCAGTCACTCCATTAGTGGCTTATTCAGCAAGTGAGAAGACTGGTGAGGCTCAAGTTCTAGAGGTTTTGAGAGGGCACATCCCCATGGAGAAAGAAGTTGATCAGGAATTTCTTGAGGACAATGATGATGCCTTGAATATAGTGGTTCCTCCTAGTAGAGTTGTGAAGTGGGAATATAATGAGGTTGAGGATGATGATTTTAGAATAAAGGTCTGTGATGACTTCATGTGTGATGATTCTTTTGTCAAGACCAGAGAATTTAGAGATTTTTTCATCCATATAAAAGTATCTAATATTAAAAGGAGAATTGAAGAAGCAAAGGAGAAAGTTGATCCTTCCTTGTAGGAGGAAGCTGAGAAGGAGTAGGAGGATAAGATAGTGCAATAAATTGTTTCTATGTCACTGATAGATGTAAGAAAATTAGTGAAGGGACGTGGAATCCTCTTATTTCCTAGATGGGAAATATCATCTGCTATTTCACTCGATGCAATTAGGAAGGATCTAGATGCTTTTGTTTCTGAAGAAGTTTTTGACAATAAATTTTTTGGTTCAGGTTTCAGTCCTAAGCTACACACTCTTTCCATTTGGTCTATGGCACCAAACACAGGGAATCCTAAGGTCATAAAGTCTATGGAAAAGGATATTGGAGCACTAATTGTAAAAATGGCAACAGAAATGACTACCATTGCAGCTGCACAATTGACAATGCATGTTGCAATGTTAACTATGGATACCACTCAGATTACGAAGGATAACTATAAGAAGTTGTTGGATAGATACAAGAAGTTGATGGATGAACATAATAAGGTGCTCACCATAGCACAAATGGGTCTTCCATCTCTAACTAGTTCTACCTTATATTTGTTAACTCAGGACAGAGAGACCCTGTCATTGAGGATTCAAATATTGAACCAAGAATTGAAATCAGAAAAAGAGAATACAAAGAAAGCAAAACTGGAAATAGTTAAAGTGGAAAATGACATTTTTGAGGATGTGTTAAAGCATAGAGTAACCAAGTTGTTCAATAGAATTGATGATGTGTGTGTTGCTTACTAGAACATCCATGAGGCTCACATCAAATATTTGTAGGTTCGGAGATCTTTTCAAACTGAGTGGAGCAAGTGGAGCACCAAAGTAGGAACACTTGAGGAAATGATGCCTAAGATGCAAGAGGATCCTGAAGCTCCTACTAATATTCTTGAAATATTGCAAGGCATTGATCTAATAAATGAAATTAAAACTTTCCATGGGAAGCTAGGGATGCAACTCCAAAAGAAATTAAGAATGTTTAGGGAGATGGAGGAGCATGGCATGCCCAAAATTTTGGATGATAAAGGTGATTTGAAGGAGTTTGCTAACTGGAATGATGAGCTGGGAAATTTTATCTCACAAGCTAAGATAATGTTAACTATAGTTGACTACTCCATGTTGAATCCCAATATTGACAACATGGTTGGGGTTGAAATGAGAATTCAAATACATTTGTTAAATATTTCAGAGCCTTAATTGATGCAAGATACACTTAGCACAATCCAAAAGTATAGAACCTGCTAGACACACATGTGAAGGACACTTTTGGATCGTGAGGAAGATATATTAATACTATTGCAACGACTAAAAGATTCCTTTTGGAAGGCAGGCAAGATCTTCTTCAGCAAATGGAAATGATTTTTTTCTTATGTGCTTTCCCCCCACTTTCAAAGGTGCAAATATAATTGTCTAGGGAATTTTTAAATTAAAATGAAATGTATGTGAAATGTGAAATGTGACTTTAATTGTAATTTGGCCTGAAGCTTGTTGCTCCCATGTTTCTATAAATTGGAATTCAAGGCCAATTACATGGGTATTTTTTATGGTTAAGCATTCGAGCTCATGTAAAGAGTGATTTTGTAATTTCAAGCATAGAGAAATAGCATAGTCTTAAGTCTTAGGTTTAGATTCTAATTTTTAATAGGCATAATCATTCTACAATAGCAATGGCATACGAATGGAAATAATAAATTCTGGAATGTTTTCTCTCCCATGTATTTTGTTGTACAGATTATGAATAAAATGATCAAGGGTCTTTTATTCATCTTTAATCTCTTCAGTTGAATGAGTGGTTTCATTTTTTCTTTAGCTTAAAGGGTTGATTAAATTCTTTGGTGAGATCATAGGTCTGTGTAATGGAGTATTAGGATTACTAAGTATTTTATGTTTTGGATATCTTGATTTGTTATACTACAAAATAATATAGCAATAGTCTTTGAATACTTTTTTTAATTGCTAATGTTCTATTGTTTATTACAAATATGAGTCTGTCGCCCAAGGATCAAGCATTGTTCTATTAATTTGGTCATCTTTAAAGCTAATTGAGTTGATCTTTCCTGTTGGAGAACAAATTAATATGTAAAATCACTTCCAAATCATAAATTTTTGCAAAGTTGTATGAGATCTACCTATTCCTGGCTTGTAGATAATAATTTATTAAAGGATCATCAAAATTCTTAAAGAATTGTCTATTTGCATTATTTAGGAAATTATCTATTAATTTCAATGATTTTGGTAATTTGGCACAAGAGTGTCAATTAAATCATTTTCAAGATCACCCTCTTGGGTCCTACAGAGCCTAAAGTGCAAAATTAGAGGCTTAGCAATCCTTTACTTGTTCGTTGGCCAATCCTCATCATCATTGACTATTGAATTATGGCAGGTTCATAGATAATGATTGAGATTAAGTTTGGTTCTCAAAAACTAACCAACAGATTGGCGACTCTATTGGGGGCATTGCTAGTCCAAGGTCTCTAGGTTAGATCTAATACAGTTAGATTCAAGTATTTTATTTTTCTTCACTAATTGGAGAAAACATTGTTCAAATTTTCATCTTATAAGTCAAGTCTAGTTTTATGCATCAAATTCTAGTTCATTCCTCCATCTTGTGTTGGTTTATGTTCAATTTTTTCTCTGGGATTGCAAGTGCAACTCCAAAGTGTAATAAATTTATATTTCCCAATATCTCAGGTGGCGACTCTGAGATCTCTTGTGCCAGTGCAAGGTTAAATTCTGAAAAAGAAAGTGAGAGGGAGAATTTCGAAAGATGATTTGACACCATAAGGAAGACCAGAAGCTACATGAAGAAGCATTCTGAGCAGAAGATGGAGTCTGAGATTTTAAGGGACAAGCAACCAACCTAGGTAAAGAAAAATGTTGAATCAAGTAAGCCAATTGATTTTCTTGTTGATGCATCTCCTACTTTGAATAATGATGTAAATAATGCAAATTTTCATGAAATGGTGTGTGAAGTTGAGGTGCCTAATGTAAATCAAGGAAGTTTTCCCACTAAGGAATTTTTTGAGAAGAAATTTGATGTCTCAAGAGAAGAGGATAAGTGGGAATTCTATAAAAATAGTAAAGGGTTCTCGGATCTATTTTCTCCTAAAGTTGGTTCTATCTTTAATGATGGCAATTCAAGCCAAGAGGTGAATCCCCTATTGTAGCCTTGCACCGTTCCCCTGAGAAAGAAGTAACAAAACCTTATTTATTATACTCCTAAGCCAAGTGAGTTTGGAGATGTCCTAGAAGATGAAGAGGATATAGACAAAGATATGCAAGCCTTAGAAGAGGAATATATTAGACTTAAGGAAGAGGAAGAGCGTAGGCTCGGGGAGTTGGAGAAAAGGAAAGCAAGGGAGTTGAAGGAGAAAGAGGATATAATTAAAGCTAAGATGCTTGAAAGAGATGTTCGAAAGAAAAGAATAGAGAATATGGAAGAAGTTGCAAAGAAAAAGGAAATTTCTGAGAATGCTTCTAAGTCTGCTACTAAGACAATCCCTATCCCTCCTAAGGTAACCATCCCAATGGGAACCTCTACTGCAAATACTTATACCACATCCGTTGCAACCACTAAAACCTTAAATCCATTTTTTTTTGCTAAGCAATCATAATTTCTAGATCATGGGAAGAAGTCCATTGACTAGCATAAGAAAACTACCTTTAATACCAACACTAGTACAAGTAAAAATACCTCATCCAATAGTGCTTCCACCAAAAAAATTAATATTAATCTCACTCCATCAAGTACACCCCCAAACCCTGAGATCTTGAGATTGCAACTAGAGAATGAAAAGTTGCATCAAGAGCTTAAGAAAAATTAAATTGAAGTTGTGAATGTAGAGATAGCCAGAAAGATCTCTTTCCTTAAGATCTCTATACCTGATCTAGTAGCTTCAAGCTCTAGACATACTAACAATGACTCACAAAAGAAAAAATTTGAGGGACACGCTCCTAGTAGGGGTGGTGGTGGAGATCAGGGTGGCGAAGGTGGAGGGAACCATAGGAATAAGAATGCATATTCTGAAGATGGAGAAGGAGGTAGTAGTGATGGAAAGAAGAATGGATGTGGTGGTAGTAATGGTGGAGATGGAAAAATTAAGGATAAGAACCAATCTAATGACTAAAAGGATGATGAGCCCAAAAATTCTCATAGAGACCAAGCTACTAGGAGGCCAATGAAAGTGGAAAGATATCAGCAGTTGTGGTTTACTAGAATTCTCAGTTATCCCAATCTATTTGTGGAAGACTTCAGACTTGCCACGGTGAGGTTCTCTAGTAACAATACCTTAAGTGGTGAAGAACACCTCAAAGCATTTGCTAATGTCATGGATGATTTTGAAGTAGAAGCTAAGGATGTGATGATGAAGCTATTAATACATTCACTCACTAAGGATGCTAGAGAATGGTATAGAATCTTTCCTACTGAGAGCATTGGTTCTTGGGAGGAATTCAAGAGGCTATTCAGAGAGCAGTATGGTGACAAACCTGATTCAAGGTTCCTATTAAATAAATTTAATAATATTGCTAAAGGCTCAAATGAGGTTGTAGTTGATTTTAATGTGAGATTTCAAAAGGAAATGAAATGGTTATTCCCTCATTTGCAATTAGATGATAGTGTATGCCTGGTGAATTATTGCAATGCTTTTGATGCAAATATGAGCTACCACTTGCTGGATAAAAATCCTCAGACATTGAGAGAGGCTTATAAGATGGTCATCAGTATCATTAGAGAAACTCGTAAGTTTGAGAGAAGGGATGATGTAAAACTCCTCAAGAATCCAAAGAGAGCGAATAAAAACCCTGGTGCTAAGGGAGGTTCTCTTGAGGACAAGATTGACAATTTTACAAATACCATGAAGGATATCAGTTATAGAATTGCTAAGCAAGAAAAGAGTATGTCAAATGAAAATTACAATTACCAAAAGAACGAGAGACCTTCTTGGCTGCAAGACCATACATATAACATAATGGGAAACCAATTCCTAACAATCAAATGAACGCTCAAAATGAGGTTCATCCATATCCTTTGTAGAAAAACTCAGGAAATTTTGTTGATGAGACCCCTTGGTGCATGGTTTTTCATATGCCACATTCTTCTCACTAATGTGGAGTTGCACAGTTGTTTGAAGTTGAAGAAGGTGTGTCTGAAGATTATGATCAATCTCATGAGGATGGTATTGAATTAAATATGATCATGGACCAATCTAATTTTGTTGATAATGAGTACTCATCTGATTTAGAGTCTCATGAACTTGATGTGGACAACCAAAGGCATATAGCTAATACATATCACCAATAAGTTCTCTCTAATGAATGTGATGTAGTGACAATAAGTTTTTTGGTTCAGGTTTTAGTCCTAAGCTACATACTCTTTCCATTTGGTCTATGACACCAAACATAGGGAAGCCTGAGGTCATAAAGTTTGTGGAAAAGGAGATTGGAGCACTAGTTGTGAAAATGGATACCAAAATGACTACCACTGCAGCTGCACAATTGATAATGCATATTGCAATGTTAACTATGGATACTACTCAGATTACAAAGGCTAACTATAATAAGTTGCTGGATAGATACAACAAGTTGATGGATGAACATAATAAGGTGCTCACCACAGCACAAATGAGTCTACCATCTCCAGCCAGTTCTACCTCAAAATTTTCAACACAGGATAGAGAGACCCTGTCATTGAGGATTCAGAGATTGAACCAAGAATTGAAATAAAAAAAAAGAGTACAAAGAAATCCAAACTATAAATAGTTAAAGCGACAAATGAAATTTTTGAGGATGTGTTAAAGCATAGAGTAACCAAGTTTTTCAATAGAGTTGATGATGTGTGAGTTGCTTACAATAATATTGATGAGGATCACATCAAACATTTGTAGGTTTAGAGAGCTTTTCAAACTGAGTGGAGCAAGTGGAGCACCAGAGTAGGAACACTTAAGGAAATGATGCATAAGATGCAAGAGGATCTTGAAGCTCCTACTAATAGTCCTGAAATATTGCAGTCCATTGATCTAATAAATGAAATTACAACTTTCCATGGGAAGTTATGGATGCAACTCCAAAACAAATTAAAAATGTTTAGGGAGATGGAGAAGCATGGCATGCTCAAAATATTAGATGATAAAGGTTATTTTAAGGAGTTTGCTAAGTGGAATGACAAGATGGGAGATTTTATCTCACAGGCTAAGATAATGTTAACTGTAGTTGATTACTCCATGTTGAATCCCAATATTGACAACAAGGTTGGGGTTGAAATGAGAATGGACATATCTGTTAAAGAGGCCAGAGCCTTAATTGATGCAAGATACACTCAACACAATGCAAAAGTGTAGAACCTATTGGACACACGCGTGGAGGACACTTTTGGCTCGTGAGGAAGATATTTTGATACTGTTGCAATGAATGAAAGATGCCTTTTGGAAGGCGAGCAAGATCTTCTTTGGAGAATGGAATTGAATTTTTTCTTATGTACTTTGCCCCCACTTTCAGAGGTGCAAATTTAACCATCTAGGGAATTTTGAAATTAAGATGAAATGTATGCCAAATGTGAAATGTGACTTTAATTGTAGTTTGGTTTGAAGCTTGTTGCTCCCATGTTTCTATAAATGGGAATTTAAGGCCAATTACTTGGGTCTTTTTGATGGTTAAGCATTCAAGCTCATGTAAAGAGTAATTTTGAAATTTCAAGCATAGAGAAATAGCATATTCTTGAGTCTTAGTTTTAGATTTTAATTTGTAATAGGCATAATCATTTTACAATAGCAATGGCATATGAATGGAAATCATAAATTCTAGAATTTTTTCTCTCCCATGTATTTTGTTGCATAAATTATGAATAAAATGATCAAGGGTCTTTTATCTGTCTTCAATCTCTTCAGTTGAATGTGTGGTTTCATTTTTTCTTCAGCTAAAAGGGTTGATTAAATGCTTTGGTGAGATAATAGGTCTATGTAATGGAGTATTAGGATTACTAAGTATTTTATGTTCTAAATATCTTGAGTTGTTATACTGCAAATAAATATAACAATAGTCTTTGAATGCGTGTTTTAATTGCTAATTTTCTATAGTTTATTACAAATGTGATTCCATCACCCAAGGATAAATCATTGTTCTATTAATTTGTTCATCTTTGAAACTAATTGAGTGGGTCTTACCTGTTAGAGAACAAATGTATATTGAAAATCACTTACATATCATAAATTGTTACAAAGTTGTATGAGATCTACCTATTCCTAGCTTGTAGATAATAATTTAGTAAAGGATCAACCAAATTCTTGAATAATTATGTATATTTGCATTATGTAGGAATGTATTTGTTAAACAATGAATTGGTAATTTTTCACAAGAGTATCAATTAAATCATTGTTGGGATCAACCTCTTGGGTCCTACAAAGCCTGAAGTGAAAAAGTAGAGGCTTAGCAATCCTTTACTTGTTCATTGGCCAATCCTCATAATTATTGACTATTTAATTATGGAAACTTCATAGATAATGATTGAGATTAAGTTTGGTTCTCAAAAATTAACCAACAACCCATATTTTTTCTTACAAACCTGATGGGACCAAATAAATAGTACCAAAATGTCAGTGTGGGATACTGAATGCTACTAGAGGCCTCATTTCATTCCCTATATTTATTGATCCTTTCAAGGTACATTTTATTGGGAGTCTTTTAACAAACCTAAGAGAAAAAAGTTGTCAAATTTTGATAATATAATTCTCAAAATTTATGGCACTTAAGAATGTCTTGTTTGTGCTTATAGGTGGATATTAGGCCTATATACAATAGCCTATCTAAAATTTTTTAACTCTAGACCATTTGATCATGTCAAAAATGAATATATTCTTGTAAAATTCCTCATTTGAGAGTAATGTAAATTTTTCAATAGCCATACTCTTGGGACCAAAATAATAAGGCCAAAATGTCAAGGTGGGATAGTGAATGATGCTAGAGGCCTCATTTCATTTCATAGGTCTCTCAATCATTCCGTAATACTCGTATCGAGAGAGTCTCTTAAGAGACCTAAGAGAAAAAGGTTTTCAAATTTTGACACAGTTATTCTTAAAATCTATGACACCTAGGAATGTCTCATTTGTTCCTATAAGTGGATGTTAGCCCTATCTACAACAAACTATTATTTTTTGTGAACTCTAGACCATTGGACTGTGTAATTAATGAATAAATTCTTGTAGAATGCATTAATTGAGAGTAATTTTAAGTTTCCAATAACCATATATTTTCTAGTTAATGCTATTGGAGGTCTTTCTTTGTTCCCTAGGTCTCCCAAGAATTCCAAGATACATTGTATTGAGAGAGTCTCTTATGTTTCCTAAGAGAAAAAAATTGTCAAACTTTCACACAATGATTCTTGAAATATGGTGCACCTAGGAATGTATCATTTGTGCCAATATGTTGATGTTATGCCTATCCCAATTTTTTCAACTTCAAACTATTTGACCATGATAGCAATGAGTTTATTCTTCCAAAATAGCTCAATTATGTTTAGTGTAAAGTTGTCAACATTTATATTTTTTCTTCCACGCCTTACATGACTAAACCAATAGTGTGATCATGTTAGGATGGGCCAGTAAATGATGCTAGAGGTATTGTTTCATTCCCTAGGTCTCGTAATCATTCTAGGATACATTGTACTTAGAGAGTCTCTTAAGAGATAAGAGAAAACAATTGGCATAACTATTCTCAAAAACTTTAGCACATAGAAATGTCTTGTTGTGCCTAAAGATGGATTTTAGGCCCACATATAGTAGCTTATATTAGAACTCTAGACCATTTGACCATGTTGACAATGAATAAATTATTGTAAAATTTCTCATTTGAGAGTAATATAAAGTTACCAATAACCATATTTTTTCTTTCATATCTATGTGACCAAACCAACAATATTAACAAATCAAGTTAGGCTAGTGAATGCTAATGGATACTTCATTTTTTTAGGTTCCTTGATACATCCAAGCTACATTGAACTAAGAGAGTCTCTTAAGAGACTTAAGAGAAAAAAATTATTAAAATTTGGCATAGAAACTCTCAAAATATGACACCTTTGAATGTCTATTTTGTGTATACAAGTGGATGTTAGGCCCACCTTCAATAGCCTATTTCAATTTTTTTTAACTCTAGACCATCTGACTGTACCGATAATGAATGCATTCTTATAAAATAGCTTAGTAGTTTTGAGTGTAAAATTTCCATTCTTTAAATATTTTCTTCCGCACCTCATGGGACCAAACCAACAATGCCGACTTTTTAGGGTAGGCCAGTGAATGCTACTACATGCCTCATTTTGTTCACTAGGTCTCCCAATTGTTTTGTGCTATATTTTACTTAGTGAGTTTCTTAACAACCCTAAGATATTTTGTTTCACCAACATTCATGGATTAATGTTCAATGTATCAAATGTAATATTTAATGAAAAATCTAATCTATTTTTGTGTTTTAAGGAATAGTTTATTCATAACTCAATTATTCAAACTAGATAATTTTTAATCTAAGATAAAATGTTTTGAAAATCACTAATATTATTCACAACTTGATGAATCAAAAATAGTATTCACAACATATTATATTAAATTATGAAACTTTTAGATCTATTATTTACAAAACATCAATATAGGATAATAATTTATCACCTTTACAAGTTCAAACATGAAATATGTTGCAAGTATGAGCAGTTGGTATTTCATTGATGTCAACAAGCATGTGTTGTCATTGGTTCTTGTAAAATTTAGTGAGATGGTTGTAAGAGTGCATTTAATGCTTTGATTAGTTGCATTATGTTGATATTGGTGTCAACCTCTAATGTTGCTTTGATATGATTTTGTCTATGGTTGTGGAAGTGTTGAAGATGGTGAGGATGTGTCTCTGGTGCTTGGTTTCCAAGCTCTTTTGAGAAAAATTGATAAAAAGAGGAAACAGTGTGTTGTAGTGGTATTTTGAAGTGACTGAGTTTTGTTATGGTTTTTCTCCACATTTCTTCTAGGTTGAAGATCTACCTGTATGGTTTAGATATGTTGATTAGAGATGTTTAGAGATTCTATATCTAGAGTTTTGGCTTCTAGATCGATGTGCAGAGAGAGATATGTTTAGCAACATATGAACTGAGTTTGTAGTGTTGTTTGAAGTGGTGTATGGGAGAAATGTGTTTTCTTTGCATTTCTCCATATTTGTGTTCTAGGTTTCATGATTATGAAGGTTTGTTGATGGTGTTGGTATTTTACCTCAATCAAGAGGATTTGAGGTTTGGTTCTTCAGAAGATAGTTTTTCAAGTAACAATATATGGAAGAGTTGTTTGAGTGTACACATCTATACATTCTTTAGGTGGAAGTTGTTAAGGAATATTATAGATCATGTTCAAGCATGGTGTGTGGTTCACAAGTCATCCCTAGGTTTGAGGAAGTGTGTACTTTAAATTTTAATGGTGTTTTCATGGGTAACGACCAACCTGGTGTTTCCACTACATGTGGAGGATAAATATTATTTAAGGAAGCATGTGGTTGAGTAGTGTTATTGATTTGGGTCCCAATTAAGTTTCAATATGGTCCAAATTCACTTATATCTACCACGGAACTATTTTGGCATCAACCTAATTTAAATTTGCATGTTTGAGGTGCATAGCTGACCTTGGAGAAAGGTTTCAAGGTTGAAGTATATATAAATATGTGTTAAGTTGTTGAGGGATGAGGTGTGTGAAGTGTGTGATGTGAATGATGTGAATTATAGAGTTGTAAGGTACAAAACTGTGAAGTGTAGTGTAAGCTTTCAAGCATTGGATTATTGGATGTAGTGAGAATAAAGTGTTTGCAATCATTCAAACAAACTACGAAGGTGTCAGAGCTATTGTGGTGGATTCTCTATTGTATTAATATCATGTTCTATGTGTAACATTTCTTCTCTATCTTCTTTTTCTATTCCACTAGTGAGCCTTTCATGGAAATGTGCCCCTTCTGGCATTGATCCTTTGTAATCAATTTTGCAATTACTTATATTGTGAGCTAATACTCATCGTGGTTTTTCCCTCTTTAAGTTTTACACATAAATCTAGTGTTCTCTTGTGCATGGTGTTAAAGTTGTTTCATTTTTTTCTATTTTCTTTTCATGTTAAATCATCATAATAGATTAAGGGTTTAATATATGAATGTGGATCTAAATGTTAATGGGGGATTTTGAAGGGTTAAGCTACAATGATCCACCCCCCCTCTTATTTGTATTTCTCATTCAATAATTGGTATCAAAGAAAGGTTCCTTGGAGAAAATATTAACCGCTTAAGGTAGATCTGGGATGGTGAACAAGAAGGATATCCCTATGTTTGATGACATAGACTATGTATTCTGAAAGGCAAATATGGAAGGCTATTTGGTTTATGTTGGATATGATGTTTGACAGTCAGTGAAGAATTAATATACCATACCTACAAATGGACCAAGCATAAGTGATGAGATCAAGGCCTATGAAACAAATATTAAAGCAAGGTTTGTTCTCTTAAGTAGTCTTGCAAATTCTAAATTAGTGAAAGTGATGGATTTGAAAACTACTAAAGAAATTTGGGATAAGCTAGAAAGTATTTATGAAGGATATGTTAAGGTTAAAAAAGCTAATACGTAGAATCTAAAGACACAATTTGAGAGCTTGTGAATATCTGAATATGAAAATATTACAAGCTACATGCAGAGAGTTGATGAAATTGTCAGTGCAATCAAAGGTCTTGGAGGAAAAGTTAAAGAACGAAAAGTGGTAAAGAAAATTCTTAAAAATCTTCTTAAATATTATGGTCAAAAAGTTTATGCTATTGATTAAATTGCAGATTTTAATAATTACACTAGAGATCAATTATATGCCTCTTTAAATGCATTTGAAATGAGAGTTTGGTACTAACAATGGTGCAAAATTTGAGAATGATTTTAAGGCTGCAATAACAAAGAAGACTGAAGAGCTATATCAAGAAGATATTGATGATGTGGAGGCTAATTTTGTGAGAAGGATGAGAAGAGGTACTGGTAAGTACAAAGTTAAATTAGCTTTCAAATTTTATAGTTGTGGAAAGATAGGTCACTATGCTTCAAGATGTCCAAACAAAGTTGTGAATGATAAAAACAAGGAGAAAAAAGGTAAGATCATTAAGAAAAGTGATTGTTAGAGAGGATTAAAGTATTTTTTATGATGAATCTGATTATGAAGATGATGATGATGAATGCTTGTTCCTGGCTTTAAAAGATGAATCTATTTCTACTAACTCTGAAAGTTATGTGAAGGAATGCCCTTCAAAGAGAAAGGATAAAACTAAAGGTACTTTGGTATTTTCTTTTCATGCTAGATGCGATAAGAACTATTGAATCATTGATAGTGGATACTCTAATCATATGACTAGTGACAAGAGTATGTTTTTTAAACTTGAAAGTATGATGGAGGACGTGTTAGATTTGGAGATGATTCAGGTGCTAAGATATGTGGAATAGGTTCAATCATTTTTTTATGGTAAGCATAATACTGAAGATGTTTATTATGTTAAAATTTTAAGGCATAACCTCTTGAGTGTTGGAAAAATTTGTAGAAAAGGGTACAATCTTATGTTTCAGGATGATGGATGTAAGATCAAAAAAGGGTCTAGAACTATGATTTTTGATGGAAGAAGGACAGATAAAAAAATTTATCAGCTTAAGGATGATGATGGTCATTGTTTTATGACTCAGATTAATAAAAGTTGGTTATGACATAGGAGGATGTGTCACATTAATTTTGATAGATTGGTAAGAATTAGTTCAGTTCAAGTAGTGAGAGAAATTTTCCAAATATTACAAAGCCCATCAATGATATCTACAAGTAGTGTTAGATTGGAAAACAAACAATAATTTTCAAAGAAAAATAACAATCCTCTATCGGATTAGTAGAACTAGTGAATATAGACCTTTGTGGTCCTACAAGAACAAGAATTCTTCAAGGTGATAGGTATTCCATGCTTTTATTGATGATTATTCAAGAATTACATTGATTACTTTTTTTAGAGAAAAATTTGAAGCCCTAGATAAATTCAAAGCATTTAAATTTGTGGTTGAGAATGAAATGGATTTGAAGATCAAATTTTTGAGGTCTGACAGAGGTAGAGAGTTTACCTCCAATGAATTTAACATTTTTTGTGAGAATCATGGCATAAAGAGGCACTTGTCTGTCCCTAGGAATCCTCAACAAAATGAAGTGGTTGAAAGGAAAAATAGAACTATTCAATAAGTTGCAAGGACTATGATGAAAGAAGAAAACCCACCAGAATTCTACTGGAGAGAATCAATTCATACTATTTTTTACATACTTAATAGATTTCAAGCAAAATAAAACAACACAAAGACTTCCTATGAGTTGTGGTATGGAAGGATCCCTACTATCAAGTATTTTAGAGTGTTTGGAAGCAAATGCTATATCAGAAGAGATGATGAAAACTTAGGAAAGTTTGATACAAGGTCCGATGAAGGTATATTCCTTGGATATTCTACTAAAACCAAAGCCTACCATTGTTGCAATAAAAGATTGAGAAATATTGTTGAGAGTGTAAGTTACAAGGTTGATGAAGATTTTTGGAACTCAGTGGTGATAGATGGGTATGAATTAGATGAACCAGATTGTAGATAAAAAGAAAAGGCTAAGGAAAAGGAAGTACAATTTGAAGAAGAGGAAGAAGCTTTGGAAAAGACCCCTAAATATGTGTAGAGAAATTATTCTGAAGAATAGATCATTGGATACAAAAGAAAAGGTGTACTGACAAGAAGAAAAGCTATTGAAGAAGAGGTAAATTTGTGTTTACTCTCTAAAATTGAACCTAAAATAGTGACCGAGGAATGTAAAGATGAACATTGGATTAAGGAAATGGAAGAAGAACTTATGAAGATTGAGAAGAATCAAACTTGGGAACTTGTCCCAAGTCCTACAAACAAGAACATAATTGGTACTAAGTGGGTATTCAGAAAAAAAACTGAATGAGAATGGAGGAGTGGTAAAGAAAAAAGAAATTCTTGTGTGTAAAGGCTATTCACAAGCTAAAGGAATAGATTTTAAAGAAACATTTTCTCCTATGGCAAGAAAGGAAGCTATCTAAATGTTTTTGGATTTTGCAGCACATAAGGATTTCAAAGTTTATCAGATGGATGTGAAGTCTACTTTCTTGAATGGAGAATTAGAAGAAGAAGTATACATGGAACAACCAGAATGATTCTAGTTATCAAATAAACCTAATATAGTCTACAGATTGAAGAAGGAATTGTATGGATTGAAGCAAGATCCCAAAGCTTGGTATGCATGGTTAGATGAGTATTTGATACAATAAAGATTCAATAAAGGTACCATAGATAGTAACCTTTACTTTAAATTTGAAAAAGATCAAATCTTGATTGTAATTTTGTATGTTGACATAATTTTTGCAGGCAATCAAGCTATGTGCAAGAAGTTTACAGAAGAGATGCAGAAAGATTTTGAGATGTATATGTTTGGGGAGATGAATTTCTTCCTTGGGCTACAAATCAATCAAACAAACAAAGGTATATTCATTTCACAATTAGAGTATGTCAAAGAGATTGTGAAGAAATTTGGAATGGAAGACTGCAAACTAATATGTACGCCTATGGTTAATGGTTGCAAATTGAGAAAGAATGATGAATCCCCTAAGGCTGATCAGAGCAAATACAAATCAATGATTTGTGTACTACTATATCTAACTAATACTAGACTAGATATCATGTATGCAGTCTATCTTGTGGCTATATTTCAAGAAGACCCCAAAGAGTCACATGTATTAGTGAAGATGATATTTAAATTTTTAAAGGGCACTCTAGATTATGGCTTATGGTATCCAAAGGATACTGATTTCACCTTAAGTGCTTACACAAATGTATATTGGGTTGGTTGTGTTGATGACAAAAAAAGTACAAGTGGTGGTGCATTCTTTCTTAGATGTATATTAGTATCATGGCTAAGAAATAAACAAGATTTAGTTTATTTATCTACTATAGAGGTCGAGTACATTGCAGTAGCATCTTACTACACACAAGTGTTGTGGATGAGGAAAACATTGAAGGATATCAGAGTGGTGTATGATGAGCCTATTTCTATCTTTTGTGACAATACAAGTGCAATAAACATTTTAAAGAACCTAGTGATGCATTCAAGGACAAAACATATTTCAATTAGATATCACTTTATGAGAGAGAAGGTTATGAAGAATGAAGTGAAGTTTGATTATGTGCATACAAAGGATTAGATTGTTGATATATTAACTAAGGCTCTTCCTAAGGATAATTTTGAGTATCTCTGGGAGAATTTGGGGGTTATTTCCCCTTCTTCCTTGAACTAGATGCATAAGGTGATGCATCAATCTAGTGGATCTTGAGATTTATTCTTTATTTTGGATTAATGTTGGTGGCTACCTCTTAGGGGAGTAGGTAGTGGTATTTCTCAATTAGTATAGTTTAGTGTATGCTCTTAAGGGGGAGTATTCAAAGAAGTAAAGGAAATATATTACAAAGCAATTGTAAACAAGTTGCTTGATGACAAAGGAAAAGAATAAAATAATACAAACTTTATGTCCTTTTCCATTGATGTCAAAAGAGGAGAGAATCATGTGAAAAAGAACAAGTTATGAGAGAGAGAAATAATCATATGAAAAAGAAAAAGTAATAAGGGAGAGAAAGAATCATGAGAAGTGGTGTCAAAGGGGGAGTAAAGAGAAAAGGAAATTGGTATGGAGCTATTATGTCTTTGATGGTTTTTCACATCATGTGTTTCCATTAATGACAAAGGGGTAGATTGTTGCAAGTATGAGCAGTTGGTTTTGTCACTAATTTCAATGAGCCTCTATTGTCATTGATGTTTGTAGTTGAGTGAAATGGTTGCAAGAGTGCAGTTGATGCTTTGATTAGTTGCATTATGTTGATACTAGCATCAACCTCTAATTTTGCTTTGATATTCTTCTATCTTTGGTTTTGGAAGTGTTGAAGATGATGAGGATGTGTCTTTGGTGCTTGGTTTCCAAGTTCTTTTGAGAAAATTTGATAAAAAAGAGGAAACAGAGTGTTGCAGTGGTATTCTAAAGTGATGGAGTTATGTTCTAGTTTTGCTCCAAATTTCTTCTAGGTTAAATATCTTCTTGTGTGGCTTGGATATGTTGATCAGAGGTGTTCAAAGATTCTATATCCAAAAAAAATTATTTTGGATCGATGTGTGGAGAGATATATGTACACCAGTGTGTGAGCTAATTTTGCAGTGTTGTTTGTAGTGGTGTATGGGAGAAATGTTTCTGCTTTGCATTTCTTCGTAGTTGTGTTCCAGGTCTTGCAATTCTAAAGGTTTTTTTATGATGTTATTTTATCTCAATCAAGAGGATTTGAGGTTTAGTGCTTCGAAAGATAGTTTTTCAAGTAACAATGTATGACAGAGTTGTTTGAATGTACACATCTGTACATTCTTCAGGTGGAAGTTGTTGTGAAGGAGTTTTCTGGTTTTTCAGGGTGTTTAAGGATTATTGTAGATCATGTTCAAGTGTGGTGTGTGGTTTGCAAGTCATCCTTAGGTTTGAGGAAGCATGTACTTCAAATTTTAATGGTGTTTGCATGGGTAATGGCCAACCTAGTGTTAACACTACACATGTGAAGGATAAATATTGTTTACGAAAGTTTATGGTTGAGTAGTTTTGTTGATTTGGGTCCCAATTGAATTTTGATATGGTCTGCATTCACTTCTATCTGCCATGGAAGTGTTTTTGCATTGACCTAATTTAAATTTTCATGTTTGAGGTGCATGGATTATCTTGGAGAAAGGTTTCAAGGTTGAAATAGATATAAATATGTGTTGAGTTGTTGAGGGATGAGGTTTGCAAAGTGTATGATGTGAATTGTAGAGTTGTAAGGTGTGAAATTGTGAAGTGCAATGTGATATTTCAAGTGTTTGATTACTGGATGCAATGAGTAGAAGGTTTTTTCAATCATTCAAATAGACTGTGAAGGTTTTGGAGCTATTGTTGTGGATTCTTTGTTGCATTGAGATCATGTTCTCTATGTAGCATTTCTTCTCTATCTTCTTTTTCTGTTCTAGTAGTGAGCCTTGGTTGTGAGCCTTTCACGGTAATGTGCCCCTTCTGGCAATGAGCCTTTGTAACCAATTTTTCAATTACTTATATTATGAGTTAATCCTCATCGTGGTTTTTCCCTCCTTGGGTTTTCCATGTAAATTTGGTGTTCTCCTGTGCATGGTGTTAAATTTGTTTCAGTTTTTGTTATTTTTTTTCATGTTAAATCATCATAACAGATTAAGGGTTTAATATATGAATGTGGATATGAATGTTAATGGGGGGTTTTGAATGGTTAATCTACAACTGATTCACCCCCCCTCTCATTTTTCTTGTTCATTCAACTAAATAATCCTTTTAACCATCTCTATTAATGTTTAAAAAATATAATATGTCCTCAAAATATAGATACAATAGATATTTTTTAAATAATATCTAACTTATATTGAAAGTATACATGATAAAATATAAATTATTTAACCATTTGATCTCAATCCCTCATATGAAATTACTTTATTCTCCAAACACCCACATTTAAATATTTAAAAATTATTTGGTAATATAAACAACATCAACTACAACTAACTTAACATTCATTCTAAGAAATATGATGGAAGATTAAGAACCAATAGAATTTTATCTTATATGTCACCTTAGGAAGTATTAATGAAAGAAAAATTTTATGATCATTGATCTCAATCACTTGAATACAATAGCTTTATTCTCCAAAAGACTAACATTTATATATAAATAAATTAATAAGAAAAATAATCTTTAACCTAATTTTAACTCAACAATGGTGGATATATTATCATCGTAGACTTGTTATACTCATAACACAATCATGATCTATGTAGAATACACAAAATGATATTTACAGCCTCATATATAAATATAAGTACTCCAACCTTGTGTGAAATATACTTACATTGAAATATTGAAATTTGGTGACCAAAACAAACATCAATTGCAACTAACTTAATATTTTTTTAATAAATATGATATAATATTAATAATCACTACTTATAATTCTATATTAGATTTCACCTTAGGAATTATATTGAATTTCTCCATAATGAAATAAAATTTCTATAATCATTGATCTCAATCACTTTAATACAATATCTTAATTCTAAAAAATGCCCACATT
The DNA here is from genome assembly GCA_007115665.2 of Sequoiadendron giganteum. NCBI lineage: Eukaryota > Viridiplantae > Streptophyta > Pinopsida > Cupressales > Cupressaceae > Sequoiadendron > Sequoiadendron giganteum. Next base: position 517,966,765 of record CM021101.1, read on the forward strand.
TATATATAAGTGAATTAAGAATGAAAGATTAAGAATAAATAATTAGAATTATATCTTATATTTCAACTTGGGAATTATATCAAATATCTCCACAATGAAAGAAAAATTCTTTTAACAATTTATCTCAATCACTTGAATACAATAGCTTTATTCCCCAAAACATTTACATTTATATATAAGTGAATTATTAAGAAAAATATTCTTTAACCTGATTTTAACTCAATAATGGTGGATGTATTTCTATCATAACCTCATCATAATCATAAAACAATCATGTTCCAGGTAGAATAATCAAAACATTGTTTCTAGCCTCATACGCAAATTGAACTACTCCAACCTTGTTTGAAATACACTTGCATTTAAATATTAAAAATATTGAATAAAATAAAAAACACCAACTATGAGTAACATTTGTTCTAACAAATATGGTGAGATATCAATAATAACTACTTATATTTATATCTTATATGTCACCTTAAGAATAATATCAAATTTCTCCATGAAATTGAAGAAAAATCCCATAATCATAGATCTCAAATACTTGAATATGATAACTTTATTCTCCCAACACCTACACTTATATATAAGTGAATTGTTAAGAAAAATAAGGTTTAACTTAATTTTAACTCAAAAATATTGAATGTATTGTCATCATAACATCATTATTCTCATAACACAATCATGGTCTAGGTAGAATACACACAAAAAAAAATCTAGCCTCATACATAAATCTAAGTACTCTAACCTTTGTGTGAAATATACCTATATTTAAATATTAAAAATTTGTTGAGAAAATTTAACATCAATTAAAAATAACTTAACATTTTTTCTTAGAAATATGATGGAATATTAATAATCACTACATAGAATTATATCTTATATTTCACCTTAGGAATTATATCAAATATCTCCACAATGAGAAGAAAATGATATTTAACTGTTAATCTCCATCACTTGAATATAATAGCTTTTTTCTTAAAACACATTCATATAAATATTAAAATATTAAGAAAAATAATATTGGAACTAATTTTAACTCAACAATGGTAAAGCACAATAGGTATGGATAGTCAAAAGTGTGCATTATTATTAGAGAAACAAGATTTTCAATAAAGTAATCTTAAAAAAAAAAACTAACTAAGATGAAGATATTCATACATGTCCTATATGGAAATTTAGATTCTATTGAAGAATACCTAAGGGGTCATCTCTTACCTCTAGGGCATACGATATTTCTTCATGATCAATATTACTAATTTTACATAGTTCTTTTGTTCTTGGTTTTATATGATGTTTCAATAACTTAACATCTTTTGCTACAACTAGGTACAAATGCATGAGTATGGTTTTGTGCTTCTCAAAGTCTTAAAATTGAAGTATGCCACTATTTCTAATAACATAGGTTCACAACCAAGTTCCAACAATAACAATTAATCCTCTAAAATTTGTGAACCCATGATCATCTATCGTGACTTATGTTAACTTTCTTCCTCGTACACATCATGCCAACCAATAGTGTGATCTCTCTTCATTCCCATGTTGTGTAAAAATTGTATAAATATAACCTAATTGTACAATGTTTCAAATGAGCTTTCTATTTCATTGATGAGATAATCAAGCTTTAGATAAAAGGGTTAGATATCATGGAATACATATATCTACCTATTCACTTGATTCATAATGATCCTAGTCACATTTAATATAAACCTAACAAAAAGAAGATAATTCTCATGTTTAAATAGTCCATGTAATTGTATTTTAGCTTCAAAATGAATGTTATTTAATGATTCGCTCATTATGTAACTATCCAATTTCTCTCTCACTGTCCCCTCATTAACCAACCAAAAGAACCTACACACTTCTGAATCCAATATCATTTCTTATGACAGTGCATAGTTACACTACTTAACAATATAATTTGCATCACTGAAAGCACCTCTAAGCCTAGTTTTTATTTAACAAGAGCTCTCTTCACACATGCACTAACTCTATTATTCTCCCCTTTTCTATGCTCAACTTGAAAAAAACTCAAAATATGATGTATACCCTTCTTTGCATGTATTCTTCTCAACCAATAAAAATATGTTTTTTTTGAATTGGATAGTGCAATTATCCAGCCAAATGAGATTTTGAACCATTTTTATATCTTTTTCCTACAAGAATTTGTTGAAAAAAATATTTCTGATACTCTGATAAATGATAATGATCATCACTCATGTAAAAATTTTACTCTTAGACTATTGTCCTATTCTCTTTTGTAATATCAAGGATATGACTAAATGTGGTGTGAACTAAAATAACAATATAAATAGGATTATAACATTAAGATTGGACTTCATTTTGTGGCTATAATGTTTTATTTTCTATAAAATTGACTATAGAGATAATAGTTATAATATGGGAAAAATCCTTACACACCTTGAACTATTGATCTAACCATCAAAACCTATGGCTATGTCTTGCATAATTGTAAATAATATTTTTCTTAAAGTAAAACACACTTAATTCTCTTGTGACCAAATCAAATCTAGAACATTCACTTCTAATCTTCAAATTGTTTTTGAATACATCATATCTCTTTTTCTCAGCCATTACCTTTCTAAAATCATTATTTTTTCCCTGATGAATACATTATACAAAATTTAATAATCTACCACATTGTAAAAAAAAATTATTTAAACAATCATTTTTATAGAAAATACAACTATAATCTCTAACACATAAAAATAAATATAATAAGTCCCTGAATGACTTTGATACTTGAATTGCACTACACTACTAAAAAAATTGTTAGTATGCAAATTATAACAAATATTAGATAATAGTTCATTATAAATACAAAAATCCACGTGGTATTTACAACAACATGCATTATAAATTTTAGAAGACACACAATAAAAGTGTTTACAAGTTTAAAAATCCCTTTGTAGGATTTTTAAACTTAGATCTGCTTCAATAAATTCCAAGTAATTTTTAGGATGTGTGCAGTCTTGATTACCAGTTATTAATTTAAAAATATATTTTACATTTGGTGTTAGAGTTCCAAAATCATTCAATTTCATCATTTTTTATTTTAATTAATTTCTTATCAACTCATGGGATCCTACCACTAAAATCTCAATTATTATTTTTAAGAGGACTATCTAGTCTTGATCTTATTTCTAGTGATTTGACAATGTTTAATAATTTAGTCTTAAGTCAAGACAAGATTTTCTCATTAACCAAGGCTTTCTTAATTGCTTTCTTACTAATGAGGTTGTTACTAAGATATGATAAATTCTTTTATTTTTCTCCTTAATAGTCTTTTGAATAGAATTTGAGTGTATTAAAAAACCTTCTAACATTAATTTTATATCAATCAAAAAAATTGTTTACTCAATGTATGACCTAAGAAAATGTCTTAGATAGTGAAAGTGAACAATAAACAACAAATAAAGAAATTCACAATCTAATTGATAAATCATAACAATAGAGCATAAGAAAGTTGCATAATAAAGAATATAGAAAACCTGCATACACAAACTCCTTATCTTAGCTCCATTGTTCTCCTACATTGTACCTTGGAGAGAAGGTGTAATGATGGTTGCCCTCACTTTTTTAGCATGAGAAATTAGTATAATATGTGTATAGGTTTCTTGCAATGATTAAGAGAGGAATAATAAATGATAGGATAAGTGAATTTGAATATTTTAGGTGATACCAATCAATAGTCGAGATTATGAAGGACTGAGTAGATCAATGACCTAGAATGGTTGAGAGGAATTGATGGGGAGTTAACTGACTTCTTGATTGGAGCTAACTACTCGTATGGGTTACATAAGAGAATTGATTGAAGAGATAAGTGTGATTGACTATTAGGAAACATAATTGATTGAGGAGTGAGCTCTAAGTGAGTGGGATTTGACTGGTAAGATGGAAATGCATGAGTATTTAATAAATATTTAAATAAATAAAGTATTAATTTTATGTGCAAAGGTGGAAATAGATAAAATAAATAATTTTATTTATTTTAGAAGAGGATAATGTTGACAAGAATAATTAATATTAAGTAAATAATTATAAATAATTATTCAATTAGTGTGATTTTTGGAAAAGATTAATGTTGAAATAAATCAATTACATAATTATAAATTATTCAATCAATTTAAGGATGGAGAACATTCAAGTAGAGAAGAGAAAAAAGAAAGAGGGTTTAAAAGGGCACAAAGGAGTGAAGGTTAAGATCATAGGTGGGCATTGAAAAATTTGTAGAAGGGGCACACGTGTGTCCAACTCGGGGTATGAGGTACACCTGAGAGTGTCCTAGCCAGGGTTATGTTTATTTCATGAAGACAGGTTATTTATGTGCAAGAACCAGTTACTCTGGGGGTATTTGTGTCAAGAAAAGCCTAGACCTATAACCATTCCTTTGAGTGTCAAATAGCAGTCTTTCCATGACTTTCAGGTAATTATTAAGAACCATTGATTTGATAATATTGCAAAGATTATGACCTGGAGTATAGGAATGGACTTTTCCATAAACATTTAAGCTAGAAAAGTTCATGGAGTGACCACGAGGATTTCGTGAGAAGTATGTAGAGTGCTTATGTTGGGGAGATGAGGCCCTTGGAGACCCTCAGCTGCCAACCTACAAGGATGTTGCTCGACATGTTCCTCAATGGGTCTTCCATGGTGGGAAATGGGTGGACATGGCACCCACAAACCAGATTTTGGATGCAAAAGTTGATGTCGAAACAAAAATGACCAATTGGGAAACAAGAATCTTCAATCTGAGTATTTTGGGGGTTTCCAAAACCCATGAAGGACTTATGAAAGATCTAAAAGTCAAACAAGAGGCAAAGGACATGTTCCTCAAAAAAGGGTTTTTCCTACAGTGAAGTCCGCAAGAGGAAAAGGGAAAGATTCATAATTTAGGGTTTCTCATGGTGATAGACTTGTTAATCTTAAAGAACAAAAGTCAAAAATTAGGGCAATCAAGCCAAGGAATCTAAAAACGGATGCTATTGTTCAAGATTCAGATTATCGGCATGAGGGGTTCTAGGAAGAAGAATCAATTCAAAAAGCCTCAAGGAAATGGAAGGTGCAGAGCCAAAGAAAAATAAGGTGGATGCCTCTAATGAAAATATGTGTGTTCTAGTACCCTACATTCATGTGGAAAATCAACCCTTTAATCAGAAAATGCATGACCTCCATGGGTTTTTCATTTTCCTTCAGGTATAGGGTGAGGGTTTATCCCTTTCAAAGTTGCATAATTACATTCACGCCCACTGGTATGGAACTCTTTATTTCCAAGTTCTTTCTTTGAATACTTTTTTTTTGGTTTTGGATTCGCTGGATGCAAAAAAAAAGTGTTAGAGAGCAATTTTTTTTGGGTGGGAAAAAATTTAATTTTCATCTATTTTCGGTGCCCATTTTATCAAACCTCCCAATCGTTAAGTGGGGAAGTTCCAGTCTAGTTTAAACTTTTGAATAAACCGGATACTGAGAGGGGTGAATCAGTATTCACACAAACTTATTGAGCAAATACTTGAAACTTTATTGCAACACAGAACAGATTGAAGCAATAGTTAAACATCAAGTTCCACAACACATGAACACCATATTTTACGTGGAAAACCCATTGAGGGAAAAACCATGGTGAGGATTAACTCATAGTATATAAATTTATATCAATATCGATAACAAAGACGCTCACTGCTTGCAAGGAATTACTGTCCAAAATGGAGGCTCACTGCCTACATAAATAAGTAAACAAAAATGGCTAACCACCAAATTTGAACTGAGGAGTTACACCACATGTGCAGGTTCAGTTCCTTTGATACTCAGAGTATTCACTCGCATGATCTGATCTTCAACCATTGTTCAGAAACTTTTCTCATACACACACTTCTTCTTCTCTTCGCATTTGCATTCCACACACATATACTACTAACATTCACATACTACTTCATATCTCATCATCATATGTCATCTCATATTCTAACCATATTGTATATATATACCTAATATATCTAGATGCATTAATTAGGTCAGCCTAATTGATGCAAATCATATTTTCAAGATGATAACTTGTCAGCTTCATATCAAGAGTAATTCACCCATATTATGCAACATCATGTCGACCAGGATTGACTTAATACCAAAATGCAATCTCAAAAATTGATGCCAACACATCACCCAATCATATAAATATCTAAGAATACATATATACACACTTACAACCATTATAAGCCTTTTCCCAAAATCGTAGATCATATTAATTATCGGAGGAGATATGCAGACCAAATATTGGATAGGATAAGCGTGATTTGCACACCAATACATGGTACCAAACCAACATGGTGACATTGATGACAATATATGATAAAATTCCAACAATCTCCCCCTTTGTCATTGATGGTAACATGTGCACAAAGTCCAATTCAAAATTCTTCAAAACAAAAAAAAATCTCTTCAAAAAACTTCTCCCCCTTTCACATCAATGGCAAAGGGTGCCAACAAGATGAAAACATGGTGACATCCAATATTTGAAGATTTTCATTCAAAATATAAAAATTTCAAAAAAAATCAAGCAACCAATTTCTCAAACCAGAAAGACTGTTTTCATGTGGAATACCTTTCTTTGATCATAGGATGCAATTTCTTCCACTCTAGTACTCCAGAATCCATTCTTGTACACACACTTTTCAATACAGCCAACAGTGTGAAGGAGGATGACCAATCTGTGGATGAACATTGGTTTTCACAGTCTTCTGCATCAAAGAGCATTCCATAAAGATGGTCTAACCAGACCTCAAAAATCTCCTTAAGGAGATAGAAGGTTTTCACTACATCATCCCTTTTCCTCTGCACAATGATCATTTCAGCTTGAAGTTCACCAATTCTCAGCCTTTGCTTCCCTTCTTTGTCCTCAAAAATATCAAACTTCTTTCCAATTTTGTTCACTTCAGATTCTATTGCTTCAATTCTGCTTTGAAAGCTATCAACTATAGCAGGCCACCGGAGACAATACTTGTATATGTCTGACATTTCTTTTATGCATTTCTTTGTCTCTACAATAAATCTAGATAACCTATGCTTTTCTTTAGAACATCTCTTTTCAACTAGAGCTTTCAATTTATGTCCTCGTGGACCTTCAAGTAAAATTCTCTCTTCAACTATTTCAACTAAATTTTCAGGTAAAGAATCAAAAATATTAGATATATCAATACCTTTACAAAGTATATATTCAACTAAAGCATCATCAATTTTAAGTTTGTCGACAGGTGAGGCCGTACTCCACACATCACCAATTTTCTTTATTTTTCCTTTTACTAACATGGACCGGATGCCTTTTGGATCAGAATATTTTGATCCAGCCAAAGATTCTTCTTCTACTCTCTTTTCTTCAAGGATAACAATGACAGTTTCGGAGAGAGCTTTTCTTTTCTTCGATTCCGGAGGGGAATCACTAGTGACCACTTCCATTTATTTTGTCCCGGAGGAAGAGCCTTCCTCAAATTGACTTAACCTAGTTTCACCATAGCTCATTACATTCTACAATGATAAGAAAAAGTCTTTGCACGTGCTTGCTTTATCCTCTAAGATTTCCAAGTGCCTATATATCTATTTTTCAATGTGAATCTTGGATTCCCACTCAACATCTTTCTTTCCCAATAGAGATTTCAGAAAATAAAGTACCAAAAATGTAAGCAAGGACCTAAAATGGAATGGGTATCCTTCTCCCAGTGTCATTTGTATGTTCTCGGTAATATTTTCAAGAATTAGCTTACCCAGATCAAATTGTATATTCTCTTTTACCACTTTATGCGCCAAATAAAATGCAATGCCGAAGTAGAACCTTCACAATTTCTGAAATAGATTTTATAATAAATGTCATATGCAACATACCTAATCAAGGAATCACCAATAGTATCAATCAACAGTGCTTGGAGATTTGTCAACTCTCATCATTTCCTCCACTTGTATTTTATGGTTTTTTGTCCAGGAAGTTCTCCAACGCTGCATAGTCTGATAACTGCTTTGATTGATTTCTTCAAAATGAGATAAGGTTTGTCTAATACAACGCTACCATCCTTGAATTTCCTTTGAAGTAACAAGATAAATTATTTTTCAAAAAACCAAGGGAATTCTCCCCATACATCCAAACCTAGGGTTTCTATGTTCCGTAAATCATTCGGTTCCAACCCTAATTCCAACTTCTTTAGTTTTTCATTATTAAATTCATCTATCTCGACTCCCTTAAACTTCAGAGGGATATACCCACTCGATCCTCTTTTAGAAATTTCCATTATAGCTATCAAAATTTAACAAGAAAATTCTTCAGTTACCTTCTTTTGCAACCGCAAGGTGGGGAAATTTTTGTCACCTATATCGAATATCCACAAAGATTTCTTCAAGGGTCTTCAAATCGCTTCAGAGATGCTTCAAGAAAGTTCCAAGCACTCTAGAGATCCTTCAAATACATTTGATGATCAAAATTATTTGTGAAATTTCCTTTATACTTCATCATTTTTCCCAAAATCGCATTAATTGCAAAAAGCTAACAAAATTATCTTCCATCTATACTAAGAAACCCTAATTTACTCCACAAAAGAACATGCTTTCACCTTTTCTTCCGTTTTCTTTTGAATCACTTTTTTCTTGACATTATTTACAACATATCCATGTTCCAGTACCTGACACACTATGTTTCTGGGGGTTTAATTGATTTTCTAATAAATCTCCCCCTAAGACCGAGCTAGGTCTAGCTCCCAAAGGATTCATCTGCACCAAAACAGGGTACAGATGCATCAATAGATTCTAATCCTTCTTTCTTTTTCTAAATCTTTCTCATTTCTAGCCTAACTTATTCCTTATCAATCTTTTCAATTGGTTTATTATCTTTCAGCAGAGCAGACTACTTTTCCTTTTTTTTTATGTACACCTTTGAGATATGTCCTAGTTTCTTGCAATAGTAGCAAACTATATTTCTCTGACTTGTTTGATTTCCATTATTCCCTATTCTTCATTGATTCACTTGATGTCTAGACATGTTATAGGTATAACAATATCCATTGAATGATTGATTCATCTTTTTTCCATTGAACCTATTCATCATCATCTAACTAATCATTTTTATTGAAGATCTACATTTATTAGCTTTATGTCCTATCTTCTTGCATGTATAACATTGTTTGAAGAAGGGACCAGAAAACTGATTCAACCTACTCCTACACTCTATTGCCTTGTGACTAGGTTTATTACATGAAAAAAAAACACCATCGAATGAAGATTACCTTTGTGCATTTGGTTGTCTGATAGGTGGTTTCCTTCCAAAGTATCTTTTCTACTTTCCTTTTTCATGAGTCTTCAGATTGTTCATTGGATTTGAGTTCTGCATTTTTCCATCAGCTTCAATACCTAAGCCACTTTTTTCTTTAGAAGTTTTTTATCTTGCTATCAATTCATCAAGCTTGGTGGAGCTTATCTTAAATTCATCTTCACATAGTTTTTCTTTCTCAATTTTTTCTTTCAGGTTCATTATTTCATGTTCAAGCCTACAACAAACATCAGCTTTTCTTTGTATTACAGTTTTCAAGCATTCGTCAACTTTCTTCTTTTCGTTTATCTTCAATTTTAGGTTGGTATTCTCATCATTTGCTTGTTTCAATTCCTCACTTACTTCTCTATATCTTTCCTCGAATTTCTTTAACTGCTCTTTCAATTTCCAGATACATTCATTTACTTCATCAAGATTCTCCTTCAGGTCTCTATTTTCAATTTCAGCCTTGTCAATATATTCAAGGGCAGTCCAGAGATCTTCTCTATCCATTTGTTCAATCTATAGGATCTCCCTAAGTTTTTAAGCTTCTCTAGAGGAACTAAAGTTCTGATACCAATTGTTGAATAAACCAAATACTGAAAGGGGGGTGAATTAGTATCTACATAAAAATATTGAACAAATACTTAAAACTTTATTGCAGCACGGAACACATTTAAGCAATAGTTAAACATCAAGTTCCACAACACATGAACACCATATTTTAAGTGGAAAACACAATGAGGGAAAAACCACAGTGAGGATTAACTCACAGTATATAAATTTATATCAATACCGGGAACAAAGAGGCTCACTGCTAGATATAGAAGCTCGTTGCTTACAAGGACTTATTGTGAAAAATGAAGGCTCACTACCTATAGAAATAAGTAAACAAAAATGGCTATCCGCTAGAGTTGAATTGATGAGTTACACCACATATGTAGGTTCAGTTCCTTTGATGCTTAGAGTATTCACTTGCATGATCTGATCTTCAACCATTGTTTGGGTACTTCGCTCATACACACACTTTCTTCTTCTCTTCACATCCGCATTCCACACACATATACTACTAACATTTGCATAGCACTTCATACATTATCATCATATGTCATCTCATATTCTAACCATCTTGTTTATATATACCTGATATATCTGCATGCATTAATTAGGTCGGCCCAATTGATGAAAATCATATTTTCAAGATGATAACTTGTCGGCTTCATATCAAGAGTAATTCACCCACGTTATGAAACATCATGTCGACCAAGATTGACTTAATACCAAAATGCAATCTTAAAAACCGATGCCAATGCATCACCCAATCATATGAATATCTAAGAATACATATATAAATGCTTCCAACCATTATAAGCCTTTTCCCAAAACCATAGATCATATTAATTATCTGAGGATATATGCAAACCAAATACCAGATAGGATAAGTGTGATCTGCACACTGATACACGGTACTGGACCAACATGGTGACATCAATGACAATATATGGAAAACTTCCAACATAAACTACATCGTATTCCTCTTGAGTTTACTGATCTAGAGATCTTAGAAGCTATTGGGAATTATTTTGGAAAATTATTGCTTTCTGATACATCTATTGATGAGGGTTTATTGAGTATCAAAATATGCGTCCTAATAAACCCTAAATCAATCTTTCCAAAAATCTGTAATATGAAGTCGTTGGATGGTATTTGGAGATAGGATATTGTGAGAGTGAAATAAGGGTTTGATAAAGCCTAAATAGTGATTGATTCCCCCCTCTTCAAAAAAATTAAGATTTCTCCTTTGAAGGATGGGGCTAGGAGCATGGATAAGGACAAAATTCTTCAAAGGTCTTCTTTGCCAACATCACTTTTGGACAATACCCATAAAATATCTAGGGGCATCAACCCTAAATCAAACTTGTCTTTCTCATCCTCTCCTCTCATCATTTCTAAGTTGGATAAAAACCTTGTTGAACCTTCTAAGCTTGCGGCTTTTCAAAACTCAGACTCCCCTTCTTTTTAATTTGCAACAATTTTAGTGCCCTTGCTAAAAGATAAAAATGGCTCTTTCGATAAGGCATATTTGCCTCCTCCTCATAAGGAGTCCTCTCTCAAAGCCATCTCTATAAATCCTAAGAAGTTTATTTCTGCTAACACCAATAAGGTTTATGGGGATAAAAAATCCCCAGAAAAGGATAAACAATAGGCAAATCTCATCACAATGGATCAACATCTAATAGAAAAAGTGCAGAAAATAATCAAATCCGCAAATGTAAATTTTACCAGTGAAACCCAAGATCATGTTTTGACTATGATAGACAAATATCTACTAAAAATTGAGAAATGGCTTGACATCCCCCTCTCTTAAAATCCTTTTGATGCAATTTCACCTGACAAGGATCTGGAATCAATTTTTTTGGAGGTTAAAGATCCAAGCCCTTTATTTAAAGAGAATATTCCTATATCTCAATCTCCTTTATCTCCAAACTCTCCTTCCTCCACTCCTAGGAACAAAGGCTGCAAATCAAAAGCTCTAAAAACTCAACAAGAGATAGATGGTGGTATTCAAGCTACTCTTTTTTCTCCTACTAAAAAGAAAAAAAACTTTTAGCCCTCCCTTGACACGATCTGGGGCCACAAAAAGAAACTTGAAATTAGAGATTTTTGATGGGATTCCATCCCATCCAAAATCTCAAAGGAAGAGGGGAAAAGATTCCTCCCCTCAAGGAAAATTATGGTTCTTTCGTGGAATGTTAGGGGCTTAAATGCCCCTAACAAGCGATGCTTAATCAAGCGTTAATTGGAAGGTGCATAATTTGACATAGTTATGTTGCGAGAAACAAAATTGAATGCAGAGTAGGTTGACTCCCTCTTCTCACATTGGTTTCATTGGAAATTTTCTTGCCTCCCTTCTATTGGGGCTTTTGGGGGTCTTTCTTTCCTTTGTAAGGAAAATTTAGCTCAAGTAAAGGTGATGGCTACCTCATCTCATTGGTCTCTGGCTCTTGTAAAGAGTAATATCTCAGAGGCTAGATTTTGGTTGGTTAACGTATATGGTCCAACTTATCCTGCTAAGAAATGGAAACTTTGGGATCTCTTATCTATGATTTCTCAATCTATCAGTGATTCATTGATATTATTTGGTCGATATTTTAATGCAATCATGGAGGATTCTAAAAAATAGGGTGGTATTATTCCTAACAAAAGGGTTATGGAGGATTTTAAAGCGTTCATTGAAGGCAATCATCTCACTGATTGTAAACCCCAAAATGGTTTATTCACTTGGTCCAAAAAAAGGAAATATTTTTGCCAAATTTTTGAAAGGCTTGACCACTTCTTGCTATCTTCAAACTGGCTTGAATTTGAATTTGATGTCTATTCTTCAACTATAGGTTATCCGAGTTCTGATCATTTTCCAATTCTGCTAGTAATTCTAGAAGATAGAGCCCTTAACAAGATTCCTTTTAAATTTGAACCCATGTGAGTAAGGGACTCAAGCTTCATCCCCATGATTCAATATCGGTGGGAGAACTCACCCTTTTTTTGTTGGATCCCATATGTTTCAATGGGTCAAGAAGTTAAATTTTCTAAAAATCAAAATTAAAGCTTGGAACACCTCCCACTTTAAGAATATTTTTAATGAAAATATAGACTTGAGTCAGAAATTGAAGCCCTCAATGAACATGTTCTTAATCATGGTTTGAACTTAGAATCTTTTGATCTGAAAAAATCTCTTGTCTCTGAATTGGATGAGGTTATTCTTTGTGAAGAATGCTATTGGAGGAAAAAATCTTGGGATACTTGGCTCTCAGAGGGAGATAGAAACACCAAATTCTTTTATGCTTCAGCAAAGTCCAAGAGGCAAAGGAACAAAATCTCTTCTATTAAAAATGAGGCAAGCATTATGTTAGAAGAGGATAAATATATTGCTAGGGAAGCTACCTCTTTCTTCAAAAACCTTCTTTCGATGAAACCTATTAACATGAGTAATTATTTCTTGTATTTCATTCTCACTCTTCTCTCTCAGGTGGATAATGATTTTCTTATGACTCCTTTCTCCCTAAAGGAATTAAATATGCAGTCTTTGAAATGCCTCCTGAAAAGGCTCCTAGGCCAGATGGTTTCACTATTCGAAGAATCAAGATGGAACAAGACTATTCTTAAAGAACTTAATACCACCTTTATTGCCATCATTCCAAAGGTGGAATCTCCCTCAACTTTTTTAGACTTTAGACCTATTTCTTTGTGTAATACTCTTTACAAAATCTTCACAAAGGCAATTTCTATCCACCTTGCAAAAATTATTCCATGAATAATCTCGGAAGAGCAAGGGGGTTTTGTCCCTAGTAGGGAGATAGCTAATGGGGCAATTGTTTCTCATGAAATCCTGCATTCCATTTTGCAACATAAGACTTCATCAATGATTTTAAAATTGGATATGATGAAATCTTACAACAGGGTAAATTGGGACTTTCTTCTTGCAATTCTTCGTAAATTTGGCTTTTCTAAAAATGGATTAAATATATTTACTCTTGCATTTCAACAGAAAAAAATTTAGTATTGATTAATGGTTCTCCATCTGGTTTCTTCTCCTCTTCAAGGGGGGTAAGAAAAGGGGACCCCCTTTCTCCATTTTTGTTCCTTCTCATGGCAAAAGGGTTGAGTAGAGAAATTAAGCTTTCTAGCCAGAAATAACTTTGGAGAGGTATCCATTTACCCAATTTGTAGGATACCCAAACCCATGGTTCATTTGTAGATGGCACTTTATTGTTTGGTCATGCTTTAATTCCTGAAGCTAAAATTATCAAAAACATTATAACAGAATACTCTGTGGCTTCTTGGCAGATGATCAATCCTACAAAATCCAAATTGTTTATGTTTAATGTGCCTAATATCATTGAATGCAAGTTGCAAAAATTTTGGGGATTTCTTGTTGGTACTCTTCCTTGTTCATATCTTGGCATTCCTTTATTTTACAGGAAAGACTTACCATATTTCTAGGACAAAGAAATCTCTTCAATTGTGGGAAGAATGCTTTCATGGAAACATAAGTGGCTCGCTTTTGCAAGAAAAAATTAGATGATTAAATCTATCCTTAATGCTATTCCAATTTATTTAATTTCAGTGCTTAAAGCTCTTGTAGCCACTTTAAAATATTTAAAATCAGTGTTACATTCTTTTCTGTGGAATGATAATGTTGGGGGAAAAGCAAGAATTCCCCTGATTGCTTGGGACAATGTTTGTCTTACTAAAGATCTTGGTGGGGCTAGAATATAAGAGATGTTAAACTTCAAAACCTTGCTCTAGGAGCCAAACTAACCTAGAGATTATATCAAACTCCTAATTCCAAATGGGGGAAATTAATGTTCTCCAAATATTTAAATTCTCACCCCAAGGAGTGCATTTTTATTGCCTCCTCTTTACCTAAGGGTTATGTTGTTTGGAATTACATCTCCTCTTGTCACTCTTCTATCCTTCCTCGCCTTTCTTGGTTGATCCTTAATGGTCGAAAATCTAAATTATGGGAGGATTTTTGGAATGGTTACACTGCAATGTCTCAACTTAGAGATTGGGGTCCCTTGATTCCAATGCTTAGGAATCATTGGGGCTCAAAAGTGGCAGACTATTTTACTATGGATCTCTCTCACTTGATCCCTAAAATCAAGTGGAAATCTATTGATTCTCTCCCCATTCCTCTATCTCTCAAAGTATATTTCAAAGAGGAATTGGAGAAAAGAACTATCATCTACTTGGACAAGGAAGATGTCTTAATTTGGAATAAATCAAAATCTGGAAATTACTCTGTTAAGGAAGGGTACAAGTCTCTCTTGTCTTATTATTCTAAATTTGAGCTCCCCACCTTACTTTTTTGGAGTGATGCTTGCATCCCGAAGGAAATAGCTTTTTCTTTGGTTTCCCTTCAAGATAGAGTCCTCATGGGGGCTATGTTGGACAGATTAGGTATCATGGCAGCTTTCCCTTATTTTTTTTGTGGTTACTTCTTAGAATCAGTTGATCACCTCTTCTTGCATTGGCCTTTTTCTTCTCACTGCTGTTATTGGTTATTTCGGAAATTGGGTTAACATTCATTGATTGGTTCTTCTCTTTCTAACCAGTTCAAAGCATGGCCCCTCTACTTTCGGTCCTCCTTTTTCTCTTGTTTATGGGTTGTCTCCCCTTCCTTGCTTCTCTAGAATATTTGGATTGAGAGAAATAGTAGAATTTTTATAGGTAAACCCTCATCTCTAGAAGAAGTGATTTTCAATTAGAAAAAATGATCTCAGAAGCTACAAAAACTCGTATCCTCAAACAAATCAACAATTTGAAAAGAGCATCCTAGGATAGCCATATCATGTCTTCTTGGGCCTTAATCAATTCATTTCCATTTCATGGTTCAATTACAAACAAGGTTAAAAAATGTAAAGCAAGAAAGGAAGCTAAGTGGACTCCCCCTCCATAGAATTTCTTCAAATTGAATTTCGATGAGGCTTCCAGAGGCAATCCTGGAAAATTTGGGATTGGAGTTGTAATAGAAAACTCATAATCAAAAAACTTGAAATTTGCTTGCAAAATTTTACCTATTGGGACAAATAATAAGGCCGAACTAGAGGCTCTCAGTTTTGGCTTGGAACTTGCACAATCTTTTGGTGTTAAAGACATTGCAGTGGAAGGGGACTCCATGGTTATTTTTAACTCAATCACCAATAAAATGTCACATGTTTGGCAATTGTAATACCTTTTGGAAAAAATTCTCCTCCAATTATCTTTTTTTAATAGTTTCATGATTTCTCATTGTTTTAGGGAGGAAAATCATGTATCAGATTTTCTTGCTAATAAAGCAATTGATGAACATTAGACATATAAAGAGCTTTCAAAGAATGAAATTCCCTCCTTAATTAAGTAGTCATCCACTTGAATTTTCCTGGGGGTTTTTCATAATGTTATTTCTAATAAATGGTTTTCAACGTGTTTCACATGGTCTTGCTTCTAGTTCTTAACATCTTTGTTCTTAATGGATTGACTAATCACATGTTTATTTTCCCATCCATCTTCCAATCTTCAGCCTTGTTTATTCATGATTATGGTTTCCTTATATGGTAAAGATCTCAATGGGTATTGGGATCATTGGTATTTAGTTTCATACCTCTTGGCATAGCTCCACCCATTAATGTATCCCTTATCATATCTGGATTTTCTCTATTTTGGGTCATGATTTGACGGCTCCATCATTTCTTCAATTGCACTTCTTACTTAAAAATTCATTCCTTGGGGAGATTTGAGTGCAATTTTTTTGGCTCCCTTTTTAATATGCTTTGTAATCATTTATTCTTGTGTTCGGGGATCCTGCTTCAAGTGTCTTGCGTAAACATGCATTGTTTATCCTATTCACAATCATGGTTTAATATTTTTGAGGTATTTTCACACTTCCCTAAAAAGATTCCTTCATGTGAAGTCGTGGCCAAGTCTTTAACAATCATATTCTTATAGGCTCGGGGCTATCACTCATCTCGACTTCATTGATCCTCTCACATGTGTTGATCTTAAAGTTCTATGATTTTGGTTGGGTATATAGGTCCGAAATGGACTTCATTTTTTGGTGGTTCATTACAAAATCTACAGTGTTTTTACCGTCAAGCAATGTCTTCACATTCTAGGGACTATTGGTATAGAATTCTATTCTCACTTAAGGGAAAATATTTTTATGATCCCCACCTGTATGATCATGAAAAATTGGGTAAAGTGTTTTTTTTGGATGATGCAAATTCTTTTCTAGCTTGAAAAAAGGTGGTGGGTTCCCATTGGTTGCGGGAAAATTCTAATGCCACCTATCATGAAGTGCTTTCTCACTTCTTTAATATATGCAAGGATATTCTTATGGATGTTGAAATGGTCATGGTCCTTGCTTCAAAATTTTCTCAACCAAGTTTACTTTCTGACTTGGAACTTTGTAAAGCTCTGGATAATTATAATTTTGATTCAGGTCTTTTTCCAATTGGTGGCTTTACTTCTCATTCTGATCTAATTTCTAATAGTTTTTGTGGAGACTTGTTGTTTACTCTCAGGTTAGGTATCTCCTATGATTATTTTGAAAGAACTGTGTTGGATTGCAATGACCTGCATGAAAAAACTTCTCCATAAATTCTCGTGGTTGGGATTGATATATTTCTTGCATTACACTTCTTGTTTGATTTTGCAACAAGATCTTTGCCTTCAAATCAGACTATAGCTTCGATATCAAAAAAATTGGAGGACTTTTATGTGTATAACAATATGCCTCCTTCACATTATGAGGCTAGTTCATCTTCTAGTTCTCAAATGGAAGAATCATAATATGTTTGTAGTTTCCTATTTTGTCTTTCAGGGCTTTGCATACTTGTCTAGTCTGGGCTAGACTGGGGGATGGTGGGTGGTCATAAATCTTTCTTCTTTAAGTTTTGTTCTAGTTGGGTTTCTAGTATGCATCTTCTTTTACTTTGTTAAAACTAGGCTCTCCTATTTTCAAGATTGAGTTTTATTTTGTATTGTTGTAATAATTTATTCAATAAAATTTCAGTGGCTTAGCCACTTTTATCAAAAAAATAAAAATTATTCAATCAATTTGGTGGAGGGGAATAGATTAATAAATTAATTAAATTATTTAATTATTTAATTAACAGAAGAAAATGGTGAAATAGATGATCTAATTAAATAATTTAAAATTATTTAATGAAAGTAGAAATTGTGGGAAATTTGAAACTAAATAATTCTTTAGTTATTAAGCATGAAGGGAAAATATTTTTAATTTAATTAAATAATGAAATTATTTAATTAAATGTAGAAGATGAATTGATGATACCTAATGATGGAAAATGATGATGTTTTGGAAGAAATATGTTAGTTAAATTTAGGTGTCTCCATTTTGCCCCTCTTTGAGACAATACATTTTTGCAGTGTTGCTTCAAATAAATCATGAAGGAATTTGTGATGATATGCCTCGAGTTTCCCCAATGAATGAGGAAATGGATATAGGAAGCCACCTTGAGATTTTTGAGAAAAATGAAATGTTTAGGTCAAACTCTCGAAAAAGGTTGGGTAGATGTGATAGATATGACGCAAAATGTCAAAAGTATGATAAGAAAGATCTGAATGAGGAGGAAGGTGGGGAGGATAGATTTTATGAGATTGTGGGTTAATGCGGTGAAATATAGTAATGAGATGGCTATTTTTTATCGATATCACATAATGGGATGAATGATAAATGAGATGGAATAGATATAAATGAGATAGATGAATGGAAATAGATGGATTTGAATAGATATGATATTGATAGATATTTTTCTTTCTATTTTATTCTTTTTTGTTGGAAACTGCTAGTGTTGTCATTGATGTCAACCTCTAGTATTGGAGTTGTTAAAGATTTTTGGTGTTTTCATTAGTGTTTTCATCAAGTTTGGATATGTTATGGTTTGATGTCACATTGATTTCAACCCCTAGTGGGGATATTGTTGGAGATTGTTGCACTATGTTGGCATTAGTGTTAACCTCTAGTGTGGTAATGTTGAGAAGTGTTTGCAGTATTGAGAAGGTGTTGAAAATACTATAGATATGTTGAGCAGGTGTTTTTGGTGTTATTGATGTAGCTGGTTCACTTGGTCTCCAAGTGCTTTTGAGAAAATTTGAATAAAAGAGTGTGCAGTGTGATAGAGGTGTGTTTAGTGTTGTGCTCCACATTTCTTCATGGTCAAAGTTATGCCTGTGAGGTTTGGATATGATGATGAGAGGTGTTTAGAGGTGTTAAATCTAGATTTTCAGGTTCTAGATCATGTGGCAATGGAAGATGTGTTTGGTAGTGTGGTGCTTGTGAAGAAGGTTGTCTGGGACAAATGAGATTGATCTGTATTTCTCCATGTTGAGGTTTCTTATATTGTGGATTTAGGAACATGATAATATTGTCTTTATATACCTTACCTTGAATTTTTTGGTTTTCAATTATTTCACATGGTTGGATAGTGTGTTACATGTTTGTAGCAATGTTGTTAGTTGCATAGAATGGTGGTATTCTCAGTTGTAGGTGGTTGTGGCATTTTTGCAAAATATTCTCATGGAGTTGGAATATTTTGGGATGTTTTATGGATGTTGCAAAGTGTTTCTATGTGGTATGTGTATTGTTTCCAAACCTGAAGAAGCATGTATGTGATCGCTTGTTAGTTTTACTGCAAGATTGGCTCACCTGGTGTGATAGCGCTAATTACATAAGTTGTTTGATGTTTGTGGAAGTGTGGTGAAGCATGTTAGTGTAGATTTCAGTCCTAGTTAACCCTTGGCATGGTCTACCTTCACTTATTTCCACCATGTAAGTGTTTGGTGCCAACCCATTTAGTGGTTGCACAATTGAGGTGCATACATTTCATTGAGGCCAATATGGAGAAATTTTTTGAGGTTGTGGAGGATATATAAACAAGGTTAATTGTTGGATATGTTGCAAAAGAGAAAAGTGGTGTGAAATGATGTGAATGTGATCAAGTATGGTGATCTGGGTATGAGCTTAAATGCCTAAGGTTACTAGATGTAGTGAGCATAAGGTGTTTAAATTTTGAGTGTGCCTAAATTTGTTGGAGGTAGTGAGCTGAAGGTTTCAAATGGTGTAGATTTTTTGTGGTGGATCTTCCTATTGCTCTGAGGTAGTGAACCTCCTTGTAAAAATCTTCTTCTATTCTTCTTTCTTCCGGACAGTGATTCCTTTGGGTAGTGAGCCATTCTTTTCTTTTGGGTAGTGAGCCCTTCTAGTAGTGAGCCTATTGTATTTAGTGTTGATATTCATATATATATGAGTTAATCCTCACCATGGTTTTTCCCTGATTAGGGTTTTCCATGTAAATCTAGTGTTCTCTTGTGTATGATTTTGAATGTGTATATGTTTCATTTGTTTACATTTTATTGATGCATGATAAGGATTTGAAAGCTAATAAGGGTTTGATGGTTAATGAGGGTTGATGATTTTAATATATAACCGATTCACCCCCCTCTCAATTTTCCTATGTGTCTTAACATTTTTTTCTTCATCATAGAGTATTTTATTATGGAAAATAAATATATGTACACCAATGATAAGGAAAACCATGGTGACTTTGGTATCCTTTGCATGGACATTGACACTACAAACAAGAAGGATTTACCTCATACATATTAGAAATAATAGAACCTTGTTGGAATATGTGAGGAAAATGAAACTTAAAGCATAATATTCATAATGCAAAAAATTATTAAATAACCTTATATACATACGAATATTGTTAATGCTAGAATCAATTCCAACAAATATAAGGAACATACATGCTTTGATAATGTAATAAGAACAGTCCACAAGCATGCCAAATAAAATTAATGACCTTGTCTAATTCTTGCTCCTCTAATCTGATGGAGATATCCTCGAGTAGCATAGGAATAAGGAAATATGATAAATCAATCAAATAAAAAGTCTCACTAAACAAAAAAATCAACTACCCTTAGATTATCTTACCAAAAGATATGTTCTCATATATGGTAATAGTGGTTGGTGGAAAGATACATTTGTTAAGGAATAGTAACTTGGATAAGATAGACTAAATTTAGTTAGGCAACTGGTCTATAGGTTGTAGGCTAGTTCAGTAGAAGTAGTTTTGTTTGTGATTATGTTTTGAATTCTCTATGTCCTTAAGTGACATGTTTCATAGTTGCTTGATTGTCATGTGTAGGCATTGGAATTATGTAATGACAATGATGAATGAATACAATTGAGATTTAATATGATTTGTGATAAGTGAATCATTTATTATGGATAACGTATGATAATGACATGGTAGTTTGTAGAAATGTTTATCCTTTGATACCAACTTCGAGAATCCAATTCAAAAAATAGGTCGATGAAATTCCCCTAATTACGTATATAGGATTTTCTTATTATGGGATGGGTGTTGTGAACTTATTATGACCTAAGATGAAATGGAATGACCCTAAATATTGAAAAATTGTCAAGCCATGATAGGGTTGATAGGTGAATGAAAGTATTTTATTATGGATGAAGTGGATTAAGATGCTAATATATGGTGGATAGTGGCTTATGTGCATGATGTATGTATATGGGTTTTCACCATGGTACTTTATCAAGGTGCCACCAAAGTGGTTTTCACCATAGGGTGGATTATTTCTCTTTAATTTTTCTATTTTTCTATTTTTTGGTATTTTCTAATAGGATACTTTGAGGATCATGTGAAGAATTTATTCAAATTAATGATATTGATGAGTTCATCTAGAGGTTCACCCTTATGTGTAGACAGTTGGTATACTCCAAATCTATAATTTATTGTAACAATTAGAGGTCCCTACTAGTTTGGTTCAAACTTGCCCTTCTTTTCACAATCTTGTTGGTTCTTTTAGTTCTCCTTTAGTACTATATTTCCTATTTCAAATTTTTGAGATATGAATTTATTTTTGTAGCTATGAAAAAGGAAATTTTGATAAGCCTATAGATGATTGATTTCCAAAAGACACCTTTTATCTAGCATTTATAAGTCATGGAGTCTAGAAAATTTGTATTCTTCATCGTCAATGGTATGTTGTAGGGAAACTCTCAATGATGGGAGATCAAACTCTATAGGTAAGATATCTTCAAATCCAAACACCAATGAATAAGGAGTGGATTTTTTCACCAGAGAATACTAATTCACTACACCCATAGGGAGGGGTTAAGATGGGCATACCAGTGATGGCCAACATAATTGACTATATTTTTTAAGATCTTTAAGATTCTTTTATTTGACCCCTCAGCTTGGTTATTACTTTGAGGGTAATATAGAGTGGAAATCGGTTTTGGATGTGAAATTTTTGGCAAAGGTCATGAATGTACTAGTATTTAAATGCTTTCCCATTGTTAGTGACAATGACAAAAGGGACACCATCCAGAAAAATGTATTTGAGTATGAACTTGGCTATTTTATTTTTGGTTATGAGTGTGAGGGGAATGGCTTAAATCCATTTTGTAAAAAAATTTGTAGTAGTGACAATGAATTTATTACTATTGGATGATGATGGTTTGATCTTACCTATGAAGTTGAGACCCCACTATGAAAAAGGCCATACTATAGTTATCACTTGTAGATCATTTTCTAGTGCATGAATAAGGTCTCCATGCTACTGAAATTTCTAACACCTTTTATAAAATTTATTATCATCCTATTCCATTGTGGGCTAGTCTATTTGCATGATTTTCTTTAATAGATTAGGACTATGAGAGTGTGCCCCATAGATATTGTTGTGTATCTCATATAAATAAATTTGGGGTTCTTCCAACTTGAGACATCTTAAGAGGGTACCATCAAAACTCCTTTCATAAAGCATATCACCAATTATCACAAAGAGAGAGGAGCATCATATGAATTTGTTTCCACTTGTTTGAAGATAAGTTAGGTGGGAAGATGTTCTAGTGGAAGTATGTCTAGATGTCATTATTCCAAGGAGAGTTGGGACCAAATATTTTGCACATGATTTAGACTCTGAGACATAAAATGTAGGAATCAAGAGTCGTTCCACTAAAACTCACTTTTTTGGGGTGGCATATCAAAGAGAGATCCATTTTTTCCATTGAATTCACTACCTTTTTTTTTATCCAATGGATTTTTTCAAAGGATATCTAAATAAATAGTTCTTGAAGCTATTTACCATCTTCTTATATGGTAGGAGTTCCTTGTTCTTTATTTGGTAGTCACCATTTACTTGTCTAATGATGGTGCAGGAGCATCCCTGGTTGTGAAGAATTCATGTATCAACCAAAAATGTTTATTTTCTTGCATTTCAATTTGTAGAAGTTTTAGCATTTCATTCCACATTTCACCAAATTTTCATTTCTCAGCTCACAAAATGGGATATAGCATCTATATGACATCAACTACATCATATCCAGTTTTTAGAAAGTTATTGCTCTCATAATTTCATTGTAATTCCTAATCAAAGCATTTAGGGTCGACCTAGTCCAAAGTTCATAGTTTGGACCTATTCTGAAGTATGTAGAGCTTAATGGTACATCATACAAGCATTTTGGGTCGAAGGGGGTCTTTCTTGGAGATACACAATACATTCCATCTCACAAAGGATTATCATTCATGTTTTGAGGCCAACCTATGCTTGATCAGTCATTGGGCTTTATAAGCCCTTGAGGCTGACACTGACCATTATTGGAGATGGAGAATCATATTTGAAATCATTTGTAACTCATTGTAAGTCAATCATTCAGTTAGTGATAGTTAGATAGATAGTGATTTGTGGTCTTACAACACGCCCCACTTTTCCCTTGGAAAAATGTGTACACCCTTCCTTTTTTCCCTTATTTTGGCTTGCTTGGTGTGTTTTAGTGGAAATTGTAAAATAAAATTCTTTTCTTCAAAATTCTCGGATCCCAGTGGGATTGGTGGTCTTCCTAACTTGGAATTTACTAATTCTAAATCCTTCTATAGTTTTGTCGTTTATCTGGATTCTTGGGTTTTTGTGTTGGGTGTTGCTAAGCACAATGCAGTAGTTGTATAAGAGTTATAGGTGCAGCTAATGTGATTGCACTTTGTGTCGTTTTACCTAATGATTATTTTATCCATTGGATGCCTGGGGAATATTTTTCTCAAGTCTACGTGTATTGGCTTGTGAGTGGTTAAGTCTGATGATGGGTTTTCTTCTCCCTTAAGAGCAAAAATTGGAAGTGTTTAATATAAAATCTTCCTTGATCCATACCAGTTCAAATTTATATCCATACCCAAGTGCTCCTTGCACCCAGCCCTCTGGAACCTGATAAGAAAAAGCATAATTTTTTTCTTTCTTCTAAATTCAATTGTCGAATTTTTTTTACCCTGATTGCTAATTAGTCTTTTGACACCTAAGCCAAGCACTCACTCAGCTACTCGCGTTCAACATGGAGAAGAGGGACTTGCAAGTACGCCATGTCAACTTCCCACATCATCTTTTAAACTAAGCTAAGGCATGAAAATCAAGGTTTCATGATGTGAACCCTAGTCTATCATGATGGTACTCCCTTATTTAGAGTAATTAATGCAAAATCATTAAGGAATTAAAGTAACCTAGCAAAAACATGTACTTGGCACCACCTCGAGCATGCAGTTACTTTTGTAATACATTACCACACATGGAGTAAGCCATCTATAATTTCATTAAAGAACTAAAGTGACATTCAAAGCACGCACAGAAGATAAAATAGCATAACACGAAAAGGGCATAATTTCCAGAGTTTAATTTTGGGTTGACACAACCTTGCTATTAGCAATACCAGGTATTTCCCTTTTGGTTAAGCTCTGTAAACTCTTTTGTATGTGCTTGGTTCTGATAAATTGATGTTCATTGAAACTAGTATGAATTTTTTTAGAATTTAACCCAATTGATATGATTAAATGTAATGGGTAAAGGGTTTTGATAAATTTAATTGTTGAAGAGGCGTGGTTATATTTTTCCCTAATTCTAATGCAGAATTCCCATATGCTAATCATGTAGGAAATTGACAAAAACATAAGTACTTCAAAGAAGAAGCATCTAAGAGAAGAATTTGAATTCGTTATTTCACAAGTGGTACCCACTTGCGGGACTATAAAAACACTCATCTGGGAGGTTTTAATGATCATGAGTTTTTGTGAAGGACTCAACAACTAGATGCCATCCAATGCACCAAGAACATGGTTACCAGTGGAATACACCTAGCGGCAGGGTTCCCTCTGGATATGAAGGCCTTGGAATTGGTTTTGGAATGTATGAAGTGGTGCATGTGGATAGAAGGGAACTTATAAAAGAAGGGAGAGTCTATGCAAACTTATTTAAAGATGGTGTGGCATATACATGTGGGCTCTTGGTGTTTACAAGAATGAGTGTGTTGTAGATGAGAGATTCAGTGGATGAATACACAAGCATAGAAGAACATAATAGAAATATTATGATGTCGACCTAGTTCCAAGAAAAGGCCACAATAATGCTAAAGAATATTTTAAGGTCGTTGTTCATACAAAAAATACAAGATATGATAATCCTACTAAGTAGAATGGTTGGTTACACAGATGCCAACAAGTTCAAACCATGGACATTCAAGATCATTAGAAGAATGAGGGAAACCTTGTCTAAATTCACTAGGCAAGGTTCATCAGTGATAGATTACATGAACATATTCAAATGTTTTCTACTTCCCAATGGTTTAATATGTCATCATATTTTGTTTATTCCTATGCCCAAAAGGCTAATATCCAAGGGCTAAATAAAGTGGGATTTCTGGGTAGATAACCTGGGATCGTGTTAATCTATTAGCATTTTCCACAAATTATTGTTGGTCAGTATCAAGAACATTATAGGAGGGTAAATGATGTTTTCTTCATGAAGTTAGTAAGGTTAATGGAGGGAGATAAAGAAAAAAGGTTATCTCTCGAAACATAGGATGCTATGTGTGTTATTGGGTGTTGGTTCATTCAATTCCCAACATTCACTTACATCAAAGTAGAAGGATTTACAGGTCACCCCTATATGCTTCCCAAGTATCATACAGAAAATATATTGCTACTACAATTTGTGAGGCAGGTGATACCCTCTCATGAGGCTTTCTTACAAATACACAAGAGGGGACCTGTAAAGTTTCCTATTACCATAGGAAATTATAGATGCATCTTGGTTGAGAGTGTTAAGTTGTGTGAAGATGAGTTGAAAGCTTATGGGTTAGAACCATTCTCACTTTAAATAAATAACTTTGGTCCAATTGAAAGGTAAAGACCAAGTAGATCAATAAGAAGTATTCTCATGTTGTCCATTTGTAGGATTTTTGGTATAATTGTGATGATGATCATGATGTAAGGAATCGGTCCTATCAAAGGTTATCACTAGCTCAGATAAAGACTTTTGGGACACATGATGTTCCTAAACAAATGAATTTTGATAATGGTGAGGTAGATAACCTAGCCTATGAGTTAGATAAGGTTTATGATGAGCCTATCCCAGATCTGGATTGGGGAAGGTAAGAAATAACCACCATAGATGATGTTTCCAAAAAGTGCTCAGTTATACTCAATCATGGGTAGATGATTAAATTATGTTGATAAAAGAGGTTAGAGTTTCACCCATATACCCACATGGAAGGAAGATAAAATAGAAGATGGTCAGTGAGTTAGGGTATGATGATTGTCTAGAGAAGAAAAGAAAGGTTATTGAGGCTAAGACTATTGAACAGGGTAAAGAAGGACTCCCTGATATTTCAAGCCAAGGAATTTTGGTGGATTCTTAGCCAAATGATCCAAATAGGGAAACCTTGGTTGTTCCAACTAATATGTTAAGAACACCTATTGTAGCATTTTCTTCTACGGAACTACCAAGGGCATAACCCTTGACTCTGAAATAAGTAATCATGAAGGCACAAGTATATGCCAAGACAAGGTCGAAATCACAAGTAGCTTCTATGTTCACATCCCCACCATTTGTGAGTACAAAAATGATGAAGAAAACCCTAGGGGAAGTGCATCTAGTATCAAAAGGAGAATCGGAAATAACCAAATCAAGCCATAAGGAAACTAGAAAAGTGGTCTACTATAATACAACAACTAAAAGAGAAGAAGCAGTTTGGGGAAACCTCGGTGATGAGACCTGTCATAGAAGAAGTGCATGATACATAAGTATATTTGGATGTTGAAGAAGAGATAGAGTTCATAATAGGACAAATTACTCAAGAAGTGGGAAATCTAAAAGGACAAACCAATGAAGAAGGAACAATGTCACCACAAAGAGAGCAGGTGGGCACTAATTCTCAAATTCCCATTTCAATAATGGATGAAGATGAAGTGCATGAATATGCACTTGACACTAGTAAGGTTGGAGACCATCCTCAGTAAATATAAACTGAGATTGTTGCTAAAAAACACCAAGGTCAAGGAGTAGGTCTAGATGGAGGTAAAGAAATGGAGTTCTCTCAAACCACAAATGAAGAGTCAAGAAATTATGGAAAGCCTAATGCCTCTGAGCAATGGAGCATGACACTAAAAAGGAAAAGAAAGGATAAGAGGACATAGGACTCAAAAAAGGAAGACCAAAAGAGCAGGACTAGGGAAATCTAGAATCCTTGTCAATAGGAGGAAATGGGATAAAAGACTCAGAAGCCGTAACAAATGAATTTTAGGTGTTGATGGAGGAGGTTCCTGAGTGACCTAATCAGAAATCATAGAGACAAGAATGGGTAATGCCAAATGATAAAAATACCTGACTGGTTGTTAGGTAATTTTCCCCACCGTTGAAGGTGGAATTGTTGCCTCTGGATTTTAAGAGTATAATGCAAGAGATGGACACCCCAAAGCCTAAAACCAAAGCAAGGTTTAAGCATGCTATCAATTGGAATTTAGATGGAGGGAAGACTCTTCACATAGCCACTCTAGTGGGAGAGAAGGGTAAGTATGTAGTGACATCTAGGGATTATCAAGTTACCACTATCAACAAAGAACATTTCTCATGAGAGCAAGAGTTGGAGGAAATGAGAATGAACTTGGAAGCAACTATTTCCTGTATGAGAAAGGACAAACAAAAGAAAAAGGAAATTAAACAGCAAATTTATCACTTAGAGACTTTCATTGCAGAAATATTCTAGCCAAGTCAATCATTGACTGAATTGCCACCATATCTAGTATTTATGTCTTAAGATCAAGTTGATGCAATTGAAGGACTAAATCATAATATAAATGTGTTTGAATAATGACTATGCATTTGATGCAGTAGAGTGAAGAAATGATGAGGGATGCAAAAGGTAAATTTAGAGAAGTGTATCACTGCTTGATAAGTCTAAAAGGATTTTGACTGAATGCAAGGACTGCATGGACCAAAATGATGTAGAGGTAAGGCAGATAGATACAGTTCTTAAAATGGATGTCTAGGTATTGATTGAGGAGAAAGTGGTCACAAAACAAGATGTTCCAGTATTAAAGAAATGGAAATTGTAGCTAAATTGGGAAATTGATGCTTTGCTACAATGTATAACTAAATTGGAATAGATTGTTGTGAAAAGTGAAAAGATGGTGAACAAGGACTTAGATTTCATAGAGGTGCTAGCACAGTAGCACTGTGATCCCAAGGGAGTGGGGCAGGATGATGCAGAAGTAAAATATTTCAAAGGTTGGATTGAGAAAATAAATAAGGATCCTATCCAATCCTTGAGTTGAGTGGTCCTTGATGAGGTGATTAAGTGTAGAAATCACATGAATAATATTGAGGTAGAAATGTTGTAAAGGAATGAAATCATAAAGAAGATAACTGAAGAATTCACAAGGCATAAATATAGTTGGAGGATGGCATAGAGTATTCCAAGGGAAAATATGAATCACGTGTTGATTGCATTCTGAGAATAGAAGTAGAGGAAAGGAGAAGATGAATCCATGGAGGAAGTACCCACTGGGGAAGTGCTTATGATCGGGTAAGGTAAGCCTGGGTTTTTGTGGTGATAGATTTCACGAAGTGCATTTTGTAGAATCATTCCCAAACCCGACACATGCTAATTAAACCTAAGGATTTTGAGGGAGAATTTTAATATTATTGCAAGATAGTATAGGATGCCTACGCCATGAAGGTCTGACTTTTCAAGGATTTTTTACTTCATGGAGAAATTCAAAGTGTCTTTGACTTGTTCAAGAATTTTCTTATGTCAACTGTCACTTTCCACATGCCATTTTATAAACCGAGATGAAGATGAAGATGAAGTGCATGAATATGCACTTGACACTAGTAAGGTTGGAGACCATCCTCAGCATATATAAACTGAGATTGTTGTTGAAAAACCCTAGGATCAAGGAGTAGGTTTGGATGGAGGTAAAGAAATGGAATTCTCTCAAAACCTAATGCCTCCAAGCAACGAGACAAATTAGCTTTAGGAGGTGAGACTAAAAAGGAAAAGAAAGGGGAAGAGGATATAAGACTTGAAGAAGGAAGGGAAAAAGAGAAGGATCAAGGATATTCATAATCCTTTTCAATAGGAGGAAATGGGATAAAAGACTCAAAATCTATAACAAATGAAGTTGAGGTGTTGAGGGAGGAGGTTCCTAAGTGATCTAATGGGCAAGAACAAATACAAGAGGAGGCAAGGCTAAATGAGGAAATACCTAACTAGTTAGTTAGGCAATTAGCCCCACCATTGGAGGTGGAATTTGTGCCTCTAGATTTTAAGAGTATAATGCAAGATATGGACACCCCTAAGCCTAAAACCAAAGAAATGGTTAGGAATGTTGTCAAGTAGAATTTAGATGCAGGGAATTCTCTTCAGATAGCCACTCCAATGGGAGAGAAGGGTAAGCATGAAGTGATAGCTAGGGATTATCAAGTTACCATTATCAAATTAGGACATTCCTCATGAGAGAAAGAGTTGGAGGAAATGAGAATGAACTTGGAAGAAACTTTTTCTCGTATGAGAAAGGACAAACAAAATAAAAAGGAAATGAAAGAGTGAATTTATCACCTGGATACTTTCATCAGAGCAATAGCCCAACCAAGTTAGTCATTGACTATCTTTGAAGATGAATTACTCTAAGAGGGGGGGCTAAATCAAAGTAATGTACAATTTCAAACTTTTAACTTCAAAAGAAAATCACAAAATGGCCTTGAGACAACTTTATGAACCCTCTTAAATTGCAAGGTGAATACTACCACATCAAATACTTTTAGCAGAATGACAGATTGATAAAATACTTACATAACAATGTCAAAGCATGATATTTATTGTTCATGTAAACTTGATTGAACAATTCCTTTTGATGCTTTATTTCCACAAGACTTCAAGTATGTTTTGAACACTTTTATAATAGAATGAAATTCTTAATCAAGTATCAGAGCATTGCATGAAATACATTTGACAAATGATAGAATGAAAAGCTTAAAAAAATAAGCACATGAGCTGAAACACAATTGCACAGATTTCACCACATAACACATTATTTTCTTGAGTGGAAAAACCCTCTTGGGGTATAAAAAATCACTCGAATAATTCCTTTTATTATTAGAGAACCAACTCAATCAGGATCACCAACTCCATTATTACAAGAGTACCAACTCTTTACAGTTTAGGAGCACCAACTCCTTTTATCAATTCTAAATAATATCAATGATTCAAAGGGTTTCTTTGTTTCAATAAAACCTTTTACCAAAACTGATTGGTATACACAATACCTTAAAATTTCAAAAGAAAATTAGAATCCTTAAAATATCAGGTATAGCAGTATAATGATCTACTTCTCAAATATTTTCAATATTAAAAATACATATAATCAAATTGACTTAAATCCATCTCTATTTTTCATCTCTCACATTCAGGTTCAAAGACCTTTAATATATATATGCACAAAAATAATGTCAAACTATTTTTCTAACTATCTTTCTCATAACTAATTTTCAAATCAACGAATGCCATTAGGGTTTCCAAACAACCCTAGAATCCATACACTTATATAATAATTGAATGTAGTTAAAGCAAAACTACATTCTGAATAGCCAATCACGATGAAACCCTTGAGTGAAGAACTCGGGTTTTTCAACACTGAAAAACACTTTCTATTTCCCTTAATCATATTCAGTTATGCTCATAAAATGACACATCTTTCAGATTTGAGAAAAAAATACCTGCCACGGTGGCCAAAAGACATTACCAACTGGTTGAACAAAACTCATAACTGACACACTGAAGTCCACACTACAGCTTATCAAACTTCTAGCCCGCAGATCCCTGTAACTACCATTATTCATGGCGGCAGCAACTAGGGTTTCAAACCCTATACTCTTATCACTTTCTCTTTTCTTTTTCTCTTTTCTTTTTTACCTTTTGATCTCTAAGTCTTCAAAGACTTTGTTCAAAATGAATAAACATTTGAAATCCACATCAAATGATGTTAAATATCATTTGGAATTTGGAAGAAACTGACACAATGATAAGCAAATGATAAAACCAATTATGTTGTCGATATCCAAGTTATTATGCCTTTGCAAAAGCCAAGTCAAAGCCATGTGACTTTATTCAAAGTCATTCCCATGTTAAATATACAAGGCTTGAAACAATAAAAAACAATACATTGTATTTCAATGTGAAATACCCAATTCCAAAGAGTAAAATCCATGTCAAATATAAAGAGCCCGATAAACACCGAGGGAAAATACAATTTGTCCCCTTGTGAAAGATTTTAACACCAATTAAAACCAAGGTGAAGCCAGGTAACCAGTATAATGCAAATGATAAAATATTACCTTGGTGAAAGATTGAAACCCAAAGAACCAAGTGCCAATACAACCTGTAGACACTATTTTATAAACCTGTTACTAGCACCTATGAATGCCAAAGTGAACAACCATATTTCCAATGACATAATCTCAAAAACTTTGTAGATATACACATGTCATTGAACTAGCAACTTGATATGTGCATGAACAAACATGAGACCTTATAAATGTCATGTAATCACTGAAACCTGATCATGAACTACACATGTACCCAAAAAATTAGTCCAACCAAAGATAGTATCTTAATGACAGCATAGAAACAGAGCCAAATGAAATGAAATCATAAAGAATAATAATTCCAAGCATTAGTCAATTTTAATTGAATGTTATCCCTGTTGAATATGTATGTGGCAAATAAAATTAATTGTGTAAAGCATCATATGCCATGAAGATCAAACCACCAAAATAATCATGAGTCATCAACATGTAAATATGTCACCAACACTATGAACCAACTATAAAACATCATGTGACTGCATAAGTGGGAATCACTAACAATGGAGGCACTGATACTGAATCAAAACAAGATCAATCTAATAATATCAATTGAAACAATATACCTGACAAAACTAAATATCTTGAACCTGTTGCATGATCATCTTGAATGACCCTACTGTTAGTAACCATAACCATCTGAAGATATATTGCATTCATAAATTTGAACCAGAAGCTACATGAGTAATATCAATATGAAAAACTTGAATCATCATAAACATTGCAAATGAATATTTGAAAGTGAAGTAGTATCAAGATTCTGTAACTTCTGAATCATGACCAACATATCATGAATTTCATCAATAAAGTGCATCAGTTATTCAATGTAAGTATATGAGTACCTGTGACCATGTACATCAACTGATATGAAGAAATCACATTCCAACCAAAGCATGTTTTGACATCAAGGAAAAACAATTAGAAAGCCAACATAAATTACCACCAAATCTAGTATTGATGCAATTGAAGGACTAAAGCATAAGATAAATTTGTTTGAAGAATGGACTACGTATTTGGTGCAACAGGGTGAAGAAATTATGAGGGATGCAATTGGTAAATTCAAAGAAGTGTATCATTGGCTTGATAATCTAAAATGATTTTGACTAAATGTAAGGAGTGCATGGACCAAAATGATGTAGAGATAAGGAGGTTAGATATAGTTCTTAAAATGGATTTCCAAGTATTGATTGAGGAGAAAGTGGTCACAGAACAAGATGTTCCAATGTTAAAGAAATGGAAATTGTAGCTAAATTGGGAAAGTGATGCTTTGCTACAATGTATAATTGAATTGGAAGAGATCGCTATGAAAATTGAAAAAATGGTGAACAAGGACTTAGATTTCATAGAGGTGCTAGCACAGTAGCATTGTGATCCCAAGGGAGTGGGGCAGGATGATGCAGAAGTAAAATGTTTTAGAGGTTGGATTGAGAAAATAAATAGGAATCCTATCCAATCCTTGACTTAGGTGGACCTTAATGAGGTGATTAAGTGTAGAAATCACATGAATAAGTATGAGGTAAAAAACATTCAAAGGAATGAAATCATAAAGAAGATAATTGAATAATACGCAAGGCATCAATATAGTTGGAGGATGGCATAGATTATTCCAAGGGAAAATATTAATTGTGTGTTGATTGCATTCCAAGAATATAAGTGGAGGAAAGGATAAGATGAATCCACGAAGGAAGTACTCATTGAGGAAGTGCTTATGATCGGGTAAGGTAAGTTCAGGGTTTTGTGGTGCAATTATGGTGATAGATTTCATGAAGTTCATTTTGTAGAATCATTCCCAGACCCAATACATGTTGATTAAACTCAAATATTTTGAGGGTGAATGTTGATAGTATTGCAAAAAAAATTAGGATGTTTGTGCCCTAAACATCCAATTTTTCAATGATTTATGACTCCGTGGAGAAATTCAAAGTGTCTTTGGCTTGTTCAAGAATGTTCCTATGCCAACTGTCACTTGCCACATGCTGCTTTATTATTTTTTCTTTTAGAACTCTTCAGTTTCCTTATTCTTATAAAAGGTCGAGTGTTGTTATTTTTTAGAAGGTTCAGAACTTGTGGATTATGGAGACTTAAAATTTGTTTTTTTTCTAGTTTTATTTATTTTTCTTGTTTTCTATACTATTCCAATATAAAAACTTGTATGCCTCATTAAAGTTTGCTAATATCAAAGCCAATTTTAAAGTTATTTCTCGATATGAAATATTACATAGCTGATTGTTTGTTCCTATCAGAGAAGCCAATGTGTTGTGTCAGATTTGGGTGCACATTGACATTGTTCAATGGAAAATGATATCATGTTTCTTTAAATTCTCACAGCATTCTATGCTTAGTTGTGAAGAAATCTAGTGATGTATAGAGTGGTTTGCTTTGATTTGGTTTATTTCATGGTGTATGCATGGATAATAGTTGGGAGAACTTTAAATTTTAGGATCTGTAATGCTTTTCTTTAGATAAATGTTAAATATTTCTTTAAAATATTCTAAAAATTGTGAATTCATGGAGTATTATTATAAATATTTCTTATTCATGAAATTGTAGAGCAATATATATGTTAAATCTGCTAAGTATTGGTGAATAATTTGAATTCATGAATTATTTCTCACAAATTATTTGTGTTCATGATATTATGGAATAATGAATGTTTAATCTGATTAAGCTTTGCTATGTTCTATTAGAAACCGGTGTGCTAAGAAACCACAAACCCCTCATGAGATATAGTAAGTTTTACGCAATGAACCCTAAGTAAACCTAGTGCGTCAAGACCAAACATTCTGAGCCTTGGGATTAACCAAGATTATCTTTCAATTTAGGAGTTCTTGGTGGATATTTTAAGAAAGGTAGGTTCTCATGTTGCTAGAGTGAGAATTTGTCTGCATGTTGGTGTGTGTGTGTATCATCCATGTCAATAGATAGATTTCCTAAATAACCCCATTAAGGGTCTATAATAAGGCCTCTAGTCACTTATAATGTGGAATGCCCTTGAAATAGGCCTATGAGCCCTAGTTATTACCCATGTGGCCCATGATGCATGTAAGATTGACTATTCAATAAAGATCTATGTTTGTTGAATATTTTCTTATGTCATTTCCATTCTGTCAAATCTGAGTTGCATGGTTGGGTAGTTCTTTCTAGACCCTCCATCCATGACTACACCAAGTGGTATCATAGTGATTTTGTGAGTCCTAAAGGCATTCCTTGTGGTGAACAGATTGTTGATTTGAGGCAGACTACATGTGTTTTCAACTCATCACTAACTATGAGGCAATTGAAACCCTTGTGGGCAGATCGCCAAATTGAGGTAGTTGCATCGAATCCAACGGGAGAGATTCCACCGAGGAGAGCACTTGCAATCGCAAATGTTGTTGAAAGAATAGATGAAATGTTGAAAAGATGTGAGCCATGTGAGTCTAATTAGATGTAGTAGAAGAAGATAAAAGAAGAGGCCTAAACCCTAGACAAGAGGATGAGAGTGGTGATGAGATAGAACATGTTGAAAATCAAATTGAAGAGGACCTAGGCAAAGAAGAAGAAGAAAAATCACATTAAGTGAAGATGTTGAAAGAAATTCCCAAAATTGGTAAGCGACCTAGAGTTGAAATTCAAAATTACATGGAAAATTTAAACCCTACAGAATTGATGGACTAGATCAATGAAATGGAAGAGTACTTTGAATATGAAGAAATTGAAGATCCAAAAAGAGTGAGATTTTCAAAAATTGAGTTGAAGGGACATGATGCTTTATGGTGGAAAGAAGTTAAATTGGATATAAATAGAAGGGAAAAAGAGAAGATCATAAAATGGGATAGAATGGTGAAAAATTTGAAGAATTGGTTCATACCTACTGATTATGAGCTTGAATTTTTGAAAAGACTGAAAAACCTAAGGAAAAAAAAAGAAATTTGTGAAAGAATATACTGAAGAATTCTAAAATATGATCATTAGAGTTATACATAGTGAAGCGAGCAAAGAGAAAGTGACAAGGTATATCAATGGACTAAGAACAAACATACAAGAAGAACTAAGCCTGGTGAAGATGATATCAGTTGAAGAAGCATACCGATTTTCACTGAAGGTGGAGGAAAAGCTGAATAAGAAGTTTGAACAAAGACAAAGAATTGCAAGATAAAGATTCCAAAGGAGTGAATCACAATTTGGAGAAATAAGACCTTATGCAAAGTAGGAAAAATATGGAAAACCCTACCATAAAGAAGAAAATGATCACAATTCATACCACAAAGGAAGAGAAGATAGAAATTTCTACCGTAATGATAGAGGAGGTCATAATTCTTATTGCAATGAGGGATATAGGAGAGATGAAGGAAGATCTCAAAAGAGACCATTCTGAAGAACTTGTTTCAAGTGTGGAGGTGAAGGACATAGAGCATTTGAATGTCATCAAGGAAGTACTAGAAAAAAATGAGAATACTAGAAGAGCAAGTTATGTGGATGAAGAACCGATTGAATCCCCTAATTTAGTTGGGAAAATATAGAAAGGTGAATCATTTGTAGAGACATATGAGATGGGTCGAGTTCTTATAGAGTTGTACATTTGTATTGAAGCATGGGATTAGCAAGTCAAACAAATTTTCTAATGCATTGAAGAGAAGAAGGAATTTTTTGATAAAAATGAGAGTAGAAGTATTGGGTTTTGAGGAACTGAAGCACAAGTATGAGGATGATCCATATTTTGTTGAAGCTTGGAGATCATGTAAGGATCCAGTAGTGACAGACTAGATCCAATGGTTGGAATATTTAATTTAGGAAGGCATCTTTTTTAAAGGAAATTAGTTGTGTATTCTGAAGAGTTCAATGACGTTTTAGAAATCTGAAATGGATTAAATAACCAAAATCTTCTATGAGAGAGATAAGCTATAAAACTGTAAATGAAATAACACAATTATAGACCTGAGATTCCAAGAGATGTGCAAATGTCAAGATGATAATATTGCATTAGGATCTCAAAGAAAATCTACAGAATAATGATTACATCCATCAAAGTACATGTATTTTGAAGTACATAAGATAATGAATAAAAATACAAGCTAGGTAGTGATTTTATATAGAACTAAGGAGATGATGGAGGTGGAAAATATAACCAATGTGAATTAACCACCAAATGTGGATATGGACCACTAAAAGTGGAGATGGCCACCAAAAGTGGAAAGTGTTCCACCCTTTAAGGAAGGGGATGCCACATCACTTATCTCTTAGTTATTAAATGATAAACTCATTTTATTATCCTACGGAAGCTTAAAAAAAGTGTAGGAAAAACCTAAGACTAAGGGAAAAAAAAATTATCCCACTAGAAAAATAAAAACCTACACCAACACCCCCTTAAGCACAACTTAGGAGGATGGAAAAGATGATGGGTTCTAAAAAATGAAGCCATGTTAGGTACCCATTTACAAGTAAAATTCCCTCCCAAAGAAGAAGAAGGCCCTTCCCACAAAAAGTAAGTACGCCCCCATAATAGAGAGAAAAATGAAGTGGAAGGACAAAGAAGCCCCCCAAAGAGATCCAATGGTAGATGCTCGAAATTGGATGTAGAATATGGTCCACGATCATCAAACAACATTTCTCCCCTTACGAAGAAACAAAACCAATGACGTATGCAAGATATCTCCCCACTCTTGAAAGGAATATGTAGGAATAAAACTCAAGATGTATGGAGTCACTGAACTCGGCTCAAGTGTCCCCATGTCGATGTTGAAGGATCCCACAATCAAATCAAGCATTCTAGGCCACACTTCTGAAAATAAAAAACTCAAAATCTCCTAGAGATTGATGTAGAACACCATCCAAAGACTCAAGTATCTCCTCTGAAGATGTCTCCTCCAAATGTTGATCCAAACTATCCACACTTACGTCAAACTATAAGGAATGATCATGTAGAGAATGAAACAGAGGGTCAAAGTGTTCCCTCACAACAACTAAAGAAGAATCAACTTCATCAAAGAGAAGATGAATACAATCAATTGTGTCTCGCAAATCTGCAATATGTGTCTCCATGAACAATTCTAAAATACCTATCAAGATATCATCCCAAGTTTAATCTGAAAGATAATGAATGTCCTACTACAAAGAATCACTAGAAGCTTTTGAAGAAGCAAGAAAATTCCTAATTTTACACTAAATGAGTAAATAAACAACATGATATTGCAATAAAAAAAAATCATTTATTTATTGATAATTGTCAATCAAAATGCATAACATACTACAACATGAATTCCTTTTCATTTCATAAATACATCAATGCAAGAAAGCATAAAATTACATACATAGATCAAAGAGATTTAGACAAATATTTGTAAAATGGTCCAAGATCCTTCCTTTCAAATTTTGGTTCTTCTATCACCTACTGTGGAGGAGAAGCATCACTCAAGTGCTTTTCCACCAACCACAAACTCATAATGTGGTCCCTCGCACATCTATCATTCAATAGATTGCCCTTCCCTTCGACAAATAAAATGATAGAGTAACTGATAACGACAACCAATTGAGCATATATTTGTGTCCTAAATAACTAGAACTTGTAACCCTACAATCTCTATCTAGCATGTAATACTAGATCACAGTGAACTGACAATGTAGTTTCGGTAGTCACACACATTAAGTGGAGTCTCAAAATTCACACTACTTTGGCCAGAGTGTTCTCATTCAGTATTTTGAATGAAGTCATCTATCACATACACTACTCAGGGCCGATTTGACTTAAGGCTATCTTAAGCTATGCATAGGTATATCCTTCAATGGATAGTCCATCATCCCAGATAACCTACAACCATATTAATCTACTTGGAATAAACCTACTTAACTAGTAAGTACAAAAGTTAGGTATTTCCATCTAAGGATAGTCCATCATTCCAAAGACAACCTATATACTTGGATAACCCTACTTACAAGTAAGTACTTTAAACTCCCTCTAATACTAGATTATCTATCCTAGGAGTAAACACAAGATTTGTTAGTTAAATCAATAACTCAACAAGATGCACCATATGTGATTTTCATGTTCAATCACACCTAGTAGATAATACCTATGATAAACACCCATATCCTATTATAGAGTACATAAAAACACAATATGAAAATAACATTATAGATTCACTTTCATTTTTAAAGTAATATAAACTCTCTAATGCATATACTAGAAAAGACATCTCAACCATGCATGCAAAACAAATCAATCAAAGTAAAATATCCAACTAAAGACAACAATGCAGCCCTCTCCAATAGAAAATAGTTTGATAACTAGCTTCTCAAGAAGCTCACAATATCTCTATCTCACTTGTTGATAGCTAACTTCTCTCAAAATATAATCTCCTCACAACAATATGAACTTACTTCATTACACTCTCTTAATGCAAAGAAAAGTACGGTTGGGAAAATATTGAATTATGAATTAAAAAAGATGTATAATCTCTTGAAGGAATGCATCCCTCACAATGAAATGGTCCAGCTATTTATAGAGAAACCAAGAAACCTCAAATCCTATAGTTTAGGCATGCAAAAGATAGCAAGCTTCATGCAAAGCAACTCAGCAATAAAGTGGCGATCAAATAAGCTCAGACTTGGCAAAAATTCCTACAGATCGACCAGTTTCCTTGACAGCAATCCAAGACTTATTCAAGATGCACATGGAGAATTCGAATTGATACAATGAGAAGACATCTACAGCAAATCAAACACAAAGGTGGCACCAATTCTTATTCTATTTCCTTCACATTTGGTGCCATCAAACTCAGTCAGCTTCCAAATCATGATAGCAGGTTTCCATCAACCCATCTGGTAAATGAATCGACTTTAGAAATTTATTACGTTGAGAAAATTCAAGTATGGTCTCCACTATAGGCATCAATCAAGTCAAGCATATATTGGACAGGAATATCAAATATAATGCAGCTACTTAAATCGCATGTCATTCCTCTTGGTAATCGATTTGCATTTAACAATCATAAGCTATTAAATCAGCCTCCATTAACATAGTCAATATCGACCTCCATTCATAGTCTCTATCGACTATATAACAACCATATAAATCGGCTTTAATGAATAAGAGATAGTCAATCTTAATTAACATATATAATATGTCAAATATATATTATTATATATATAGATAATATATACTATTATATATATAGATAATATATACTATTATATAAATAGATAATATATATTATATACATATATATATAAATAATATAATGTATTTATATATATATGTATATATATTTATATATGTATATATATTTATATATGTATATATATTTATATATATATAATCATTAATATATATTTACATATATACATATATATAAATATATATTTATATATATCGCAAGCCTATAATGTAAGCATACATTCGATATATATATATATATATATATATATGTAAGTAGAGGAAAGATAGTATATAATAAACACATTATAATGAATGTATGCATCTATATATGTATAAATGTATATGCATCTATGTACACGTATGTGTAGGTATATCTATATCGATGCATCCATATGAGTGTGTCCATTCGCCAACGTACGCATGTATCGATATACATATACATATGGATATGTGTATATACTATACACATATGTATATGTTCGCATCCGATTCACATATAGTCATTCATGATTGCCATCATATTGACGAGTGTTTACATGTGATACATCTATACATATGCATATATGTGTCATTAGATCTCATTGACATGCATGTGCATATATATAAACACACTTCCATGTACATCCCACTTGTCCATATGATCATAATAGCACAAGGAAGATC
>CM021101.1:518007234-518076238 GCA_007115665.2 Sequoiadendron giganteum
TCACGGTCGATCGAACCTGTTAATTAATTAAATATGAATTATTTAATTAATGTTTCTTAAGTCTTCTACGTATAAATAAATTTAATTATTTATTTACATTGTTCATTTTTCTAATTCTTCTAAATTAATTAAATAAACGAACTTTATTTAATTAATGCTATATTCCTCTTAATTAATTAAATAAATTTTACAATTTATTTACATTAATTATCAAAGTTTAAATTCTAAATTTAAATGATTTTCTTTTGTCCACAATTAATTAAATAATTTCAATATTTAATTAAATCATTTTCCAAATTCCCACTTCTCTCACAAAAATTAAATATTTACAATATTTAATTAAAGCCTTTTCACATTTCTTTCACACATAATTAAATATTTATTTATTTAATTATGAGAGACACCTTTCAAATTGTCTCTTCATTTTCTGTCTCTCAGAATTCCACCTCTTTTTCGAATTCTCGATCTCTCACCATTCATTTCAACAGGTTTGAACTCGACCGTCGATCTTGGCCAATCGAATTCCTACCATCAAAAATCTATAAATACAGCTCTTTCATGAGCTAAAAAGGAGCTCGAATCTCATACCTTCATGCGTAGTTATTATAGTCGCATCTTAAGCATTTCATGAGCATTTTAATTCAATGAGTTCAATCTTGTAGATGCATATGCATTTTAATAATCTCATTCTCTCAAGTGCCATTCTATAAGTTGTGTTTGCACAATTGAGAGCAAACATATTGAAGCGAATCCTTGGAGATAGAGGACAATGGAACGAATTTGAAGAAGTTGCTGTCAAGAGTTTGCATTTGATTTATTTTATTTAGTTTTCTTCAATCTAATGTTTCATTGGTGTATTGGTTTAGTTTCAATATAATTGACACATTCTAATGTACACATTTATGGCGCCCACCGTGGGGACAAGCCCCGCATTTAACTTCTATTTTTGTAGAATTTTTCTAGCAGGTGACGGATAAAAATCGTGGTTTAGTGCATGCGAGTCTCGGTGTAGTGCATACGACAACTGTTTTAGCGCATATGACGACTATTTCAGCGCATACAATGACTATTTCAGCGCATACAATGACTGTTCTAGCGCATACATGATCTCTTTCAGTACATAGACACCCTGTTTTGGCGCATCCTGGAGATCCTTTCGGTGCATTTATAACCTATTTCGATGCATCCGGTTACTGTTCCGATGCATTTACCAGATCTTTTAGCGCATACGTGTCATGTTCCAACGCATACGTAACCTGTTTCAGTGCATACAGCTTTTGTTTCGACGCATTCGGTTGTAAAAAATTTAAATTCTGATTCCAACGCAATCTGCGGATAGAATTTTTCTAAGGCTATTTTTAACGAAATGAACCAATCCTAGGGTAGACACCTAATTGAGAATTAACCAATCCTAGGATAGTCACTAAATGTATTTCCTTTTGGTTAAAATAAACCCCATGTTTTTAGTGAAGCAACATCTTCACTTAGAATAGAAAAAATTTCAATTTGGGATTTAAAATTGAACCATTAATTGCTTGTTGTGATTGTGGGTAATAGGTCTATGCTCTCCCCTTAACTGGGTGATCAAAATACTAGACTTACCTTTTTTTTATGCAATTTAATGCTTTATTACATCCTTTAGAAGGCCTGCCGTAGTGGGAAAAAGTACTCACCCTACGGGAACAACCTAAGTGGGAACACCTAAAGCCAAGGTTTCCAACCCACTATAATCAAAAGAAAGTTGTTGATGAAAATCCAACTTGATAGTATTTGACAGGATAACCATCCCCAAAGCCTTGTTCTAAAGGTTGGGAGGTCTCTCGAGGGAGTATATCCATTGTCACATTGAACAGAAAGACTTACTAAAAATCGAGTGTAGTAGCCAGTCATGTCAGTATCCAAACATCATTTTAATCACGGTGCAAGGGGAGGGAAGAATCTGCCCCCAAGACACTCACCATATAGTCACCACGGATTGTTTGCTCAAGGGATTCGGTATCCACTTTCGTAACTTTGAGTACGCACCTGGAAAAGACAAAAACACGGGCGCCCTCTAGGGGGTGACATGGCTGTGTGAGTCGACACAATTTTACGCTATGGGCTGTGATTACTATGATGACCTATTTGAAAAATTAAGAGTGAGTCTGAATGATATGCTTATCTTGTTCAAAACCTATGGAAATCTCAAAGAACATACACTCTTTGTTTAGATTCTAGGAGTAACAAAATAACTGTCTGCTTTTCTATGCTGTGTTTTTCACATTTAAATGAGATTAAGATCATCCACAAACTTTAAAACATGGGTCATAGCAAAGAAAATCTTGTTCATAGGCTTTATGGAAATGGCTCAAATCCAGAGATAATAGAAGAAATGCTTCTAGAAGCTGAACAAGATCCACAGTTTCTCTTAGCTATGGAAAATATCTTAGAGAAAAATAAAGATAGATACTTTCTTTTATTGGCAAAGCAAGGTGCCAAATTTCCCTCTGACTACAATATGGAGAAAATTAAAAAGAATCCTAAAAAGAAGGAAATTCCCTTAAATGATCTTAGTACTCTTACCCAACAATTAAGAGAACTCCAAAGGCAAGTCAAGGAAATAAAAGGGGGTACAACTAAAAAGTCCTTTGATGGAAATATGAACGTGGCCTTTTCTCCTCCAAAAACAACATCAACCAAATTCAATGTTTCTGAATTTTTGCAAAGGTTAAAGGGGAAGCCCAAATCTAAGCCATCAAATAACATTGACCAATCCTGTCATGCCATGCATTTATCTTCATCCCCCATAATTCAAAATGAACCTCATGGTTCTTCCACCCAATTCAATGATCCCATTCAATTACCTTCTTCTATCATATTCTCTACATCCAATGATTCATTTCAATCTACACATCTTGATCAAAACATTCTTTCCACTCCATCCCATAATACCAAAATTCTAAAAACCCTTCCAATCTTTGATCAAGATCCCATATCTCAAGAATCATATGATGATCCCCTCCTTTCATTATTCACCCATGATAATCCTCTTCCATCTCAAGAACAAAATATTCTTCCAAGTCCTCCCTCCACCCCATCTTATGAATTCATACC
Source organism: Sequoiadendron giganteum (assembly GCA_007115665.2). Taxonomy (NCBI): domain Eukaryota; kingdom Viridiplantae; phylum Streptophyta; class Pinopsida; order Cupressales; family Cupressaceae; genus Sequoiadendron; species Sequoiadendron giganteum. The sequence goes on from CM021101.1 coordinate 518,010,328, forward strand.
CTCTCATGACTCCATCACATCCCAGGAGCATGATAATTCTTCCATCCTATCCAAAGCTTCCCTTCCATCTAATGATCAAGCTACTCCATCTCCTTCATCTAATGATTCTTTTCTAAGTCAAGATCAAAGTATCCCATCATCCTCATGTCAAGGGCTCATCACATCTCTTCAAGAAATGCCAACATCATTTGATCATATGGTTGAAAACATTAACAATTTCTCCACCATAACTGTTGAAGACAATGATCAAAATCAATCCATCAATAAACACTATGAAGATATGTCTACCCCATCTAGTGATCAAATCACCATTCATCAAGATCCATCTTTTAGTTATGATCAAGACCCCTCCTACAAAGATCTATTTCAAGGAGTGTTGACGATATTTGATCCTATTGACATAATCCAAAATCCTTCCACCAATGATCGTGTTGACAATGTCTCTACATCAGCTAATGAGTTAGAGGACATATCTCAAAAATTTATTCCAAAGCATGATCAATATCTTTCACCAATGTCTAGCAATGATCCTTTCCAAAATATATGGGCATCCTTTGACCTCATGACATTTGAGAAAATTCCTATGCCTAATGAAGATATCCAAGAAAGCAATCCATTCTTTGAAATTGACCCATGTCAAGAACTTGATCCAAAGCATGTCGAAAGTAATTCCGAAATCATCCGAGATCAAGAATTTGTATCTCCAAGCTACTACAATGATATAATGGGCACTTTCCTATCTATACAAGATATTGCAAATGATGATCATATCCATATAGCACATACTCCTCCATCTACCCATAATATGCTTTCTTTGGATGGACACATAGATGATCTTCATTCAAAACAAGAGTCTCATACTCTTACTAAGGAACAAGAGTCCCCTACTCTTAACATTTGTACACATGATCAAGAAATAGAGAAATCCAGAGACATCAGAAATGGGTCATGAAGAATTCTAGAGAAGTGGTGAATCAAAAACATCATGTGAAAGCATATCAAGAATCAATCATGAGGAAGAATTTTATGTGGACAATGAATCATTAACACTTCTTGAAGAAATAGTACAATCTAATATTTCACAAGATCAAGCTAAGGATATCAATCAGGCATTTATCCCATAGATAAAGGATCCTATCACTTATAAAGTTGGATCACTCACCTTTGTAAGGGAAAATCATCTTATCAATAAAGGAGCTATCACCTTTGAAGATCCACCACAGAGCAAAGAAGGAGCAACACCTTGTTTCCAAGAGAAATCATATCCTTTTGTAAATAAAATGTTTCAACAGATGAATTATCAAGGAAAAGGATTAGGCCTACATGAATAGGGTATCCTAGAACCAATACAGATTATTGAAAATCCTAAGAATCAAGGCCTTGGTTACTCGACAATCAAGGGATATGAACATATCAGTGATACTTCCACAAAACTGGGGGCAACTTCGTCTCAAGCAAACGTCAACATAGGGAGCATGAAGAATCCTTATGATGAAATTGATGTCAATACTACAACCCACCACGTCATGAATCTTCATCCACCCATCACCTCATCCACGAATTGGGACCAACGTCAAAAGAAAGACTTGAATCAAAGCATGAAGAATGTTATCAAGGAAAAAGAAGCTAAAGAGCATATAGGACAAATCAAATACATATGGATACCAAAGAATACAAAGAAAAATTATTCCTATCAAACTCCATTAGTCAAAGAAACTATGGGGCAAAATCAAAAAGGGAAAAGTATCGATCAAAGATGTCCACAAAGGAAAAAGCAGGCTTCTCAAGCAACGTACAAAGTGCATCAAGCAGTTGGTCCAAATTCCATGCACACTTCCATATCCACCCATTATTGCTCATCTTCCCAAGTTTGGAGAGTCAAAGGTTCCAAACTATCGACCAATCCATCTTTTACTCCTAAACACACTCCATCCACGCCTCCACGCATGATATCCAATTCTCACATTGACCATGTATTGGCAGTGACCCTTCATCATAAGGATTCAGAAGGCACTCTTTCATGATGTGTGCACAAAGATGAAGTTAACTCCGGTATCAACAAAGTAGATCAAAGATCTCAAAAGTTGCATTCAAGTGCATGTATCTTGGAAAAACAGCTTCTTCAAGTAGGATATCGATGGCACATTCTGACAAAGCATCAACATCAGCACCACCAGGTGGTTCAGCATCAGCTTAAAATCTCTCAGAAAATACAAAAAAATCATAAAATGTCCTGAAAAAAATGGTTACATTGATGAAAACCTGGCAAACAGGCGTCTTGGTGACAACAAAAAAAATCAAAAATATAAAAAATCCAAAAAAATCAGAAAAAAGGATTGAAAAACAGTAAAGAAAAAAATCGTCCTCTAGCGAAAACCATTTCGATGGCACTTTGGACAAGTACCATGATGAAAACCTAGCAAACAAGTGTCATGTGTAGAATCGAGCATCTATGTGGGCTATTTCAAGAGAAAGCATCTCATCCATAATAAAGCCATCATTCCATCCATATCATTCGTTCATCCATGAACTGTTTATCCAACCCATTACCATCTATCTACCTTATCTTGATCTTGATGAAGGTTTGGTAAACACTTTACACTTGTTTATGGTAAACATCTTGACATGGGTCATTTTCATTGATCCTATCCAATCCAAATGTTATTTGAGCCTTGAATCATTATCCGAATGAGTATTCCTCTATTCGAACACCTTATCTTGTCACAAGATAATCCTTGGCATCCTTTGCATGCTTACAGTATCTATCCATCTATCTATTCAAGAATCCACCCATGGCCATTCCATACATTGCTAGACATTGGGGGCAAATGTTTACATCTTGTTTCAGGAATGAATCTAGATATATATCCTCCAACTTATGTGGTGATCTAAACATTGGAAGATGTAAAATCGAATTGGTTAAGCATTGGCGAGCCAAAAGATCCAAATCACTAGCCCATGGCATATTTTGACAGGAAGATGCTCCTTATCAAGCTTTATCTTTTGTCGAACATCAATCTGAACAATTCATATCAGTCACATCTAACTTGCATGTCAGTGTCACATCAAATCATCAAAATAGTTTTGTTCCAAATCAAGCTTCATCAATCTTGATCAATTGAATCCAATCAATTATCACCTTGTTTGACTTAACACACTTAGTCAAACTACCATCTTGTGAACGAGTTTACTCTAGGATAACACAACTTCCTTGGGTTTATAAGTTCATTATCACCTTGTTTGACATAACACACTTAGTCAAACTACTATCTTGTGAACGATTTTACTCTAGGATAACACAACTTCCTTGGGTTTACAAGTTCATTATCACCTTGTTTGACTTAACACACTTAGTCAAACTATCATCTTGTGAATAAGTTTACTCTAGGATAATGCAACTTCCTTGGGTTTACAAATTCATTATCATCTTTGTTTGGCTTAACACACTTAGCCAAATTAACAAATCCATTATCACCTCGTTTGGCTCAACACACTTAGTCAAACTATCAATCCATCAATCTGATCAATCAACCTTAGCTTGGTTTTCAAAAAGATCTCAAAACAAAGCACTGATATCATCATGCATGTCCATATCCAAATCATCAAAATCCAAAAAAATCAAAAAATATCAAATTCAAAAAAAAATCAAAATATTCCTGAAATCCAAAGAAAAATCAATAAATCATATGCTTTCATCAATAAAATGGTCGTGTCTCACCCTAGACTAGGGGAAAAATCCTGAACTCGTTGGGGGAAATCAACTTTTTTTTTAGCAAACAAGCAACATGTGTCAATTATCAAGTATCAGACCAACAATCGAATATCCAATCAAGCCTGGTCAAAACAGCTTTGAGACATGTCATACATTGAAACTGAAACAAACTAGATGATCTTAATCTGAATTCAATGAATGGAAAACTTAAAGCAATAAGTTGCAAAATATTGTTTTGATATTTGATGACATCATATATTTAGAGTGGTTCAATGATGTATTGAACTAGAATCACAAGGAAGAAGTATGATTTTTTTTGCTTGCTGCATGTAAGTTAATCCTTAGTATGGTGCAAATTGGTCATGGGACATGCTCTACAATGTACCATTGATGACATTTCAGAATTTGCATAGGAAAATGGTTAACTTTTGTCTGTTTATGCAAGCAATACTCAGGTCATCTTGGTTCAATTATACCTCGATGTTTGTATTAACTTGCTACATTAAACACTATGGAAGCAGTACTCAGGTCATCATTGGTGCTAACATACCCTTTGATGCTTATACTAACTTTCAACATATCAAAAAGGCTCAATGATGACAACTAAACACAGCAGGAAATGGCAATAAGGAGAATGATTCAGTAGTTCATTTAGGATTGCATATTTCATTATTAGGACTGCATAATGCATTTGCATTTCAAGGGTTGGCCACATTCTTGAATATCTTTTTCAGACAACGGTTGAGTATGACTGGACATTTGTCACATCTCATTTGCATCATCTCAATCAATTCATCCAATCATTTCTTCCAATCTCATCTAGTCAATCAATTCAATCTAGCGCAAATCATTTAATCATACCTTTGGTCTTGTTCCTAGACTTACTGCAAGCCTCGATCATCATCATCATCATCAGGATGTATCATTCCCTATCCTTGTGTTGTTTTGGGATGTATCCTTCCCTAATCAACAACACTATCAATATCATCAAGCAATCATGCAAATCAATCAGCAATGGATATCATCAATCAATCAATACATCAAGCAAGTTCAAATCATCTACTATTTGTTTTTTATATCGCATGGAAACAAATTTAACAGTCATCATGACTCAATTTGCCTTTCATTCAGGAAAGCAAATCTATCAAGCCTTTCAATCAGGAAAGCATATCTATGTTACTATTTGTTTTTCATATCGCATGGAAATAAATTTAACAGTCATCGCGACTCAATCTATTTGACTTTCAATCAGGAAAGCAAATCTATCATTTCTATTTGTTTTTCATATCCCATGGAGGCAAATTTATCAATCAAATTAAAATTTCTATTTGTTTTTCATATCACATGGAAGCAAATTTATCAATCAAAAAGCATCATCAATCAGGGCAAAATCAAAGTTCTTCATCTTCATATCAATCTTTCAATAGGGGTTTTCATCAAATCATCTTTATCGGTCGATGAATCAGATAGCAAACTAGAAAAAATTTCCAAATATCATCTTTATCTGATTCATCACCCGAGGGGGCATATAGCATCATCAGTAAAGTCAGGGGCAATTTCTTTGAAGCAATGCATGAAACACATCACTTCAAAGAGGGGCAAAATGTACACATCTAAAAATGGTCACGGTCGATCGAACCTGTTAATTAATTAAATATGAATTATTTAATTAATGTTTCTTAAGTCTTCTACGTATAAATAAATTTAATTATTTGTTCATATTGTTCATTTTTCTAATTCTTCTAAATTAATTAAATAAACAAACTTTATTTAATTAATGTTATATTCCTCTTAATTAATTAAATAAATTTTATAATTTATTTACATTAATTATCAAAGTTTAAATTCTAAATTTAAATGATTTTCTTCTGTCCACATTTAATTAAATACTTTCAATATTTAATTAAATCATTTTCCAAATTCCCACTTCTCTCACAAAAATTAAATATTCTTAATATTTAATTAAAAGGCTTTTTCTTTTTCTCATAATTAAATATTTACAATATTTAATTAAAGCCTTTTCACATTTCTTTCACACATAATTAAATATTTATTTATTTAATTATGAGAGACACCTTTCAAATTGTCTCTTCATTTTCTGTCTCTCAGAATTCCACCTCTTTTTCGAATTCTCGATCTCTCACCATTCATTTCAACAGGTTTGAACTCGACCGTCGATCTTGGCCAATCGAATTCCTACCTTCAAAAATCTATAAATACAGCTCTTCCATGAGCTAAAAAGGAGTTTGAATCTCATACCTTCATGCATAGTTATTACAGTCGCATCTTAAGCATTTCATGAGCATTTTAATTCAATAATTTCAATCTTGTAGATGCATATGTATTTTAATAATCTCATTCTCTCAAGTGCCATTCTATAAGGTGTGTTTGCACAACTGAGAGCAAACATATTGAAGCGAATCCTTGGAGATAGAGGACAATGGAACGAATTTGAAGAAACGGCTATCAAGAGTTTGCATGTAATACCCCTCCATTTTGCTTCTTGTTTGGTTTGCTTTATGCTATGGTTGGTTGCGATTACTTTGATACTAGATATATTTTGTTATGATATTTTGATCGCTACTATTGAGCGATAACTGTTATTGTGGAATGTAGCTATCTAATTATTGTTTCACATGCATTATGGATTAATGATGTTGTAGAGTTAACATGAGATGTTATTATGAGATTATTGGAATTATGATGGAAGTGTCAGTTTCAATGAGTGTATGGGTGAAGAGGACGAGTTCGCATCACTCGTTTGCGAGCGCCCTGCGAATCCGTGATTTCTTCTTTACGGTGTGTATTATATGTTGGATATATTGTATGATGTTGTTTACTTGGTTGCAGGATTGCAGGTACATGACATCGACTCCACTTGGTTTCACAGGTTTGAGCGTGTCGATCCAACGGTTAAGTTGAACGGGAGATAGTAGCTAGGTAACATGTGTCAAGTCTATGCCCTAGCCTTAGTGTGTCGTCAGTTATGTGTGTCGAGTCATTGTCTGTCTTGCTTTGATGTTATTTAATTCTGAAGCATTCTTGATTTGGAAATAGATATTTAGAATAATTGCATTTAAATCATGTTAATGGTTATTTAATTTAAATAATGCAATGTGGATAAAAGTTTACATTTAAATTAATTAATTATATTTAAATTATTTAATTAATTAAATTTTAATCCAAGGGGGTTGAATTTAGTTATTAAATAATTTAATTAATTAATTAAACGTGATGCAAGAGAATGAAAGGAAATAAAAGAATTAAAATTTAATTTGGAATTTAATTTCAACGTGTGGGAATTAAATTAGAAATTGTAATTAAATGTTTATTTGGGAAATTGATTGCAAGTTTGGAAATTAATTTATTATTTGAAATTGCATTTTAAATTAAAAGTGGGTTTTTGAAAAGTGAAATTGAAATTGAAATTGAAAGTGAAATTGAAAGTGAAATTGAAATTGAAATTGAAATATCTAATTTGCATGTAATGTGAATTAGGGTTGTAAATATTGAAATTGAAATATCTAATTTGAATGTAATGTGAATTAGGGTTGAATTAGGTATTTTTTATTTATAAAGAATACATGTTTTAATTTTAGGGAAAAAAATCTTTTAGAAGGAAAAAAATACATTTTTACAGCAGGGAAGAAATTTTGGAAAATTTGCACAAGGGTTTGAAGAAAGTTTGATTGTAGAATTGATTGAAGGAAAGATTGTTTGCATTTGTTGGATTTTGGATTGGATTCATTGGAGGATTGAAGAAAATTCAGGAAATCTTTGGAGGAGGCTTGCATCAAAAATTCATCTCTTCTTGTAGCTTCTTGTACCAGGTTTTTCTCTTTGTGTTTTATTGTTCTTGATTGTTTTCTTTAAAATAGTAATGATTAAAGATTTGTTTGTTAAATTTGTTTTAGAAAATAGATTTTATATTAGAAGAAAAGAATTAAACAAATTTACAGCCTTTGTTTGTGAAAATTCTTGAGTGAAAATTGTGAAAACCTTAGTTGAATTTAAATTATTTGGAGAAATTGATTTTATTGTTATTGAAATCAAACATAGAGATTGAACAATGCATTTAGAATGTTTTTAGAAAATGAAACTTTCTATTTATTATCAAAAAACGGATTTTAAAATCTGCAGTATAGTTATATTTTCATGGTAAAATGGTCTGATTGCGTCACCTATAACTTCACTTTTACAAACTGGGTTTTCAGGAAATTTAAAGGGTTTTTGCATTTTGAAATTTTCTTACCCCTGTCGTAAATGCTTAAAACATGAGACTGCTGTTAAGTTATTTTTCCCATGGCTGTTCTGAAAATAAAATAATAATAAATTGATATTTATAAATATTAATATTTTATGTATTGTTATTATAATATTAAAATATTATTTAATAATATTTTATATTATAATTTATAATACTAAAGTATTATATTTATTTATATTATTTTAAATAAAATTTGTATATTAGATTAGTGGAATTAAAATTATAAACATATGGGAAATTATTGTTATTTTAAAATGGCTTGTTAAAGTTTAATTGAAAGAGTTAAATATTTGATTTAAAGAATGCAATATATTATTGAATAGAGATTTAAAATTGGATTGATTAGTGTATATGGAAAATGGATAGAGAAACAATATGTTATTATATTAAAGTGATTGAATGTGTTGAATAGAAAATTGAATGAGATGTAAGATTTGGTTAGGAAATGGAAAGAGTTTACTTGCATAGATTTGTGTCGATTTAAAAGTAAATTAAGAAGTTGTCTTATTGATGAAGCAATCAATTATGTTATTTATTAATTTCTATTTAAATTAATTGAATCATTGTGATTGGATTATGAAAGAGATATGGATTTAGTATATCCAAAAGTAGTATCTTCATCATGCTTATCTTAAAGGATTTAATTCTTTGTATTCAGTAAAGGGAAGCAAGTTTAATTGTTTTAGATTTCCAATAATGAAAAAGGAAATAGGGGTTATGATTATTTTAGATGATCTACTTATCGTGTCTTTGACTTTGTCAACACTACCTATTGAATGAGTATGGATTTAGGAAATCCAAATATTAGATTTGATTGATGACTTGAATGCTTTTGTTGCTATGTCGTCAAGTTGCATTGTTGGTTTTGGGATTTAGTGTTAGTCCTAAATTATAAGTCTTCCAGAAAAACTTAGAGGATAAGGGTTGTTGAATCTTTATGCCATCCAGTTATTTTCCTTTGGGTAGTGCATGGCGTCTTTTCAGTTTTACCCGGTTTTCATGAACGGGGATGTTTGCACCTCCTTGGTTTAGGAGCGGATTATGGGATCCATGTCTCCTTGAAAGGAATGGACTATGTGATTGTTTCCTCCAAGATGTTTTGAGTGAATTCTATTATTTGTATCCTCCTTGTGTTGGAGTGGATTATGATGCCTAGTTGGTATGCACTTGTGGTTCCCTTGGTGGATTGTTTGGATGTGTGTTGTCGAATAAAAGAGTGGCTTTTGTTAGACGCCAAAGCCCAAAGAGGTAAACTGGATAACCTTCAGGAGTGATTTAAACAAGTGATAATTAAAATAATGTACTTAGAAGATTAGGATTAACTTCACATTAATCAAGATAATTTAATCCTCACTCATAGACACAAGGGCTTGTTTAGACTTGGGATGAGTGAGAAGGCCTGGAATGGCAAGATCAACTATCTAGTTCTTACGAGAGGTAGTTGATTCCGCATGAGTGAGTATGAGTGCCAAGATTTGGTTGAGGCCACCAGGATTACTTGTGCCGAAGCCTATGAAGAATGCCCAGAGAATATCTCATGACAAACCTTGCGATGACACTCTATCTATGACAACTGTTGTTAATTATTTTATGTGTATGGTTATTTGAACATACTTGATCTACTTTATATCTGGAAGCAATGTGACCTATGTCAGTGATGTTGGAGTTGTACTTGAGTTGTACTTGTATTGTACTTGATTTGTACATGCATTGTATTTGATTCGTACTTGTATGGTGAATGAATTGTACTTGATTCGTACTTGTATGGTAAATGAGTTGTACTTGTTAATTCATTTGGTTGGTTATAACAATATGAGTCAGTTTGAGTCTACCTTTGGTTAGAGGTAGTAGAATCTTTGTCCATGTTACTTTGTTACTATCTCCTAGCATGGGGGGTGGGCCTTCGGGTACCACATTGGTTGGGTGGAACATGCACCAAAACCATTGGGTCCCCATCTATCTTTTATACTTGGTGGCGAGACATCCAGATGGACAGTTCGTGGTTCTTGTTGTAATTTCTTGCATTGTAATATTTTAATTTGTATAAGTTATTTTATCCCTCTTATGTTTATGAGGTAGATTTATGTAATTGTAATACATTTGTACTAGTGTCTCATTCTGGAAATGAGTGATGTAACTGTTGGATTAAGATAATGTTTATGAGATTGTATCTTTGTTGATTATTTTATTATGTTATGTGGTATTCTTATGATGTATGATGTTGATTTCATAAAGTTCATAAGGCTATGGTTATATGTAATATGTATGTGTGGGTTTAAGTAATCCTAAACTTGTAACCTTAGAGGTTGTTGTTAACTAGTAAGTGAAGGTGTATGTTAAATGCACTTTATAAAAAAAAAATTAGTTCGCTTAAGATGTTAATTAAAACTTCCTTTAGGGTTACTTGGTGGGGCATTACATTGCATTTGATTTATTTTATTTAGTTTTCTTCAATCTAATGTTGCATTGGTGTATTGGTTTAATTTCAATTTAATTGACACATTTTATCATACACACCTAGCATTTCGACTGGAGTTACTTGGTACTTTGCTTGTTGATCGTCCACTGTTGCATGTATCTTATGCTAAAAATTTTCTTGTTGAGTGGGTAATGGATTACCATATGGTCATGATCTAGAAGTTTTATTGGGACACTCATTAGCATAGTGATCCCCTCTACATATAAAAAAATCTTGTAGGCGGTCCTCTTTTCCCTATCGTTTCTCTAGATTTGTTGACATTATCACTAGCCTTATTGGTATTACCCATGCTATAATAATTCCTTTTCCACTCTCTCCTAATATCTTTTCCATTATTATGGAATATTTTCCCCTTTTTCCTTGGAGCATTTTGTACAGATTCCTCCTTCTTAGGAACTATTTTGTTAGAAACTTCCACATCTTTCTTTTGCTCTTTTCTTTCTTGACAAGTGGAATCATCCCTAAACTTTTGCTCTTGCTTGATTGCTTTCTCATATACAAGATTCATTGTTTTTGGACCATGCATATCCACTTCTCCTTCAATTTGACTATTGAGTCCCATTATAAATTTCCTAATACGAAATCACTCATCCTTATAATATATGGGAACATAGCGTAGAATTCGAGTGAAATTCTCCCAGTATTCGTTAACTGTCATGTTACCTTGACTCAAACTTGAAAATCCAAAATTTTTTGGTCATAGTAAAGTTGTGGTAACTATATTTTGTAGAAAATCACCACAAATTCTCCCCATGTTATCTTCCATGAGTTGATATTAAGTTCCAACTTCTTGTTCATCCACCAGTTAGAGGCTTCCACTGCTAACTGATACACACCCCATGTGGATTTAGTAACCTCATCATAGTTTCGTATTTCAAAATAATTTTCCATTTGAACAAGCCATACCTCAGCCTCATCACCTCCAACACTACCATCAAACTTAGGTGGAATAACCTTCTTCATGTCCCTGGAAAGTTTGAAAGCTACAAGCTTCTTATTCCTTTCCACAGATGGCGTAGGTGATTTTTCCTTCTCATGATTATGGTTTTCATTATGCCCATGGGAAGAATTTTCTCCATTTTCTACTCTATCCTTAACTCTTCTTGTTCAAGGTTAGCCAACCTTGCCAAGATTTGGTCAAGCCTAGCTTCTACTCCAGTGGTTCCTTGTCCAACCTTCTAACTTCCACCAGGATTAGTTTGTGTCCTCACCATCCTTATTTGATTGGTTCCATGTTAGACTAAATTATGTTATCAATTATCTTATGGAAAACATAAAAGTAAACATTCACATGTACACATGAATTCCACATAATATTAAGCATACGCATTTGATAAACACATAATTTTATTCATTTCTTGAGGGTTTCAATATCATTTTGATTACATGGAGTGACTATTCAGATAGTCGAGTGGAGAGTATCCTTTGGATTCACTCTTAGACACATAACTTAAAGGATTCTAACCTAAAGACTCAGACAACTATTGTTCCCTATCTTTTTTTCCATCTCTCATTTTTCTGTACCTATCCCAAAATGGATAATAACCTTCGGATTTATCATCTGATACATAGTTACGAGAGGTAATGACAAAATGGTGTTCATCAACAATGTATTCTACACCTTTCGCATACATTTTTTCATGAGATCATTTCATGTCTGGCGGTGTCTATGGTACATATCCCTTAGACTCGTTGCTTGAAAAAATTCTTATTACTTCAGTCAGTAGTAGAACTCTAGGATCCCTAAAGATGAATTTTGAACTAACACTTTCTTCTAAAGGCATATCCCTGGAAAGTGGTAATGACTCAAACTTTTCTGGTGAGATGGTTGGTAGGTAATTGTACATAGAATCCATCTTCATCTTTCTCTTCACACCACTAATCCGAGAAAGTGTGTGACTAAAGGTTTTGGTTTCACTCAACCAGATAGCATTATCATAGTTGGTCCCCTCTATGGTTCTAATGATGGCTTCTTTTTCCTTCTTGGCCTTGAGGTAGCACTCGTTTTCAATTACTAATTTTTGAGTCGTTAATCTAAGATACACCATCCTAGCACAATAATTCACAACATTAGATAAATTTGGATGGAAAAATAATGATCTCATAGGTTCCAGAGCTAAACCTGGTAGCTCTGATACCTCATGTAACGTACTAACCCTTCTATGAAGTAAAAATTCCTAATTTTATATCAAATGAGTAAATAAACAAGTAACATGCCATTGCAATAAAAAAAAAAAATATTTATTAATAATTTTCAATCAAAATGCATAACATATTACAACATGAATTCCTTTTCATTTCATAAATACATCAATGCAAGAAAGCATACAATTACATACATATCTCAAAGAGCTTTAGAACAAATAGTTATAAGATGGTCCAGGATCCTTCCTTTCAAATCTTGGTTCTTTTGTCGCCTACTATGGAGGAGAAGCATCACTCAAGCACTTTTCTATCAACCAGGGACTCATAGTGCAGTCCCCCACACATCTATCATTCAATAGATGGCCATTCCCTTCAATAAAGAGATTGGTAGATTAACCAATAATGACAACCAACTGAGCATAGTGTTGTGTCCTACATAACTAGAACTTGTAACCCTACAATCTCTATCTAGCATGTAATACTGGATCACAGTGAACTAACAGTGTAGTCTCTATAGTCACACATATTAAATGAAGTCTCGAACATTCACACTACTTTGGCCAAGGTGTTCCCATTCAGTACTTTGAATGAAGTCATCTATCACATACACTACTCAGGGCCAATTTTACTTAAGGCTATCTTAAGCTACACATAGGTATCTCCTTCAATGGATAGTCCATCATCCCAGATAACCTACAACCATATTAATCTACTTGGAATAAACCTACTTAACTAGTAAGTACATAAGTTAGGTATTTCCATATAAGGATAGTCCATCATTCCAAAGATAACCTATATACTTGGATAACCCTACTTACAAGTAAGTACTTTAAACTCCCTCCCATACTAGATTATCTATCCTAGGAGTAAACACAAGCTTTCCTAGTTAAATCAATAACTCAACTAAATTCACCATATGTTTTTTTCATGTGCAATCATACCTAGTAGATAATACCTATGATAAATACCCATCTCCTATTATGGAGTACATAAAAAAAAATTATGAAAATAGCATAATAGCTTCACTTTTCTTTTTAAGGTAATCTAAACTCTCTAATGCATACACTAGAAAAGACATCTCGACCATCCATGCAAAACACACCAATCAAAGTAAAATAACAAAGAAGAAGAGATCATCATGCATGTTATCAGTTATCCAACTAAATAAAACAATGCAGCCCTCTCCAATAGAAAATTGATAATAAGCTTCTCAATAACCTCACAATATCTCATCTCACTTGTTGATAGCTAACTTCTCTCAAAATATAATCTCCTCACAACAATATGAACTTACTTTCTTTCACTCTCTTAATGCAAAGCAAAGTACTGCTAGGAAAATACTCAATTATGAATTACAAAAGATGTGTAATCTCTTGAAGGAATGCATTGCTCGCAATGAAATGGTTCAGCTATTTATAGAGCAACCAAGCAACCTCAAAGCCAACATTTTAGGCATGCAAAAGATAGCAAGCTTCATGCAAAGCAACTCAGGAATAAGGTGGTGATCAAATAAGCTTAGACTCACCAAAAATTCTTATAGATCAACCAGTTTCCTTGACAACAATCCAAGACTTATTCAAGATCCACATGGAGAATTTGAATTATTACAATGAGAAGACATCTACAACAAATCAAACACAAAGGTGGCACCAATTCCTATTCTATTTCCTTCACATTTGGCACCATTAAACTGAGTCAACTTCCAAATCATGATAGCAAGTTTCCATCGACCCATCTAGTAAATGAATCGACTTTAGCATATTACGTTGAGCAAGTTCAAGTATGGTCTCCACTACAGGCGTTGACCAATTCAAGCATATATTAGACAACAATATAAAATATAATTCGACTACTTAAATCACGTGTCATTCCTCTTGGTAATCAATTTGCATTTAATAGTCATAAGCTATTAAATCGGCCTCCATTGATATAGTCAATATTGACCTCCATTCATAGTCTCTATCGACTACATAACAGCCTTATAAATCGTCTTTAATGAATAAGAGATAGTCGATCTTAATTAACATATATAACATGACGAATATATATATATATATTTAAATACTATAATGTATTTATATATATGTGTGTATATATATATTTATATATATGTGCGTATATATATTTATATATATCACAAGCCTATAATTTAAGCATACATTTGATATATATATGTATATATGTATATATCTATGTATATATGTATATATGTATATATATATGTATATTTATATATATATATGCATATATGTATGTATATTTATATATATATGTATATATGTATATATATATGTATATATGTATATATGTATATATGTATGTATATATATATATGTATATATGTATATTTGTATATATATGTATATATGTATATTTGTATATATATATGTATATATGTATATATATGTATATATGTATATATATGTATATATGTATATATATGTATATATGTATATATGTATATATGTATATGTATATATATATATGTATATGTATATATGTATATAAGTACATGCAAGATAGTATTTAATAAACACATTATAATGAATGTATGCATATACATATATATTTATGTATGTATAAATATATATGCCTCTATGTACACGTATGTGTAGGTATATCTATATCAATGCATCTATATGAGCACGTCCATTCGCCAACATACGCATGTATTAATATACATATAAATATGGATACATGTATATACTATACATATATATATATATGTTCACATCAAATTCACATATAGTCATTCACAATTACCATCATATTGATGAGTATTTACGTGTGGTACATCTATACATATGCATAAATGTGTCATTATATCTCATTGACATGCATGTGCATATATATAAACACACTTCCATGTACATCCCACTTGTCCATATGATCATAATAGCACAAGAAAGATCTCAAAAGCTCAAATAGATAAACATCACCCAATGCATGTAGAGGTAAACAAGACTCTCAAATGCAGACATATCGGCTAAGGATGACTTGCCTTTTAACCACAAACTGACACAACTCAATCATTCTAATGTGGTGTGTGTATATGCTTGGTTAGTTTAATTTTACCGGTTACCTGACCAAGATCTTCTCCTGAATGATACTTCCCCTTCGCCTGGAGGAATGGAACACATACCTACATCCACTAACACATGCACATAGCAATCAATTGTTCATAACAATATGCAGTATACATAAACATCTCCAAAGTTAGAATAGCAATAATTCAATATCCTTTCATTGACTTATATGCAATATTTCACCATGAATAACACCAAATGAGGTAACATCAAATGAGATAAAATTCATATTGATAACAAGGTACAAGCATATTTTATTCGTCTCCATAATTCACATTACATTCATATTTACCCTATGTAATAATAGTAAATAGTAACTCTACAATTAGGGTGTAACAAATAGAATGAAAGGTTCAAGAAGTGGATCACTTGTTAGAATACCCAAGTTCAAGTAACCAAAGTTCTTCTCAAAATCAAAATCCACACTAGAAGTGTGATCAACATCCAAATGATCAAAGCCATCATCAGGAACAAATTTTGAAAATTAGTAAAATCGATATGCATGATCACCCACTCTAGTAGAAATTAACTCTTTACTTTTCAAATCGCTAATAAGAACTAAATCAGGAGTGAATTCCACAATCTTCCCTACTCCACTATGAGTAACTTGATAGATGGAAAGAAGATTATTAGAAAAATGAGGTACGCACAATACATCATTGAAAGTACCATCCCCTGTATCAATATATCCCTTCCTAATTGCATTCATATATATTATTACCCATCAAAATAAGTGGTATAACACAAGGCTCAAAAGAAGAGAACATGGACTGTGAAGAAGCCATATGATGAGAAGCTCTTAAATCTAGAAGCCATCTCCCTGATCCAAGACTTGTAGTAGCACAATGAGCTTTTCCTTTATGTTTGTCTGATGTAGAAGCGTAACTAGCATGAAATTTTTCCTTTTTCTTAGTACAACCTTGGTTTAATGAAGATGGAGATTCAATGACCCTTTTATTACTCTTCTCAAGAAGATGTGTGAGGTGATCAATTTGTTTCTTCATATATTTGTGTTCTTCATGACCAAGTTTCTTACAATAAGTACATTTTACCTTCTCCTTCTTATATTTACCTTGATTTGAAGAAGGTTTATTTTCTACATTAAAAGTAGGAAACTTGGCACATCTGAAGCATTATCTCCTTGATTCTTTTGTTTCTTACTTTGTTTTCCATTATCTTCCTGATCTTTAGTGTCTTTACTTGCAACCAAATCATGTGACTTAGAACATTTGATAGTTCCCATTTGAACCAACTTGTCCTACTCTTTTGTGATTTCATTAGAAAACACATCAAGAGAAGGCATTTTGTAGGATGCTCCTAAGGCACTTTTAGTGGCATAGAATATAGAAACAAAGACTGAATAATCTGGACCAAGTTTAGAGAGAATAGTTAAGATCAATTGTTTATCATATTTCTCAATTCCACACTGCTTCAATTGTAATTGTATCACCTTTAGTTTGGTGAAGAAGTCTTGTATTGTATCAAAACTTGAAGGAATTGAACCTATTAGCTCATTCTCCAATTGACGACCTCTTAATTCTTGTTCACCACATATTTTTCCAATGTTGTCCAAACTTAATTTGGTGTAGACAAATATTCAACATGAAAGAGAAAATATGGAGATACAGACATACATAAGGTTCCAAATGCTTCATCACACTTATTAAACCATTTTTTCTTCATCAATTTTTGGTTCATTTTCTAGTCCCATTGTTACCCTATACAATCCATAATTTTTCAAGTCATTTTACTTTTCCAATCAAAATAGTTGTAGGGTGTTGATTTAGGAAATATTGATTGATCCATTTTAAGTAGAAAAGAAGGTTGTTTGTGAGTGCATGAAAAGAGAAAGAAAAATACAAAAGAGACACCCCCCTTTTCCACTAGTCTTAGAAATCAACCCCCCCACCCACCCCCCACCCCCCAAGATATTAAAATTTTGGCACTTTACGATTAGTGCATGTACAAATCATTTTCCAAGATATATTTCTCAATAGGCCCACAATGACCAAAATTATAAATTCTGATACAAAATGAATTTCAGATAAAATATAGAATAATTAGCTTTGTATTTGTGTAGTTCCTTCAATACCTTTCCAATGCCTATTTTTTTCCAAACAATGGAGCTCTAGGGAAAAATTTATGGCATGTTGAAGAAAGAATACAACAACTTCAACGTGCAATATCTAGAAGAAAACTAAAATTATTTCTTTTCAAAACCTCTATAGATGGAAATTGCTCATTGCTAGCTTTCCAACGATATTTTGTTTTCCATAAATGGACACCATGGCAAAAATTTATGACTTTTTTTTAAAATGGTTAAATTTAGCCTACGGTGATGACCCCTTCAACAAAATAAAAAAATTCCAAAAATCAAATTCACCTAAAATAGACAAATTTAAATGAGAATAGGGGTCTTTGGGCCTTCTGAATGCAATGGAAAGGTCTGTTTGGGCCAAAAATTCTCTTGCAAAATTTTTTCACCATATCTAAGCTTCAAACCCTTGTTTTCTATTGTGTCATATGGTGGTCAATTGAGTGAAACAAAATCTAAATCTGAACTTCTTGAGCCTCGCAGATGCAATGAGACAATAAAAAATGCTTCCACTATAGCCAGAATAGTTGCAATCACTAGATCTCACCAAAAACAAACATGTAAATATAGGATTAATAGATCTTCATAATTCCTTTATTATTCTCTAGATTGTATAAAATGTAAGAGAAGAGCATACGTGAATTTCCAATATCATACAAAAACTCCAATCTCTTAATCAAGAATCCAAGTACTCAAAACTCTCAAAATCTAAGCTATGATACCATGTTAGAAATCTGAAATAGATTGAATAACCAAGATCTTCTATGAGAGAGATAATCTATAAAACTATAAATGAAATAACACAATTACAAACCCAAGATTCCAAGAGATGTGAAAATATCAAGATGACAAGATTACATTATGAGCTCAAAGAAAATCTACATAATAATGATTGCATGCATCAAAGTACATGTATGCCAAAGTATACAAGAGAATGAATAAAAATACAAGATAGGTAATGAGTTTATATAGAACTAGGAGATGATGGAGGTGGAAAATCCAAAAAATAAGAATTAACCACCAAAAGTGGATATGGACTACCAAAAGTGGATATGGCCACCAAAAGTGGAAATTATCCCACCCTTTAAGGAAGGGGACCACACATCACTTATCTCCTAGTTATTAAATGATAAACTCACTGTATTATCCTAAGAAAGCTTAACAATAGTGTAGGAAAAACCTAGGACTAAGGGAAAATAAAAACCTACACCAACATGAGGGAGAATTTGGTCAAAGAAAAGCATAATGGAGGACTAGAAAGACATTTTGGTGTTGACAAGATAGTAGCTTTGTGAGTGAACACTATTTTTGGTCGTAGATATATAATGATGTCAGGAAGTATGTTGAGAGTTACAGAATTTTTCAAGTAGAAAAAGGGAGTAGTCAGAATACTAGATTGTACAAAACTTTGATAGTACCAAAGTGACCTTGGGGAGACATAAGAATGGATTTTATATTGGGATTACCAAGAACAACGAGAGGATATGATTCTATAATGGTAGTAGTGGATAGATTTTCTAAGATGGAATGTTTCATTCCTTGCAAGAAGACTAATGATGTTGTGCATGTTGTTGGCTTATTTTTCAAGGAGATTATGAGATTGAATGGATTTCCTAAGAGCATAGTTTTAGACAAGGACACTAAGTTCATCAGATACTTTTGGAGGATATTATGGAAGAAGATGAAGATAGACCTAAAGTTTAGTTTGGCATATCACCCACAAATAGATGGACAAATAGAAATTGTAGATAGAAGTTTGGGTAACTAGTTAAGATGTTTGGTTGGAGATAAGGTAGTAAATTGGGATATAGTTCTACCACAAGAAAAGTTTACATACAATAATTCAGTAAATCAGAGTATAGGTAAGACACCATTTGAGATTGTGCTAGGAGTACTTCCCAAAGGATTTGTAGAGCTAAGAGACATCAATATGGAAAATAAGAGGACTGTAGAAGCTGAAGAGTTTGTAAGATTCATGGAAAAATTGCATAACCAAGTCCAAAAACACTTGGAAGACATTAATAGTAAGTATAAGGAGAAGGAAGATGAAAAGAAGAGACATAAGGAATTCTCTATTGGTGAGGAAGTGATGGTATATCTTAGGAAGGAAATATTTCCATTAGGTACATACAATAAGCTAAAGATGAGGAAGTTTGGACCATGTAAAGTTATAAGGAAGTTTGATTCTAAAAAATGTATATGAAGTGGAGCTACTGGAGACACTTGGTATGTCACCTATTTTCAATATTATAGACATCTATGAGTATCATGAAGGAGATTCAAGTGGTAGTAGAAAGGAATTTTATTTGAATGATTAGTTACCACATCAACCACCAGAGGATATTGAGCATATTTTAGATACCAGAACTAGAAGGAGCACTAGGAAAAAATAGTACAAGGAATATCTAGTGAAGTGGAAAGGAGAACCAATGAAAGATTCATCATGGACTTCTCAGGCTGAGGTGGACCACTTTGGTTTTCCTCTAGCCCCTGGAAAGTGAGGGACTCACTTTTCTTCCAACCTCGGGTGTCTGATGCAAGAGCATCCCTAGTTGTAAAGCAATCCTATATCAACTAAAAATATTAATTTTCTTGTAGTTCAATATATATAAGTTTTATCATTTCATTATGCATTTCACTACATTGTCATTTCTCAACTCAAGGAGTAGGATATAGCATCTACACACCATCATCTACATCATATCCAATTTTCACAAAGTTTTCATTTGTTTTCAGAAAGCTATCACTCTCATAACTTCACTATAATTCTTAGTTGGAGCATTTGAGGCCAACTGGGTCAAAAATTAATAGTTCGGACCTATTCCAGAGTGTGCAAAGCTTAATGGGACATCATACAAGAATTTTGGGTCCAAGGGTATCTTTCTTGGAGATCCATAATACATTCCATCTCATAAAGGATTATCTTTCACGTTTTGAGGTTGACCTACACGCTTTGATCATTCATCAAGTTTTGTAAGCCCTTGAGGTCGACACGGACCATTATTGGAGCTACAGAATCATATTTAAGACCATTTTTAACTCATTGTAATTCAATCATTTAGTTAGTAATAGTTAGATAGATAGATTTCCCAAATAACCCCATTGACAGTCTATAAGAAGGCCTCTAGCCAATTGTAATGTTGAATACCCTTGTGGTAGGCCTATGAGCCCCAGTTATTGCACATGAGGCCCATGATGCATGTAATATTTCCAATTCAATAAAGATCTATGTTTTCTAAATATTTTCTTGTGTTATTTTTGATGTGTCAACTCTAAGCTGCATGATTAGATGGTTATTTCTAGACCCTCCATCTGTGATTGCACCAAATGACCAACTTGAAATCTCCATAAACTTGTATCTCCTTGATCTACCATTACACTACCATTCTCAATCCAATTATTAGAGCCTCATACTCCATAATGTTATTTATATATGATAAAGTTAATCAGTATGACTTTGGGATACAATCACCTTGTGGGGTGATTAATAGTATTCTCGCTCTTGAACCATGTTGATTATAGGAACCATTAAAGTATAATCTCCATAAATGGGATGGGATTATAGTGAAGATTCCTTCTTCTAGAAAATCTATTACCAATGAGTGATCATAAATAGTGGGGGCATCGACCAACTGATCTGCAAGTACTTTTCCTTTAATTTATTTCCTATCCACATATTTTATATCAAACTCACTAAGGATCATGCCTCATTTAGCTAAACTTTTTGTGAGTGTTGCCTTATTCAAGAGGTATTTAAGGGCATTAATTTTAGCCATTAGTTTAGTTTGGTTGTCAAACATGTAGTGTCTAAGATTTTGAGAAGAAAATACGACTACTAGACATGCACACTCAATTGGAGTGTGTTTGAGCTCATATCCTACTAATGTGTGAGAGGTATAGTAGATGACCCTTTCCTTACCTAAATAATCATGTTTTGTGAGAAGGGTTCCCAATGTTGATGATGTGATAAATATTTATAGTAACAAATTTTTTCTCGAGGTTGATGAAATTAGTATCGAATGAGAAGAAAGGTAGTATTTTACTTTTTGGAAAGCATGTTTGTAGTTCTTGTCCCATTTTAAGATAACTCCTTTATGTAACAAATGTGTAAATAGGTGGCATTTTTTTGTTAGTGTGATAAACCAATGGATATATTTCAGCTTCCCTTGTAGGCTACACAACTATTTTAGACTACCAAGTGGAGGCATATCTATTATTGCTTTGAATTTCGCTAGATCCACTTTGATGCCTATTCAAGAAACTATGTTTACCAATAAATTCCATGATATGACCCCAAATACACATTTTTTAGATTTAGCTTGATATTGTATTTCTCTATTCTATCAAATATTTTTCAAGGAAACTTATATGGTATTACCTATTAACTCATTTTTCCAATAGATCATCCACATAATCCTCCATGTTTGTATGCATCATATCATATAATATGGTATTTATAGCCTATTGGTAAGTAGCCCTGACATTTTTGAGACCAAAGGGCATGATGTTCCATTAGAAAGTTCCATAGGGGTATATAAAATTTTCTTTGTGCTGGTCTTTTGTAGTAATACATATATGATTATAGGCTTAGAATCTATCCATTAGAGACAGCATTCCATTTCTTACTATTATGTCAATGATCATATCTATTTTTAGTAGAGGGAAACCATCTTTTGAACATTCTTTGTTAATATCCCTAAAATTCGTACATATTTGGATTCCCTTAATGGGATTAGTAACATGTGTTAGATTAGATATCCACCTAGGATAGTCAAATGGTCTAATTAAGCACACATGTAATAGTTTTTGGATTTTTTCTTTCACCAATAATGCAATTTGGGGATGCATTTTTTTAATAATTTTTAACAGGATTTTCCCCTAGGGATATTGTTAAATGATGGAAGACTAGCTCTAGATCTAACCCTAGAACATTTGCATAGGACCATTCAAATTTTATCTATCACTCATAGAGTAAGTGTGTGAAATTAATCTTTTCCTACTCAAATAGAGATTTTATGAAGTAGGTCATCCTTATATTATTTGGAGTGTCAAGGTTTAGTTTGAAAGACTTTTCCACAAGTATTAGGGATCTCTCTTGATTTGTTTCTTTAGGGAGGATTTTAAGCCTTCCATCCTTGGGTGCCTTAGAATTTTTTTCACCATCAGATGTATCCTTTATTTTTACTTTTTTTTGGTCTAGAAGTGCCACATTATGGTTTTCACCAAAGGACCTTGTCATGATTTTTATATTTTTTAACTACAAGGCTTGACACTCTCTCCAATGCATGCCTTGTTGTTGAGTTCCATAATAAAACCAAATATTTGATCTCATAATAGTATTCTAGTATTCTATCTTGTAGTGCCTTAAACTCATAAATAGCTTCATTATTTTGGAATATATCTAAAATTGGAGGTCCTTGTTGGTCCCAGTCAATGAGTTGAGGATAAACCAGTGATATGTTATTGTTGTTGGAATATTTCATTTCAAAGGATATGGAGTATGAAGTATTAATTGTATGATCTTTGAATAAGTCAAATATATTCTCAAAGGATCCATTGATAGTGTTCTTATTAGAAGTATCAACCATGGAAGAGGCTTTCATTGGCTTAGTAAGGAAAGACCCAATATCCAAGGGCACAATTTCTTGTTGCTTGAACCCAAGCCCTTGAAAATATGGCTTGCTTGTTACTGGGATAGGTTCCATAATCCCTTATTTTTGTAAACCAAGTCCACTATGACCATCATACCTCATGTGTTTCATAATATAAAAGCCTTTGGTGTATATTTCAACAACTATAATAATGTATTCATCTGTGTAGATCCATTTTGATATATCCTCCCTAACAGATTCCTTATCAAGTTCCCATTTTTAAAATGTGGTTGGGTTGCATTTGATTATAATGTTGGATTCTTCTTGTGATTTAAATGGGTTTGCATATGACTTTGGTGATAGCAGAAGATAACCTGTACAAAATAATTGTCATATCATATTCGCCACAACCCATACCTTGTACTTGAATATTGACATTTAGAATACTAGTGGAGTGAGTAGATGGTTTACTCGATGCATTTGGATCAATGTATAGTGTGGAGGAGGAGGCTTCACCATTGTTTGGAACTTTATTTTCAATTTGAACTCTCAAGTTACTATAATACAAAAAAGGATTAGGATCTTTTAGGATGGTTATCTCATTTCCATTATGATAAAAAGTTAGGAACTTATGGAAGGTTGATGAAACAACCTACACAATATGTATCCATGGGTTACCAAGAAGTACATTATATGGGAGATCCAAATCTAGGACTTGACATACTACGTACTTTATTATTGGTCCCACTTTTATAGGGAGTGTGATGATTCCTTTGAAAGGTTGCTCTACATCATCATATGCTCTAATGACTATTTTCTTGTTTGGGTCTATGACTCTTGTTGTCACATAAAACTACACCCAACTAAAGAAGGAGTTTAGTATTCTAATGACACAAAGGAAACAAACTCAAGGTGTGGGACCTTGTGCAAATGAGGTTGAGTCTCTAGAGAAGGGTGACTTCCTCTTCTAATCTAAGTGCAAATGTGTTGGTCTAACCCAGCACATTGAAACCTATCACTACTCTACTCTAAAAACTCACAAAGAAAAGAAATAGAAAGATAATATGAAATGGAAATGAAGGTGATACACCAAGATAGAATTTTATTTCTTCTTTGCTTCAAATTTCTCAATACATTAAAAAACCTACTAAGACACATATTCTAACATGAAGGTAAATAAGCTTCCTCAAACATGGAATAGATACATGTGATGATAGCTAGATTTAATTAGTATAAGGCATAAATCCATATTTTACAATGGTAGAATGTAGAATATAGTGTCTGCAAAAGAAAACTATGAGAGGATCCCAAAAGAAGAACCCATAAAAAGAATACAAGTGTTGCTTTTGAAAGATCAAGCATATATTAGATGAATGCAACTCAAACCCTAACCCAACTGGGGTTAGCAGTTAAAAGGGATTTGATCAAGGAAAGATGTGCTCATGAAATCTACACCAAAATGAGATTTAAGAGAAGAACAACACTTGCACGCCATACCCAACAATGAATATTGCTTGAAAGTTCATCCAAATGCCCCATAAAATTAGGGATATGAGCATGAATCTATCAAAAGGGACAAAAAAATAGTAATAAATGAGTATGGGTGCCATAAAATCCACTTGTAGAAGTCAGAGAATGTATTGAATGTTGTCCTTGAAGCCTAGAAGTTGAAATAGCTAGATGAGGAAGTGGTTCAAGCATTAATGGTGTTGGCCAAAAAACATGCCAAATCCATGGGAAGGTCAGGTGTCGATCCCAAAAGGAAACATTTTCTATGTATTAAATGGTTTGAAACCCCAAAAGAGTAGCCTTCATCAGACATGGGTGTCGAGCCTACAACATACTACTTATACATCATTGAAATCATACCGACAAAGATAGAGCTTTAGGAATACCACTTACCACATACCAAAGGAAGACAGAAAGAAGGAAGAGGAAGGAGGGAACTGTGAAGTCTGAAAAGGTCACCCTTTTTGGGCTTCAGAGGTCAAGAAGGAAGCTTACACCTTATCGCAGAGACAAAATGGGTAAAAGAGAAGGTCAAAGACCAAAGTCCGAAGGGAGTCATCAGGGGTCAGAGGGATGAGCTACCTCTTACAAAATAAAGGTAAGAGGTAATTTGAACTTAATCAAGTTTCGAGGACAAATTATCAAGACTTCATGAGGAAGGAGAAAGAAGAAAGGCAGAAGACAAAGGCCCAATTCTCGAAAGGAAAAAAGACATTTCAGGGATCGGAGATCAGGAGGAAGACTTAATTTTTGCTTGATAGAGAGTATGAGGAAAGATGTAAGCTTGACCTCCAAAGTCTAAAAATACAATATAGTCAAATTTTGAGGAGCTAAATCAGACTTCAGTGATCAGAGGTAAGGCTTAAGGCTTACCAAAATGAAGCGATAAGGGTTAAAGGGTAAGATGGATAGCTGAAACCCAAAACACTTAGTAAAAAAGGGAAAGAAGAAGAGAAATAGAAGGAATGGGAGCAATGGAGAAATCATTCAAGTACGAGGGGAAGTAAAAATTTGAAAGCCCAAAAACTTAGGACCTAGCCAACTTTACGATCCTTCAAGGAGAATTCATGCAGGATGACCCATGTAGGATCTCTTAGATTAGTTATCAAAGATGGGTCATCAAAGGGTACAATGAAATGTCAAAATTTATGGCAATTTTTGTGAAAATATTGCCTACTAATCATGGAATATAGGGGTTGTATCAGTCCATTAGGCACAGAGTCACGAAAAGGATTTACAAAACTTGGAGCCCAAGGGCCAAACAAAACATGTGCAAGCCTGCACTTGGAGGAAAGAAAAAAACTAGAAACATACGTTCCCTTAAGGAAAATGCAAGGTGTGATAAGGTACTTATGGAAAAAACAACATCAACTAACTAATATGTATATGAGCTCAACTGAAATAAGAGAAACATCACATAAATTTTCCTCTATCAAAAACAAATCCTCTAAAAGAGCTTATCCCTTTCAGGCTGAAATTGCAATCTTCATCCATCTGCAACCATTGAATTAAACCACTTGAATGCAAGGGGATACATAATGAATCATATTGGTGAAGAATCACCTCATTGTAGACCTTTTCCTTGGAGAGAAGCCATACGATGCAAGTTTCAGACTCCTCTGATAGTGGCACCTCAGGAGAACAAATGGTGGCATGGGGAAGCTTCTCAAAAATATGTCAACATCAAAAGGAGAACCCTCTATAAATGAAAAATAAATCTCCTTACATAAGGGTGAGACACTAATATGGTCATTTTCCTTCTCATATATATGTTTCTCTCAAAATTACCCCTTAATCCCCTCTTCATTTATTTGCATGACAGGGTTGCTCTTGATCTCATAGCAGTTCTCCATCTCCTTCTAATGGCTACTTATAACAACCTTGGGCTTATAGCCTGAAATATCCACCATATCCTTTTGATTTTCCATGAGGTTGGGAATAGGGGTGTTCTCTTCAAAGTTGCAAAAAATGCTCTGACCAAAATCTCCTACTTCAATAGGTGAATCAAACTGAAAATAATTTCCCAACACATCTAGAAAGCAACTAGAGACCTCCTCCACATGAGTAGCAGGTTCATGAACAACACAATCATCCCCTTGATCATGCAAGTTATAATTCATGTTTACCGGACTAGGAGTGTAAGGTTCAATATGATCCTTTGTAAGTAGATTACTAATTTTATTTGGATTCCCTTCTTCTTTGGGATGCACTAGGCTGATTGGAGGAGTGGCATGCTCCTTTTTAGATACATCCTTTGGTTGATTATTCTCTTTTAAATCTTGTAGTAGATCCCTTGGAGGTGGTATGGAAAAATAATCCAATATGGTGGCATTTAGGTTAGCCTTCTTCATTTGATCAACTATATTGAAAGGGGGTTGACTAACCTTAGGTGAAACCTTTGAAGCAACCAAATCCAACTTTGTTTATTGGGTGACTTGAGGTCACTACACTATCCTATTTCTCTTACCAATAGGTTGATCTAATCGTAGAACTATTGTTCTACCTGTTATTTCAGCAACTACCATATTTTGATATGGTTGGTATGATGATGCTTGTCCCATTGTGTATAAAGCACAATTATCCATTGCCCTCCTTTTTTATTTCATGTCTTGAGCCATTTGATTCACACCACATAAGTCCTCTTGATTCATGTTGATGAATTTAGTCTCCCTGCAAGTGATCATGCTTGCCAACAGCTATTTTGTTTGCATTAAATTGTTGCCCTAATGTGGAGGTCTCACTTTGAACCACCAGAGTTTGCACAAACTCACCATTTCAAAAAGCATTCTAGTTATGAGGCTAATTGCATGGATAACACCAGTCATGTTCTTGAGTAGATTGTTCTTATTCAGGACCAAGGCCTTTGAAGTGTTGGTAGTAGTTGGATTTGCACCATTCAAGGGTTTAGCATAATTTCATTGATTTTTCCCTTGATTAGGCTTCTTTGTTTGTTGGTAATTTTGACCTTGAGGTTGATAAGTTCAGTTATTTTGAGCTTTCTACCTCTTTTCTATTGCTAACTCATTATTCAACCTATGGATCATGTTTCTCATTTCCTACACCTTTTCTAGCGATTTGGCTGAAATAAATGGTTGATAAATTGTAGCCACTAGGATAGGAGCCACCGTTATTTTTTGGGTAGGTTATGGAAATAAATGCATTGATGGCTTAGGAGCTATCTTCCTAGATTGTATCAAGTAATTTTATTCCCTTATGGCAATATTGTATGCACCTAGTAAAGTAAATCCTCCCATGGACTGAATCATAACAACTACATCATTGTTAAGAGCCCTTAAGAAATAAAGGAAATTATATTCAAGAGAAGCTTCACCAAGAAAAGGATCTATTCCAAGTCTTCTAGAATCTATAGTTGAAGTCACTAATGAATTCATGAGGTTCTCTTTTGATGGTAGTCAATTATTCCACCAGGTAAAAATGCCACTTTTATCTTCAAAGTGTTTGCATAATTTTTCACCTAACTCATCTCAGTTGTGAATGGAATTAGGTGGTAAACCTCTATACCACTACAATGCCTTACCCTTAAGGGAAGTGGCAAGCAACCTAACAACCACATTATCTTTTGTTGCATCATGCACATAGCATATGTTTGCCACATTTATGATGTGTTATGTTGGAGTTGTGGATGTCTCGCCAATGAAATGAGGGATACTTTTGAGGGAATTGACTATTATGTCATCCTTATGGGCTAAAATTAAAGGGTTGATTTATGGGTAAATCCATATGAAATAATGCTTTATTTGTATGGTCACAAGTATTCTAGCTTGAAATAATCTACCCAAAGGTGGTGTATATTGAGCTCTAGGAAATGGATTTTTGCTTCTATTTCTCCTAATAGGTGATAAAATTATCTATTTCTTCTTTTATAAGTAGAAAATAAGAGCTCAGTATACTGGAAGTTACCTCTAGAAAATTATCTTGTTTGAATCCTTAGCATGAATGTGCAAGTGTGATCTAGAATAGGATTATAAAAAGTAGTTGTGTCACCAACTCGAATGCAAAGTTCTCCCTTAATTGCAAAGTCACCATGTACACTATTGAGTGCCTCTAAAAGGCTAAAATTTTAAGAGCAACACCACTCTCTTAACAAGATGAAGTGAAAATTTTGTAGAGGTCCCACTGGGCATGCCAAAAATTATTATCACATAAAATTGCACCCTATTGAACAAGGATTTCAGTGTTTTAATGACACAATGGAAACAACCTCAACATGTGCGACCTTATGAAAATGAGGTTGAGTCTCTAGAGAAGGATAACTTCCTCTTCTAATCTAAGTTCAAATGTGTTAGTCTAACCTAGCACATTGAAACCTATCACTACTCTACTCTAACAGCTCACAAGGAAAAGAGATAGAAGATAACATGAAATAGAAATGAAGGTGATACACCAAGATAGAATTGTGTTTCTTCTTTACTTTAGATTTATCAATACATTAACAAACATACTAAGACACATATTCAAAAATGAAGGTAAAGAAGATTACTCAAACATGCAAGAAATAGTTGTGATGATAGCTAGATTTCATTAATATAAGGCATAAAGCCAGATTTTACAATGGTAGAATGTAGAATACAGTGTCTGCAAAAGAAAACAGTGAGAGGAGCCCAAAAAAGAATCCATAAAAATAATACAAGTGTTTCTTTTATAGATCAATCATAACTCAAATGAATGCAACTCAAACCCTAACCCAACTAGGGTTAGCATTCAAATGGGATCTAATCAAGGAAAGATTTGTTCATGAAATCTATTCCAAAAGGAGAGCCATGAGAAGAACAAGACTTGCACACCATAACCAACAATGAATGTTGCTTGAAAGTGCATCCAAATCCCCCATAGAATTAGGGATATGAGCATGAATTTTTTGGAAGGGAAAAAAAATTAGCAATAAATTAGTATGGGTGCCACAAAATCCACTTGCAAAAGTTAGAGAATGTATTGAATGTTGTCCTTCAAGCCCAAAAGTCAAAACAGGTAGCTAAGGAAGTGGTTTGAGCATTAATGGCTTTAGCTAGAAAACACGCCAAATCTATGGGAAGGTCGAGGCATCGAGCCTGAAAGGAAACATTTGCTATGCATTAAATGGTTTGGAACCCTAAAAAGAGTAGCCTTCATCAAAAATCGAGCATCAAGCCAGCAGAATATTGCTTATACATCATTGGCATTAGACCGTCGGAGATCGAGCTTCAGGAATACCACTTACTTCATATCGAAGGAAGATAAAAATAAGGAAGAGGAAGGAGGGAACCACGAAGTCTGAAAAGGTCACCCTTTTTGGGCTTCGGAGGTTAGGAAGGAGGATTACGCCTTGTTGCAGAGATGAAAGGGGTAAAAGGGAAGGCCAAATCTTGAAGTTTGAAGGGATTCATTGAGGGTCAAAGGGAAGAGATGCCTCTTACAAAATAAATGTAAGAGGTAAGATGGAAGGTCGATCCCTAAAGTTTGACAATTTGAACAGTCAAATTTTGAGTACAAACAATCAAGACTTCAGGAGGAAGGAGAAAGAAGAAAGGCAGAAGACAAAGGCCTAATTCCTAAAAGGAAAAAAGATATTTTGGGGATCAGAGATTGGGAGGAAGTCTCACTTCTTTCTTGATAGAGAGTATGAGGAAAGAGGGAAGCCTGACCTCTAAAGTCTAAAAAATACAACACTTAGTCAAATTTTTAGGAACTAAATTAGACTTCAGTGATTGAAGGTAAGGCTTAAGGCTTACCAAAAGGAAGCGATAAGGGTTAAAGGGTAAGGCCGATAGCTGAAACCCAAAACACTTAGTAGAAAAAATGAAATAAGAAGAGGAAGAGAAGAAGGAGTGGGAGTGATGAAGAAAGCATGCAAGTATGAGGGGAAGCAAAAACTTGAAACCCCAAAAACTTAGGACCTAGCCAACTTTAGGACCTTTCAAGGAGAATTCATGCAAGATGGCCCATGTAGGATCTCTTAGATTGGTTATCAAAGATGGTTCATCAAAGGGTGTCATGAAATTTCAACAACTCCCTTAGAGTATCCTAATATATTTACTAGCTTCAAAGTGAAAATATTCAAACCAATTCCACCATAGAATAAGAATCATTTAATCTTGTTCTTATGGACACATATTTCTAGATGTAGAACATCATTATTAGTGGATGTGTAAGATGTCAAATATTTGTTGGTAAACATCAGATGAAATATAGAGGAAAGGTATCCAACCATGGCTTGAAATTGGTCAATAATCAAATTCATAGGTACCAAATCTTATCTAAGAGATTTATCTAAGATATTTTTATGGATAGGTGATATACGTAGAAGCTCAAGGATAGATATCTATGCTAGAGTTTTTCCCAATTGATCCAAAAGGTTTCATTATTTGTAATATGGGTTTTGGATGAGGTACCCTAAAGAGTAAATTTACCTCCATGGGTTGTAATGACACACTCATGATTTTTATTTTTTATGGTAAATGTGGAAACTTGGTTGTCGGCTTCTTGAATTTTATTTACTGTGTATTCATGGTGGATGGCATTGTAGTTGGCATTATTATTTGAGGTACTACCTTGGTTGGAGACATTTCCTTTCGCATGGTAATGTAATAGATCCTTGAACATTACATGATCATTATTTGAGGTGTTGGTTTGGTTCTCAACACTAATATTTCCTATATCTATTAGGTCATGGGTGAGGTTCTTTAGCTTAAAGAATTAGGAGTTGTGTGTCATTTCACTGTATTTTATTCATATAAATTATTGTCCTTCCACCACATTGGCTTGACTTGAGATTCACACTACCTAATTTTTGGGAGGGTGACTAAGTTTGCCTGGATTAATTTTTGGAGTACTTACTTGATGGGCTCTCCCAGAGGAGTATATTTCTACTATGGGACGTTTTGTCTAGGAGGCCATCTCTATGAGTTATCTTGAAATTTTTTTGAGTTTTTCACATTGGGTGGTACTTATAAGCATAAGGTAGGTTGAGCATGTTGGGCCATCTTGATATCAAACAACCATTTTTTTACCACATTTTTATTTTCATTCAAAAATTGGGTTTGTCATTTGAGGATATCTCATAATCTTTATTATCTTTGAATATCTTCATGAGTCCTTTGGATATAAGGTATTTCTCAATGGTAATACCTTTCTCTATGAACTAATCAAAATTATTGGAGAATTAAACTTTGAGATGGAATCCTATCTCCGTATTAATATTTTGGATGAATATTTGGACTAATTGTTTCTTGGGTATGTGGCATGGAAATTTATTGGCTAATCTTCCCCATCTCTATAAGGAGGTGAAATGTTTTTGTAGTGAATAGATTGGTCATTAAGAGTTTGTGTTCTATGTTATAGGAGAAATATGAAATGAATTTTTCAGCTATTTCATTGAAATTTGTAATGCTAGATGGGATTCAAGAAAATAATTCCTTGGCTTGTCCTCCTAAGATTCTTGGAAAGAGGTTCATAAAATAATTACCATTATGGACAACATCTAATAAAGCTATGTATAATTCTCTAATGTGTTCATGAGGGTCTCCATTTCCTTTGTACTTGTCAACTTTAGGAATTTTAAAGTTATGGGGAAAAGGTGGCATGGGTATTGTCTTGTCAAAAGGATAGGGGCAAAATATCCACTAGCATGTAGCTCTTCTTCATTAGTCCCATTTATATTTTTGAAATTTGTTGTTTTAGGTCTTGAATTTGTAGAGATAAATCATTTTGGCATGTGAGAGTGGGTGTGTTGATGGTTTTATAGCTAGATATGGGATGTTTTATGATTGACATTAGAGGAAATTTGGCGATGAGTTTTTTAGTGAATGTGTGAATAGTTTTGTGGAATGTAGGTGTGAGTGGATATGTTGGAGTTAGCAAAGAGGTTTGATGTGGCCAATTGTTTGTTGAGGGTTTATGATTTTTTGAGTTGGGTAATGTTGATGGATTTTTTGGTTATATGGATTTATATTGTGGTTTCAATGAAGGTGGTTTGGTGGGATGATTTGTTGTTGAGAGGTCATGATGTTTGGAGGAGGGTTATGTTGATAGATGTTTTGGTTAATTGGATTTATGTATTGATTAGGATTTGAGGTGATAGATTGTGAAGATTGAAATATGTTATTATAGTTTTGGTGGGTGATGTTATAGTTGTTGGGTATGTGATTATGGACATTAGATGTAAATGGTTGAGAGATATGGGATTCATGTAGAGGTTCTTGTGTTATCAGAGTAGGGATGATAAAAAAATTGAATGAAAATTTGTGTTGATATAATAGATTGGTGATAGTGTTTTGATGTTGAAAGGTGTTTGAATTTGCATGAAAGTTGGGTAAAGATGCTAGTGAGATGTGAGATGGTCGTGATAATGTTTTTAAATTAATTATTGAATTGGGAGTGATAATATTATGAGATGTTGTGCTATATAATGAATTGTATGGTGTATGTGAGGTAATGATATTTGCATGGAATTAGTGGATATGATTAATTATGGCATAATGGTTGCAATTTATTGAGGTTTGATATTAGGTTACTATGAAAAATACACGGAAGTGTTGTTAGTAGTTTGGATGGAAAGGTTGTTATTAGTTTGTATGAAGGAGTTATTTTGTTGTGTCATGGAAGGTGGTAAGGATAAATTAGTTTGTTGTATGATGTCATTAGAGATCATTTCCTACAAGGTCTATAATAGATTAGTATTGGTGATATCCTAAATAACTGTGGTGTCAAATGTATAAGGAAATTTAGATCATTGTTGTGTGAGTAATAAGAAGTATTGGTTAGATTGGTTGCAGGAAGTGAGCCTACTAGTTTCATGGAATTAACATCCTATTATGCTTCCACCAACTCCTTTGATGTTATACCTCTTAATACCCCACCAATTTTAGGACTATTCCAAGGGCTTAGTGGAGGTGGTGTTTCAAAACCTCTTGGTCTAAACATGTGTGGGAATTATCCTTATATTTCTTGGAAAGGGTCTATGTTTGTAGGCATCATATTGGGGTCTTGTTGGTCTTACATTTTTCTCTTGGCTTGGGACCTTTTTTCTACAAACATACAAAAAATTTGAGACTTTATGACTTTGATGAATATGATATTTGAGAAGGTCATACCAAAGAAGGTCCAAAGTGTGTCTAGATCTTAGATGATGATTTTGGATTTAGTTTGATGATTTAAGTTTGGACTAGACTAATGAGTTCAAATTAATGGATAAGGGTGTGAAATATATCAACCTAGAAATAGATGGACTTATATGCTAATGTATAACACCAATAAGCTAACTGGTCCTTTTACTTGAGAAGGGAAACTTCTAAGCAACTAAGAGAATCTACAAATGGATGGATGTAAGATCTAAATAGTTTATTGGATTGATTTTGGTAGATAAATGGTTGTTGGTTATGGATGAATGACTCTATTTTTGATATATGTTTGATCCTATTTTTTTTAGTTTTTCAAATGACTATGATGCAAAGGATGAAAGGGTGATATAACAAATGATTAAAGATCATATTTTTACATCTCTAGTATGTCTATATTTTGGTATATTTTAGATATGTTTTGATGTGTAGGTTGGCTTTTGTAAATCTTAGGGTTTGGAAAATTGTTTTAATAGTCAAATGCATCAATCTAGGCTTCAAAGGCATCACGACATTTTTCAAATCCATTAAACTAGGATCATATGTGTCAAGAAAGATATCAAAGGTATCACTATGTTTTCAAGGGCATAAATGTGTGTTTCAAAGGAATTACTATGTTATCAAGGACATCACTGTGTTTTTAAATATGTCAAACTAAAGCTATATTCATCACTGTATAAAAACCTAGGTTTTAGACTAACAAAACTAGTTTGAATCAGTTGTATTAAAGTATAGAAAGAGCATTGATATGTAGATTAGATGCATCACTTTGCATATCAAATGCATCAAAGGATAATCAATAGCATTAAAAAATAATTAGATGCATCATAGTAATAGTCAAATGGGCTATCTTAGTCTATAACTAAAATTTTACTAAGGTTTTGACTAGTTTTGATTGATTTGTAATATTGAATTTTTTGACTTGTTTGACAAGAGAAATTAAACAATAGAGAATAATAAGAAATTAACTCAAAGGTATGGTATAATTGGCATTCAATAGTCTTCATGATAAATACACTTCAAGAAGTAAAACCTAATTAGTATTAAAGTTGTGTCTTGTTGGTAGACACCCAAGCAATAAAATATTGTAGGAGCACACATATACATGGATCCACTCTCAAAGGGGGATAGCTAGGCCTCTAGTGGCACAAGGTTTCACCTTTCTCCTTCTCTTGAAGGATTTTTACACCCTCAAAATAATTCTATCTCACCTTAGGATGATACATTTTGGGTAACTTTGTGCATGATCCTCTACACTACACCCCACTAGCAATAATGATTGCTAGTCTTAGGCTTCTCAAACAAAGGTTTATAGTGGAATTAGTGAATAATAAGCCCATTTTTAGTGCCTAATATTGGATGGGTATTCTCCACTCTCTTCACCTAGAATTTTGATGGTCTGAGGATATCATGGCTTGGCTTAAATGATGTTTTGATTATAAGGGAAAAGAAGGTTTAGAAGGGACCTAAAACCCTTTACAACTGAACATACAAAATTTTGCTCAAAGATAAAACATTACACCATTAACAGTAGCCATCATCAAAAAAACAACAAAACAATAGTAAACAAACCTAGACCCAACAACAAGGAAACTATGTGTGAGAATATGTGAAACAAATAATAAGATAAACCAACACACCAATGAAACATTAAATCAAAGGAAACTAATTAAATAGATAAAACAAACTCTAAATAACAGCAACTCCTTTAAAAGCATTCCATTGTCCTCTATCTCCAAGGATTCGATGCAAGTTACTGGCTCTCAGTTGGTGTAAGCAATAGCTTGTTGGAATGACAACTTAGGAGAATGAGATTATGCAACATGCATGTTTATTTGCTAAATGATTTAAACTATGATATGAAACTAAGATGCTATGTTATGAACTTGCAATGCTATGGTAAAATTCTAATTCGAATGCAACTATAGTAATCACGCTAAATCCACAAAATCTAGGATGAAATCTACTCACTAAAGGGCTATATTTATAGATTTTTGGAGGCAAGAATCCAGTTCACAAATATTAACGGTCAAATTCAAACCTGTCAAGATGAACGGTGAGAGATTCTAGAGGTTGAGAGAAAAATGGGAAATGTTTCCTCCTACACAACCTTTTCCATTCAAAAATGAAGGAAAATTGTCATTTGTGCACTTCATTTATGAGGAGTTAGTTAGTAATTGAGGATAAATCCTTAATTAAATAAATAAATTTATTTAATTATGTGTGGCATAGATTTAGAAGCTTCCATAATTAAATAATTAATATTTAATTATGTTTGAGAGATGATAAAAAGGCGTTTAATTAAATATATAAAATACTTAATTAAATATGAAGTGAAGAAAGTTTCTAATTAAATATTTTAGAATATTTAATTATATGAAGAGTGAAGAATTAGAAAGTGTTTAATTAAATATTCAAAATATTTAATTAAATGTGAAAAAGGAATTTAGAGGAATATTCCATTATTTGGATTTAAAAATTCAAACTTAGAATAATATGATAATTAATATAAATAAATTATGGAATTTATTTAATTTAATTAAGAAGAAGATGGTAATAATTAAATAAACTTGTTTATTTAATTAAGCTAGAAGAATTAGAAAAGTGAACGATATAATTAAATAATTAAATTTATTTATATGTAGATGACTTTAGAAGATTAATTAAATAATTCATATTTAATTAATTAACAGGCTTGATTTATAATGACCATTTTTAGATGTATACATTTTTCCCCTCTTTGAAGTGATGTGTTTTACGCATTGCTTCAAAGAAAAATTTTGATTTCGAAAATTTTTCCCTGACTTTGAAAAATTAATTGATGATGCTATATGCCCCCTCGGGAGATAAATCGCGTTGATAGATGATGTTGATAATGATTGAAAGAATTGAAATGATTTTGAAGAGAAATTGTCAATTTATCTCTCAAAATAGCACGTTGTACAGTAAAAATAAAAATAACTTCCCCTTTTTTACCCCCTTAAAAGGTGGAAAAGGTAAAAAGTCATTGTCATTTGAACAATAGCCTTTTGTGATTTTCAAAGCTCTAATAGAGAATTCCGAGATGCTGATCCACTACGAGCACCACCGATTCAAGCGAGGCCACCGTCATCAGAGACCAACAGCGTATGGACCTCTGGTAAGATTGCATGATCCTCCTTTGTGAATTTTTTAGTGATTTTTTTTTAATTTTCAAATTTTTGTTTTAGCACATAGGATTTTGATTTAGCACACATGAGTTGTAGATTAGATAGATTAGTGCATGAAAATTAGCACATTGATGTAACAGACTAGCGCATAGATGAACAATTTAGCGCATTAGATAAAATAGCGCATACGATAGATAAAATAGCGGATAGAGGAAGACCACGCACATATGATGCTCGATTAGCGCATAGGCTAGAATAGCACATATAACAGATAGATTTGCGCATACCCCTGATAGAATAGTGCATATATGATTTAGCACATACAATCTCTATTTTAGCGTATCCATGGATAAAGTAGCGCATTGACTATTTTAGCGCATTGATAGACTATTTTAGCACATCCATGAATTTTTGTTGATTTTGCAATTTTGAGATTGATTTGATGCTTGCTTGATGATTGTTGTATTAGACAAATGATGTGATGATTTTGAATAACACTAAGGATAGATTAACTTGATTTTGGTAATGATCTAATAAATTTGTCTTTATTCTTGAAAAACAAATAGTAAAATGATTCTGATAAATTTGCTTTCATGATTGAAAAATAAATAGTAATGATGTTGATGTTGAGCCGATTGGCTGTCAAATTTGTTTCCCTGCTTGATGAAAAACAAATAGTAGAGTTTGATAAATTTTCCTTCCTACTTGAAGAACAAATAGTAATGATATGCTACTGATGTTGATATTATTCACTTGCTTCATTGACAAAATTTACTTGATATTTTTTGATATTCCTTGTTGATGATTTAATCTTGATGTATTGATGTTATAGGAGGATTTTAATATCCTCCAAATCAGAGAGAGATTTCCCCACACATGGGAGATGATTCCCAGATTATCCCAGCCAGAGATAGGGGTCATTGTTAGATGTGAGTTGGGTTTCCTTCTCAAGATCCCTCAGTATAGGGTCAACAGGGCACTGTTGACTGCATTAGCCGAGAGATGGCATAGTGAGCATAATAATTTTCACTTGCCAACTGGAGAGATCATTGTTACACCCAAGGATGTGTACAGGAGTTTAGGCATCCTTGTAGTTGGTGCACTTGTGATTTATGATCACAAGGAGATTGGAGGTACAGATACCCTGCGATGACTCTTCTAGGATCCTCATGTTGGTGGTTATGAGATTGTATGGAGAGATATGGTAGAGGGTTATGCCCCACTTCCATCAGTTTTGGTAGGTTTCATTGGTGGCTTCCTTTGTCTTGATCGCAGGTCAAAGGGACTATCAGTAGGCTAGGGTCGGATTTTGGAGGACATGATCCTTCATCAAACGAGATATGCATGGGGATCTTGCATGCTTGCCCATCTATACCATGATCTTCATCAAGTGGTATATACAGATGGGAAGAGTATATCTTTTGAGGTTACATTGCTTCAGATCTAGGCATGGGAGCACATTGCCATCACCCGCCCTATTGTACGGAGAGATCGCCCGCTTAGCCACCCATATGTATATGTGCATACAAGTCCCCTTGTTTAGCCTATGTTGGGCAAGTTAGAGTATTGGTGGTGTATGCTAGATGATATGGATACAACCATCTGGAGACCATATCTTGAATGTGATGCATGGGATGATGATGGCATAGATCTACCCTATTATGGTATATCGAGATACTTGATTGGCTGCACCCCCTTCATCATTGAGTGTTTTCTGGTTATGCGGGTACTTAGGCAGTATGGGTGAGTTCAGATGATGCCGCAAGGTGTAGCTCATTATGCCAGATGCCAAGAGGATGTAGCAGAGTGGGGTCCCTTCATTACTCTTGAGGTAGTGAGAGCAGAGTACACTAATCTTCAGCCAGAGTTTTGGACCATCCATCGAGAG
This sequence comes from Sequoiadendron giganteum, assembly GCA_007115665.2. NCBI lineage: Eukaryota > Viridiplantae > Streptophyta > Pinopsida > Cupressales > Cupressaceae > Sequoiadendron > Sequoiadendron giganteum. The sequence continues at coordinate 518,049,362 of CM021101.1, forward strand.
GTCATAGATGTACACATGACAGATGATTATGATGCATATTTATACATGCATCCATTTCCCATATTGACCAGTCTAGATGAGCCTGCCCCACTATTAGGTGGACCAATTTTACAGTGGGCACAATGGCAGCCACAGGCACAGGCAGAGGTCGGGGCACAAGCACAGGCACAAGGACAAGAAGAGTAGCCACATGGAGTAGAGGAGGATATAGGTGGGGTGGCCATCGATGTCGATAAGGAGGAGGATGAGGACATCTCTGATGATGATGATGATGATGGGGATGATAGAGGTGGTGGGGGTGGCAGCCAAAGATATTTTTTTGATGTACCCTTCAGGACAAGGCCTCGTATAGCTAGAGTGGTGGAGCAGCCTAGTACTTCAGCTCCACATATTACCATTAGGGATCCATCATAGGGATAGATTGACATTCTGCAATTTGAGGTTCAAACTCTTTAGAGCCATCATCTAGCATAGGCACATGCTACTATTAGCCAGCTATAGGTGTAGATTGCACAGCCACCACCTCCTGACCCACAAATAGCTCAGCTTACTACAGAGCGAGACAACTTCAGAGAGTGGTGTATTCAGGCAGAGGGAGTAGTAGAGAGACTCCTAAGGTCAGTTGAGAGAACCTCCATTAGAGAGGTTGTAGTAGAGGGACTAGAGATTTCTCGCCAGGCGAAGTATTACAGGATGAGATATTTTGAGGTGGTACCCCCTGAATAGAGGATAGCCTACATGCAGTCAGGCACCCGATTGCGTACCCACTCACGCAGTCACACCAAGAGTGCTACTAGGAGTGTGAGACAGCTTGTCAGATGAGAGATAAGTGCTTCTGGCAGCAGAGATCCAGTGAGACCCACTACCTTCGGAGGCAGCAATAGACATGCTCCACATCCAGATGCCCCTCAGTGACGATTATAGATACACCCTTTCATTGTATTTTATATATCTTGTTCAGAAATTTGATATTCTTGTACCAATGGACATTTTTTTGATGAGATTATGATATGCAGTGGTGATTTGATATGCATGTCTTTGATTATGCTATGATGAATGGTTATGCATGCATTTTTGTTTCTATATGCTATGTGGTCTATGATTATGCATGCAGTTTTTATGATGATATATGCATATTGATATGAACTGTAGTGATGATGCTATTTTTTTACTGCAATGTATGCTTATATGATGATGATGCAATTTTTATGATGTAAATTATGATTTGATGAACATGCTTTATGATTGAATGATCCTACAAAATGAAATGATTTCTATGAATTTAACATGATGACATAGAATAAATGATTTTCTACATGATGTATGGAGCATGTATGCAATAAATGCAATGGATGCATCTTTCTTTTTGTCAATGTATTATTATGCAAATGGTGATTATGAAAATGATAATTAAAATGATATGAAAATGAGGTGAAAAATTCAAGATAAATGATGAGATGAATGATTAATGATATGAAATAATAAATGATATGCAAATGATATGATGTAATAATGATAATGACGATAATGATAATGAAAATGCACAAATGTAATTGAAATGATCATGATAACCTAAATTATGATAGTAAAAAAATGAGATTTAAAATGATGAAATATGAAAATGATAATGAATGAGATGCAATGAATGTCCAAGTGTACTCAATCAACGTCTTAAAAGAGATATGTAGCATTTCAAACCTCCAAAAATCTATCATACAGCCCTAAATTCAAATCTAAATAAATCATGCAAACCTAAAATGCCAAAATAAACCATTTCACTATTTGTCATTCCATGAGCCAATTTTGTACGTAATTTTCATCATTGAGCCTTTTGATATGTTGAAAGTTAGTACAAGCATCAAAGGGGATATTAGCACCAATGATGACCTGAGTACTGCTTCCATGATGTTTGATGTAGCAAGTTAATACAAGCATCGAGGTATAATTGAACCAAGATGACGTGAGTATTGCTTGCATAAACAAACAAAAGTTAACCATTTTCCTATGCAAATCCCGAAATGTCATCAATGATATGTTGTAGAGCATGTCCCATGTCAAATTTGCACAATAATAGTGATTAGCTTATAGACAGCAGCCAAAGAAAAATCATACTCCTTCCTTGTGATTCTAGTTCAGTACATCATTGAACCACTCCAAAGATATGATATCATCAAATGTCAAAACAATAATTCAACTTATGCTTTTTCATTTTATTCAGATTAAGATCATCCAATTTGTTTAGTTTCCTGTCGAACAGTTGTTTAAACCTAGTTTGATTGGATAATTTTTTGTTCTGATATTCCAATACTTGACATATGTTTCCACCTGTCTGCCAAAAATCTCAAAAGTTGATTGCCCCCAATGACCTTGCACTTTTACTCTTGATTAGACACAAACTACTACTAAGGATAACACTAATCATCAAGTCATGATGAAAACCTTGTTGTTTCAAGGAAATGTTTGGACGCATTATGTGGATGTGATGGCTAGGCTTGTATGTGATGCCAATGAAAGATGGACATGAAGGCAGAATGTATCTTAATAGATGGAAGAGCCAACTAAATCACAAAAAGTGCCTATTTGCCAAGTTTTCACCTTTTGTTTTTATTGCACTTTTTCTGATTTTTTGATTTTTTGATATTTTGATTTTTGATCTTTTTGATTTTTTTGTATGTCAAAAGGATGCCTGTTTGCCAGGTTTTCACCCTAATGATGGTTTTCTTCAGGACATTTTCCCATTTTTATGAATTTTTTCATGACTTTGAACATTGTTTTTGATATTTTTCAAGCATAAAACTTCTTCAGGTGAATGTTGTTGGTCGGATCTTCAAGCAGGTCCCCTTCTGATGTTGACAACTGATATGCCCCCAATCCATATGATATAATGATGATGAATGGACCTAACCAATTGGGCTTGAACTTGCCTTTCTTTTCCCGATCTTGTTGATTACAAGGGTTTTCTTTGAGAACTAAGTCACCCACTTGAAAAGCTCGTGGTTTGAATCTGTGATTGTAATAGCGGGACATAATTTGTTAATACCCTTTAAATTATTAGCTACACTTTATCACCGCTCATCAAGTAGTTCCAGCTCTTGCAATCTTGATACTCTGTAATCCTCATCATTTATGAGCCCCTTCAATGATACCCGAAGTGAGGGAATCTCAACTTGTAATGGAAAAATAGCTTTTGCTCCATAAACAAAAGTGTATGGGGTAGCACTCATTGGCATGTGAATACTGGTTTTGTATGCCCACAATGCTTGATTTAATTTGGTATGCCAATCACGGTCGGCATCATTTACAGTTTTCTTCAAAAAAATTAGAATTGTCTTGTTTGAAGCCTCTGGCCATTTCCCTATGGATAATAAGGTGTAGAGAACCTGTGTTGGATGTGAAATCTTTCACAAAGTTCATCAACATCTTGATTTTTAAAAGTTCTTCCATTATCTGTAATAATGGAGTTGGGAATGCCATATCAACATATGATATAGTTCAAAATGAATGATGAAATTTGTTTGTCGGTAATAGTTGTTAAGGTAACAGCTTCAATCCACTTAGTAAAGTACTCAGTGGTTGTGATAATGAACTTGTGTCCATTTGATGATGATAGATGTATCTTTCCAACCAGATCCAATCCCCACTGAGCGAAAGGACATGTTGTTGTGAAGGGTTGTAATTCCTGAGCAAGAGCATGAATGAGATTCCCATGAATCTGACATTTTGAACATTTTTTGACAAAGATGAATGATTCTTTCTCCATGGTTGGCCAATAGTAACCCATTATAATAAGTTTCTTTGCCAAGGTTAGTCCACTTGAATGAGTCCCACAAATACCACCATGTACCTCTTATAAGGCATTTTATGATTCATCGAGTTCGAGACATCAAAGGAGGGTACCATCAAGACCACGTCGGTACAAGATGTCAGCAATTAAGGTGTAATGAGAAGATTGACGTATGAAATTCATTTTCTGATTCCTAGACAAATCTAGGGGGAAAATGGTAACTTTTAGATAAGCATAGATTTGGCCATACAAGGGAGAATCAGAACTAGTTAGGTGAGAAATGATTTGGATTTCTGGATTATCATAGGCGGGAGAAAACAATTGTTCCACCAGGAAATCGTATTGTGCTTGGTTTTCTAACAACTGGAGCAGTGATGCAATTGTAGCCATGGCATTTGCATCTTTATTATTAGTACATGGAATTTGTGTGAACCTGATATCAACGAAGTATTTCTTGAAATCATCCACCATGTTTTTGTAAGGCATTAACTTGTTATATTTAGTTTGATATTCATCATTTATTAGATTTATGACAAGTTGTGAATCACCAAAAACTTGTAGTTCTTTGATTCTTCAGTCTAATGCAATTCTCATTCCAATTAGCAATGCCTCATACTCAGCTATGTTATTTATGCAAGGAAACATTAGCCGATAAGATTTTGGAATTGTATGTTCTTGAGGCATGATGAAAATAATTCTTGCCCCTAAACCATGTTGAGTGTAGGAGCCATCAAAATAAAGTGTCCATGACTACTTAATGGTTGTTGTGAATACATCAGCGTCAGGAAAATCAATGTGTATTGGATGTTATGCTTGCATTGGTGCCTCTGCCAACTGATCTGCTATTACCTATCCTTTGATAGCCTTTTGATCCATATAATGAATGTCAAACTTACTTAGGATCATGACCCATTTAGCTAATCTACCATTTAAGGTTGCCTTACTTAGAAGATATTTTAAAGGGTCAATCTTAGCCACAATTTTTATTGTATGAGCTAGCATATAGTGTTGTAACTTTTGAGAAGTAAACACTACTGCCAAGCAAGATTTTTCAATGAAGGTGTAATTTAGCTCATGACTTTTCAATGTTCAGCTAATGTAATATATTGCTTGTTGCTTTCTTGTTTTGTCTTCCTGTGCCAATAATGCTCCTAAGGACACTTTTGTGGTAGAAATATACAATATAAGTGGTTCACCTTGCACTGGCGGAATCAACATTGGTGGAATCATTAGATAATGCTTTATCTGATCAAATGTTGTTTCACACTTGTCTTCCCATTTAAATGGAACGTTCTTATGTAAGAGATGAGTGAACAGTAAACTCTTATCTGCTAGTTGTGCAATGAATCTCCTGATGGATTGCAAGCATCCTTGTAATGACCATAGTTGACTAATATTCCTTGGTGGTGGCATATCCAGGATTGCTTGAACCTTAGCCGGATCCACCTCAATTCCCTTTTCTGACACAATATAACCTAGCAGCTTTCGAGATTTCACCCCAAAGACGCATTTCTTAGGATTAAATCTGACTTTAAATTTTTCCATTCTGACAAAAAAATTACATAAGATAGCCAAATGTCCTTCCCTTGTGTTTGATTTGGCCAAGATATCATCTACATAATCCTCCATCAATGTGTGCATCATGTCATGAAAAATTGTACTCATTTCCAGTTGGTATGTAGCTCCTACATTTTTTTGTCCAAATGGTATTACGTTCCAATAATATGTACCCCAAGGACATGTGAACATTGTTTTATCTTGATCTTCAGGTGCAATCTTTATCTGGTTATATCCAGAAAATCCATCCATTAGTGAATGCATAGCATGTCCAATAGTCAAATCTACAATCATATCTATGTTGGGCAAAGGGAAATCGTCCTTTGGGCATGCTTTATTTAAATCCCTGAAATCTGTACAAATTATGATTCGTCCATCTGGCTTTGATACAGGTACAATATTGGAGATCCATTCCACATAGTCTATAAACCGAATGAATCCTACATCTAACAATTTCTTTAATTCCTCTTTGACTAGTAATGCAACATGTGGGTGCATTCTTTTGATTTTTTGCTTCACAGGTTTTTCCCTCGGCTTGATGGATAAATGATGCATGATGAGATTTAGATCTAATCTAGGCATATCTGCATATGACCATGCAAAATTGATTTGATTATTCTTAAGGAATTTTGTGAATCTTGAGATTTCCTCTTCCGTCAGGGATGTAGCAAGTTGCAATACTTTGGGCTATTCTGTAGTACCTATATTGAGTGCCTCTACTGGTTCTATCAAAATGGAAGACCTTTCCTGATAGTGCTCCGAAAGAGTGTCAAATTTCCCATCCTCTAGTGCCTTTGAAAGGTTTTCAATGTTGGATACGCTCTTTATTTTTCTCTTTTCATGATCTAATACTGCCTTTGTTAGGTTTTCACCATTAGATCTTTCTTTTATGTTAATTTTATAGCTGAGAAACTTGTCACTTTCTTGTTTGAAACTTTGATCTTGTGACTCGTTGATGGAACCTGTTTCTGAGTTGGATGAACAAAGAAATTTTACGATGGTTTCATCATTGGGAAAAGTTGGGATATCAATTGGTGAAATATGTTCCCAATCAATAAGTTTGGGATAGACCAAGGTAAATGGATCGTCAGGATGGGTAAGGTCACAAGTGGTTAAGGTGATGATACTATTATTGTGTTCACTATGAGGAAGATCTATGATGATCTTCTCCTGTCGATTATCTGTATCGTTTTGAATCAAATCATCATCACTTGAGTCATGGTCACTTTGTAGGACGTAATCAAGTGGAGGCCTTGATATTTCCCCTTGTGTGAGTGTGGTTGTATATTTTTATACCATATCCACCTGTTTGTCCTTCCAGAATTTATAATCGAAAATGGTGTCCCATTCATATTCATTGGAGTCAGTGTCAAAATTATTTTCTTGTATTCTAAGAACTGTTTCAGCTAATTCCTCATTAGATTTTCTTGGTACTGTTTCTTCCTTTGCATCCTCATCATATCCTAACCCAGTTTTATCTCTAGGGTGCATTGTTTTTAGTCGGATAGGTTCAACAATACCTTATTTTCTCTTTCCTGTAGGGCCATTTCCTTCATAACCCATTTGTTGCATTATTGTATAACCCTTTCCATATTGCTCAGTGGGTAACTTGGCATGTTGGACCGATTCATCTTCATCTTTATAGAGCCAATCAAGGATAGCCCTATCTTCGGTTTCACTTTCTTGAGTATCTACCTTGATAAATCTTCCATCAAACTTGGTGATGGGAACCAAAGCTTGTGTGCCTGATACTGAAGTTGTTGTAGCCTATTGTATGGATGTTGACGGTTGACCTTGGGATCTTGGGGACACGGGTAGATTAGAGAGACATAAAGAATATTCTCCCACCCCATTATCTTTTAATTTTAGCTTGGTGCCAAAATTCTTTATCATTTCCCCTGCTTGTTCACTGTGTTTAGAAGTAGAAATGGCCAAAGCCTCTCTATTATGCAGGACAAATGTGTCATGAGTTTCTCTAAGGTTAGAACAAGTCTGACTACTAATATGGTCTGCTAGTATTGTTACTTCTTGTCTGTCATATGGAAAATTTAAGCATTGATGATAAGTAGACAGAATTGCTTGCATGTCATGGATCCATGGGTGACCCAAGAGTATGTTATAGGATAAATTCTGATCTAGAACCTGGCAAAAGGTATTCTTCACAACAGGTCCCACTCTGATTGGTAGCATGATGAGGCCCTTGGAAGCTCTTTCTTCATCATCATATGCTTTGATTGTAATTTTCCATCGTGGATCTATAGATTCCTCTGAATATCCCAAAGCAAGGACCAATTTTAAAGTACAAATATTTAATCTAGCTCCCCCATCTATTAAAACATGTATGATTCGGGCTTTATGAACCATGACCTCTAGATAAAGCGATGAATTATGGGGATGGGTCATGGAGGAATCATCCTTTTCAGCAAAGGATAAACATGTGGGTGTGGACAAGTGTCCCACCATGGCTTGAAATTTATTGATATCTAGATTAGGAGACACATTTGTGTTAATGAGTGTCTTTTCCAGAATGTCCTTGTGTCGTGGTGATATTTTGAGCAACTCCAAGATAGAAATTTGGGCTGATATTTTTCACAATTGATCGACCAAATTGTACTGACTTGGAGGGGGAATTGTCGACTTAGATGAACCTCATTTTACAATGATCTTGGCTTGTCCCCTTGTGGTAGCATTAACCTCTCAATATTCTTGCTTTCCTTTGATCCTGATAGCATTGACTTGCTGATCGTCGGTGTAAATATGATTGATAATGGTGTCGTAGACATGATTCACATTCTTGCCTTTGTCACCCAAAGATTCCCCTTTTTGATAATTGGGGAGAGGATCCTCGAATGCCTGATGATCATCATTGGCATTATATCCCTCAACCATTATGGTATGGTTATCAATCAAATCCTAAACGAGATTCTTTAACCCTTGGCAATTACTTGTCTTATGACCCTTGCATCTATGATAATCGCAATAGTATGAGTCATTCCATGATGGTGGTTTAACTTGAGGCTCATAATCTCTTTGTGGTGGTAATGTAATAGCATTTTAATTCAACAGTTCTTTAAGAATTGATTCCAAAGACTGGCCCAGGAGAGTAAAACTCCGTCGATTTGAAAAAAAATGAGATTTGGGCGCATTTGAATTTTGATTATTGCCAAGATTATTACCACGATTGTTGGTCACACTTCCTTGGTTGGAATTATTGCTTTGGTTACTAGAATTTACAATATTATTGGTGCATTGGACACCTAATACATTAAGAACGGTAGGCTTCACATTTACGTTGTTAGCATCTACCACCCCATCATTCACAACATTTTTATTTCGAGTCCATAATCGTGACTTGTCATTATTGTTGCTATTGTTGTTGTTGTATGAATTTGGACTTTCTTTATCAAGCTTTAAAACTCCCCACTTGACCAAGGCACCTTCAATGGTAATTGCATTTTCAATCAATTTTTCAAATGATTGAGGACAATGGAGATTTAGCCTATAACTCATCTCTTGATTCAGACTGTCGATAAAGATTTCCATCTTTTCCTTTTCAGGAACAGGATGGGAATATCTTGCAAACAACCTTCTCTTCCTTTGTAACAATGTGGTGAAGGGTTCCCCAATCTTTTTTTTTACTCTACATAAATCAAGCATGGTTATCTGGTGTTGTATATTATAGGATTACTGCGATATGAACTTATTTATTAACTCCTCAAATTTTCTGATGGGGGGAGTCATCTTGGGAATCCACTCCATGGATTGTCCACCCAGACTTCATGGAAACAATCACATTAGATAGGTATCTTCATGAGAAAATTCTAAGCTCATATTTCATAAATCCCTCACATGATCAATGGGATCCGTTTTTCCATTATACCTATCAAACTTTGGGATCTCGCAATATTTTGGAAAAGAAATCATGGTAAGACTCCTGTCAAATGGATATGGGAAAATATCTTCCAAAACATATTTATTTGTTGTACCCCCTTGTGTTTCTTTTATTTTCCCTTGCAATGCCCTTATCTGTTGAGTAAGAGCACTAAAATCATTGAGGGGGGCCTCAAGATCCTCTCTAATCCTTTTCGTCTCAAAATCAGCAAGTAACTTAGCTCCTTGATTGGCCAATGAAAGGAAATATCTTTCTTTGTTTCATTCCAAAACTCTATCCATGAGAATATGGAATTGAGGATCCTATTCTACTTCTTGAAGCATTTCTTCTATTATCTCATCATTATTAGGATTATTTCCAGTGTGAAGTCTGTGAAAAGGATTTTCCTCCTCATCACCATTATTGATTTTATACCCATTTTGCTTAATGTACTTTCCCTCTCGTCTCCTTCTATGTGCTTTTGAGATCTTGTGACAACAAGCATAAGATTTTTCTAAATTTCCACTAACTTTGATCCAAAAAATGAAATAGTGCAATTTTGATCGATATCTAAGTCAGAATAGAATGAAGATTCTATTGATGTGACTTATGAAATTTCTAATATTTAGCTTATGATTCCCTGATTGAAACGATGATAATCCTATTTACAGGAATTTAACTAAATATCAAAAATAAAGATGATGTTGCACTTTGTGAGGTTTGATCATAGTTTTGTAAAAATAAGGATTTTTGATAAATGCCTAATGCTTCTAAGCTCTCTATTGCAGAACTTGATTGGGACGAGTAGAGTACAAAATTGCTGGTTGGGGGATAAAAGAGGACCGAATAGGTTGACTGTGATTATGCCTTTGAGAAAGATCTCTTCTTTGAAAGAAAGCTTGTGAATATAATGGTTCTAAGGAAAAATTGTCAGTGAAACCTCTAACAAATTTGTGATATCGATGAATAAAAGTTATGTGTTCAAGAAAAAAAAATTGACTTTGGTATAAAAACTTTCTCCTTTTCAATATCTTTTTATAACTAAGAGACTTCTTTGGATTCTTAATCTTCTTCTCTAGGGAATTTTTAGAAAAAGTTGCAGACTTCCAGACCTTGAGCATAGAACAAGACTAGACTAAATGGCAGATTTTTTGGGTGTCAAAAAATTACCCAGGTTCAGAATACAAATGTGCTAAAATTTTCAGCAGATGCACTAAACTATCCAATCTATGTGCTAGACTGTTGCAGGTATGCACTAAAACATAGCATAGATGCACTAAAATAGAGCATGAATGTGTTGAAATAGAGCACAGATGCGCTAAAACAAAGCATGAATGCGCTAAAATATAACACAAATGTGCTAAAATAGAGCATAAATGTGCCAAAACAAAGCATAGATGTGCTAAAATAGACCAGGGATGCACTAAACTATCCAATTACTACACTGAGATAGACATGTTTTGATAGTTTGATGTTTTTGGATGTTCTTTATCTGATTTAAATTTGGAAAAACACGGCATATAGTGGAAAATAGTTGTTTGTAAATCTTAAAATCTAAACAAAGAGTGTATGTTCTTGAGATTTTCATGGGTATTGAACAAAATAAGCACTTCAGACAGACTCACTCTTATTTATCAAAAAGGTCATCATAGCAACCATAGCCCACATCTTAAAACTGCGTCGACTCACACAGTTGTGTCACCCCCTAAAGGGTTCCCGTGCTTTTTTCTTTTCCAAGTGCATACTCAAGGTTAGATTTCTCGATCCCTTGAGCAAATAATCCATGGCAATTATATGGTGAGTGTCTTGGGGGAAGATTCTTCCCTCCCCTTGCACTGTGATTATTATGATGTTTGGATATTGACACAGTTGGATTTCTACACTATGGTTCGTAGTAAAGGTATCCATTCGGCATGGCAATAGATAAACTCCCTCAGGAGACCTCCCAATTTTTTGAACAAATATTTTGGGGATGGTTATCTTGCTCACTTCCGTTGAATATGGGTTTCCCCAAAATTTACTTTTGATTAGAGTGGGTTGGAAAACCTAGCTTTGGTTGTTCCCACTTAGGTCATTCTCGTAGGGTGAGTACTTTTTCCCACTATGGCAGGCCTTCTAAAGTATTTAATAGAACATGAATTGCAATAAATGAAAAAAGGTAAGTCTGGTGTTTTGGTCACCCAGTAAAGGGGAGAGCATAAACCTATTACCCAACAATCACAACAAACAAGTGGTTTAGTTTTAAATCGAAATGACAATTTTCTACATTAAGTGAAGATGTTGCTCCACAACAAGCATTGGATTCATTTTAACCAAGATAAAATATTTTTTGGTGACTATCCTAGGATTGATTAATTCCATATTTAAGTGTCTATCCTAGGATTGCTTCATTTTTACTTAATACAGAAAAGAAAAATCTATGTTCGTGGATGGCGTCAGAATAAGGATTTATTTTTAAACTCCCTATATGTGCTAAAATAGTTAACAAATTCGTTAAAGGAACAATCAGGGATGTGCCAAAACAGTCAATAAATGCAATAAAAGAACTAGCAAATGCGCTAAAACAGTCCTCGTATGCGCTAAAACACAGCTTGTATGCGCTAAACCGCAGCTTGTATGTGCTAAACCATAGCTCCAATCTATCACCTATTAGAAAATTTGCAATAAAAAGATTAAAAAAGGGTCAATGCCCCATGGTGGGTGCCAAAAATGTGTGTGAGAATATGTGAAACAACTAATAAGATAAACCAACACACCAATGAAACATTAAATCAAAGGAAACTAATTAAAAAGATAAAATAAACTCTAAATAATAGCAGCTCCTTCAAAAGTGTTCCATTGTCCTCTATCTCCAAGGATTTGATGCCAGTTACTGGCTCTCAGTTGGTGTAAGCAGCGGTTTGTTGGAATGACAACTTAGGAGAACGAGATTATGCAACATGCATGTTTATTTGCTAAATGATTTAAACTATGATATGAAACTAAGATGCTATGTTATGAACTTGAATTGCTATGCTTAAATGTTGATTCGAATGCAACTATATTAATCACACTAAATTCACAAAATCTAGGATGAAATCTACTCACTAAAGGGCTATATTTATAGATTTTTGGAGGCAAGAATCCAATTCACAAATATCAACGGTCAAATTCAAACCTGTCAAGATGAACGGTGAGAGATTCTAGAGGTTGAGAGAAAGGTGGAAGGTTGAGAGAAAAATGGGAAATTTTTCCTCCTACACAACCTTCTCCATTCAAAAATGAAGGGAAATTGTCATTTGTGCACTTCATTTATGAGGAGTTAGTTAGTAGTTGAGGATAAATCCTTAATTAAATAAATAAATTTATTTAATTATGTGTAACATGGATTTAGAAGCTTCCATAATTAAATAATTAATATTTAATTATGTGTGAGAGATGATAAAAAAGCATTTAATTAAATGCATAAAATACTTAATTAAATATGAAGTGAAGAAAGTTTCTTTTTAGAATATTTAATTATATGAAGAGTGAAGAATTAGAAAGTGTTTAATTAAATATTCGAAATATTTAATTAAATGTGGAAAAGGAATTTAGAGGAATATTCCTTTATTTGGATTTAAAAATTCAAACTTAGAATAATATGATAATTAATTTAAATAAATTATAGAATTTATTTAATTTAATTAAGAAGAAGATGGTAATAATTAAATAAACTTATTTATTTAGTTAAGCTAGAAGAATTAGAAAAGTGAACGATATAAATAAATAATTAAATTTATTTATATGTAGATGACTTTAGAAGATTAATTAAATAATTCATATTTAATTAATTAACAGGCTTGATTTATAATGACCATTTTTAGATGTATACAGAAACAAACAAGCAAAACACAAAACTGGGCACTACTTCATGCTCCTTAAGGTGTTTTCCACCTCAAGCTCCTGATTCCTATGGATACCAATCATGTCCAATAGTTCTTTTTTCTCTTCCTCAAAGGATTTCCTCATTTTCCCTTCCCTCTAGTGGCAAGGCCTATATCATCATCCTTCCCAACCTTTTTTCATTTTCCTTTAGTAGCCTATTCTTTCTCCATCAGCTCAGTAAAGTAGAGCTGGTCTTCTCTCAACTCACTAATCTTGTGGAATAGGACTTCCAAGGAGTCAACATTATTCTTACAAGAAATGTGGTAGGATTGCAATAGTTTCTTAATATCTCCATTGGTGTCCAAAACCTTAGCCTCCAAACTAGAGAGACGTTTCTCACATAAAGACTTGAAGTCAGAGAAAGAACATTCTAAATCCATAATTCTATCAATTAAAATGTTTGAGGCAGAGCCCTTCAGAATCTTCCACACATTTTCTTTCAAACCCCTAATTTTAATGTTCACCTTGTTGAATTCTTGAAGAGTCCACTTTGCCAACTTGAAAGTCCCAGTGGCCCCTGCACTCACCATGTTAAGGAGCTCAAAAATTGAAGTGGAATCATCATTAAGACCTAGGAGAAATCATCTATAGTGGGTTAACTTTAAGAGGCTTTTCTTTACCTGGCTCTTGATTAACACCCTCCTCCAATTGCATAGATTTCTCACTAGAGGGCTCCACATTCATAGAGTTTTGAACCAGGGAATCATCAATTTTAATTGTCTTCTTCTTAATACCCTTCTCCTTACCATGCTCAATTGTGTCCTAAATAATAACTTTTGGCACCTAATTTTTCATATTTACAATGTGCTTTGAATCCCTTCTCAGCCTTTCCTTGGCCTCCATAACCGCAACATTCTCTTGCAAACCCTCCTCCTTACTTCCCACCACAACATCCTCCTAGCCATTAAAACCAACATTTACCTTATACCTCGAGTCCTCAAAAACAACCTCTATATCGTTGCCAGTCATTTGGGACTTCGATTCCTGAATAATAATCCTCTTGGCAACCCATTTACCTTTAGGTTTTCCCCTCTTACTCTTCTTCGAAGGAGTGGAAACAGGGGAAGAAGACCCATTCTCACATTCCTCAACCCACTCCTCCTTCCAAATGGCACTAGTGTCTGAGCCAAATGAGCGGGACCCATCACTCAAATCCTTTTCCTTTCCCTTTAAATATTTAGCATGAATGTGGGCCCTCACATACTCCATAATAAGCAAGATGAGACCCTCATGAAAGATCGGCACCCTCTTATTTTTCAAATGTGCATAAACAAAAACCTCCAATGAGGAAAAGAATGAAAACAAAATAAAAATCCCATGCCTAAAATGATTTAACAATGTAAAATGATGGCCTAAAATTGTAGTAAACCTACCTTCAAGGGTCACATACCGCATAATAATCTCCACAATATCCGCCCAAATTTTCTTGAGGGACGTCCACTCATAGCCCCAAGACAGTAACTTGATAAGTTTCTTCTGCTCATCATCCTTGAATAATTGAGCCATAGCCTCCTCATTGATTTTCTTGTCTTTGAATAATTTGTGACCAACAACAAGCAACCCTATAATAGCAACAACAAACTCCTCATTTATCTCAAAAACCATTCCCTTAATCTGAAGCTTATGATTGTGCCAGCAAGAAACAAACTCTGCAGAAGCTTTGTGGTCATTTCCATGAAGCCTTTCCAGGAAAGGCATAAATTTACCATGCTCAAGGATCCTCCTTTTTTTTTCTTCTTCCTCAAACTCATGTAGGAATGGGGTTCAATTCTACTTCAGTCACCCCCCATTTTCATAAAAACTAGTAGTAGAGACCCTCAAAAAGAGACGCTCGACTGAAAGCCACCAAGCAATGAGAAACCCACAAAACGTGTGGTAATAATGCATGTACAAGTGGTAAAATAACTCCAACAAATATGATTAGCCATATCCATTATTTCTCATCAAAACCTTAGCTCCCTCGAGAAGGAGGGAGTACTCCTCCCACAACTTATACTCATTATTTCTAACAACCTCATTAGCAAAAAAATCTACTAATTGAGTTTTACAGTGATACATTTGATTCAACTAATTGGATTTTGTTAAATTAACTCTAATATTTCCTTATTTTTGAAACTATCACATCTATGCAATTGTGGCTTTTGTTGATAGAAGATAAAACTGTGAAATTGTTGACATATCTAATGTAGTGTCTTGTGTTTTCATTTTTAGAATAAAGCAAACTTCAATTTATTAACGTAAAAGAATTTATTTGTTGTGTCTCATGGAGTCTTGGGTATGCATGCTCCCCCCTCATTCCTAGCTCAAATGATATTGACTATACCTTGGGGTATAAATTTTGTTCTCCCCCTTTCTATACCCCACCTGAAAATGTGGTTGAGGTCACCCTTGGGGTGATGAAATCCCCAAGAAGGCTTCCTACTAAATTAAAAGAAGGAAAAATGTTACTATTTATCTTTCCTAGGCTAGCACTCAACGTAAGAGGAGAGCATACATAAATAACACTTCCTTGGGTAAAATAACAAAGATGTGGACTCAAAGGTATTTATGATCACCAAGTTTGCACTAGGAATGAGGGGGAGCATACATACCCAAGACTCCATGAGACACAACAAATAAATTCTTTTATGTTAATAAATTGAAGTTTTCTTTATTCTAAAAATTAAAACACAAGACCCTACATTAGATATGTCAACAATTTCATATTTTTATCTTTTATCAACAAAAGCCACAATTGCATAGATGTGTTAGTTTCAAAACTAAGGAAATATTAGGATTAATTTAACAAAAACCAATTAGCTGAATCAAATGTATCACTGTAAAACTCAATTATATTGCTTTACCATCATATGCATTGTCTTACCTATCAAATGCATCTTTTTAATTTACAAATGAATTGCTAGAATATCAAAAATGTTGACTAATAGTCAGATGCATTGTTGCAATTCTCAAATGCATCACTGTATTTCTAGAACCTACAAAATAGTGACCTCAAATGCATTGAACTAACTTTAAAAAGCCATCACCAAACTATCAAAATCATTGATCTACATATCAAATGCATCAAAAAAATTTCAATAACATTGTTCTAGATCCAACTACATCACTATAACCTATAAGATGCAAATATTCAAAACAAACTCAATTGAATAAAAACAAGGATGTGGGTCCCACCAAGCATGCTAGAATATATGACTTAATATATTAGATTATGAAAGTGAATAATAAATATAAAATAAAGAAATTTGATATCTAATTCATAAATCACACCAATAGAGCATATGAAAGTCGAATAACAAAGAATATAACAAACTTCCATACACAAAGCTTTGCACAACTACCTTAGCTTAGCTCCATTCTTCTCCTATGTTGTACCTAGGAGATAAGGTGTAATGGTGGTTTCTCTCATATTTTTAGGAAATTTAATTTAGTATAATATGATTATAAATTTCTTGCAATAAGTGAGAGAGGAATAATATATGATAAGAGAGTTTAATTTATAGATTTCAAGTGATATCGATCAACGGTCGGGATTTGATGAAGGGTCGAGTAGATCAATGACACAAAATGGTTGAGTTACCATTCAAATTTGCAAATCAAATTGATCTTTTTCATATTTCACTTCTATGTTTATTTCATTTCTTAGATATTTTATTTGTACTCCTAAATTGTTTGATTGTTGTAGGTTGAAGTTTGTTTTCTAACTCCAAATTGGTTTCAGCTTTTTGTATATAGTTTTATATGCATATAAGTATGTATATACTTATTTAGATTTGAAATATCTACAATTATTTTTTTTAGGTTTAATTTTGCAGGTTCATATTCACAAATATTTGGTTTCTTTCTATTATTGGAAGAAAAAGGATTTTTTCATTGATGCATTTGTTCGCAACATGAGCATGAGGGATAAGTGCATTACAGTTTAGTGTTGTCATTGATGTCAACATTTTGATCTAGTATGAAGACCATTGCACATATTAGTTTGTATAGCTTGGGCATGTTTGAAAATAGTAATCTAGTTTATATTTGTAAGAAGGTTTGATCTGGTGAAGACAGGTGAAAGAGAAATTGACTAAGTGTCAATACAGATATTTTGGTGTATAGGACATCCGGTTTTTGGGTTCATGTTGGTCTATTGAATGAGTTCTTGCTTTGTGATTTTGATATAATTTTTTTGGATGTTAGAGGAACCTAAATCTAGAATTTCATATTGTTTTAGGTCTTGGTGTTGATGTTATGAGTGACAATGTATCAACCTGGCAGTAATAGGTGCTTCCCAATTTTGTGCATATGTTTTGGTGAATTCGCAGTTCTTTATGGATTGGACTTTGGCTTTTCAGTTTTGTGGAGTTTTTGACAAGTGTCATTAGAGTGTGTATTCTAGATGGAATATATTTTAGAGGTATGCATGTCCAAATATGGTTGCACAATTGGAAATTTTTTATATTAGGTCATTACTGGTGTCGACCTAATGAGTTTTGTATTTTGTGGAGATTGAATAAGTGTTGATTCATTATGTAGGATCCATTTTGGGTCCATGCCAACCTATTTCAAATTGTTATGAGTTTTGAATCTTGGCATGAAGAGTGTATGTGTGGATATTGAGTCGACAAGTTATATTTTTTATATTACATCCAATTAGGTTGCCCTAATCAATGTTTGTGGATAAAGAAAATATATATGTAAGATATTTTTGATGTTTTGGTGTGTGTGTGTGTATGATGAATATCAGTTGATGTGAGTTGTGTGAATATAAGTCAATTGCAGAGTAGAGTAGAGTACTAATTCAGATTAGTATGAAGTGTGTGAATTTAGTATATTGAGCTTCAATGGAACTGTACTCCAACATGTTGTAGATGCAATTTATAGTAGTTCAAATTTGGTTGTGTGCCACCACTCTCTTATATTTTTCTTTTCCCAGTGGGTAGTGAGTCCACCTACAATGAGAACTTCTATAATATACTATAATCGGTTATAATATATTGTGAGCAAATCCTCATCATGGTTTTTCCCATTTTTGGTTTTCCACGTAAAAATTTGGTGTTCATGTGTTATGTGATGTTGTTGGTTTTTTTCATACTTTCCTTCATTACTGCAAATTGAATATGCTATGAAGATTGAATTTTTAGATGATTAAGTGGTTTAAAAGAATATTGATTCACCCACCCCATCCCCCTTAGTATTTTGGGTGTTCAACAATTGGTATCAGAGCTTGGTTCCTTGGAAGAAGATTAACAACTTAGGAAAGATCTTGGAGTTGAACATATGGCTATTAGAAGACTACCTACTCCTTCAAAATATATTCCTATTGTTGGATCTATAGAGGAAGATTGCATATTTGATATGAATGGAGAACTCAAAGTTGATCTTGAAGAGCTTGAAAGAACTGAAGATAAAAAAAAGATCTAAAAGAAGATGTCAAAGATTAGACGAATGCATCAGAAAATTGAGAGAGAAAATCAAGAAATTTAGAGAAATACATAAGGAAGTTAGTGAGCAGTTGAAACAAGAAAATGAAATAATTACCAATCTGAAAGTGCAAGTTGAAGAAATAAAAAGAGTTGAATAATTTTTTAATGCAATGGTGAAGATAAAATATAAAGAATGCTCAAGGCTTGAACTAGAAGTTGTGAATTTGAGATCAGATCTTGAAAAATAAAAGAGTCATGAAGACAAATTCAAGAAGAGTTCATCTATGCTTGATGAAATGATTGCAAATCAAAAAGGTTCCAAATATAAATAAGCTTTAGGGTTTGAAAAGGGTGAAAGTTCAAAATTAGATTGGACACCAAATGCTGGAAAGAAGACCAATGAACAATAAAATACTAAAGACAAGATGAGCAATGGAAAGTAGATCCAAAATCAAAGGAATGAAGCTAGAAGACCATCAGACAAACAACCAAATGCATAAAGGTACTCATCTTTTAATTATTTTTGTTATTCTTGTAATAGATTTACACACAAGGCTATGGAATGTAGAAGCAAAATGAATCAAAGTGTTCCATATTTTCCTAGTCACTTCTTTACATGCAAGAGATTTGGTCATAGAGCTAATGAATGTAGAAGTCAATTAATGAACGGCTATAACAATGGTATGAGGTTTCCATCTTTCAATGGCTACTGTTATACATGTAATGGATTTGGGTATAAACCTAATCAATGCAGATCTAGAATGAATGGAAGTAAGATCAATCAAAATAATTTCATATACTACAATTACAATAGGCCTGGACACATTTCTAAGTTTTGCAGAAGTAGAAAAAAGAAGGATAATCTAGTAAATAATAATGATCTAGTATAAAAGAATGATCTGATAGAGACAAAGAAGGAGATGAATAATACTTTGGAAAAGAAGGATGAATCAGAGATTAAGGATGAGTCTGTACCAACATCCAGTGTAGATATTTCCTTTAGAAACTAAGAAGAGAGTTTTGGCTTAGGGGGATCTTTAATGGAAAATTTTCATCCCCCGCCAAAGAAATGGTGTTGATGCTTCAACACGTGGATATGAGATGTAGATGTAATGATCTAAAATACAATCCTGCAAAACAGATCTAAATTAGAACATGCATGCAATACAAATAATCATTCAATGGAATGCAAAGGAGAAATCATGAGAAAATGAATGAGACTAGAACAGTCTCAACCATTTCTCTCCTCCATGACTACTTTCATTGTACCTCTTCAAGCTTGTTGTTATAATAAATGGATGCCCTCATATTTGAGAGCAAATTCTATATGTCTAGCCTTAGCAAAATGCCTTTGAAGGATTTAATAAAATAAACTATGCAAACTAGAAAGTTAATTCTATTATGAAAATAATTAATATGTGCCTATGTCTGATAATGAAAGATGATAGTGAGTTTATAAAAATGCTAAGAAATAATAATGATTCATCGATCCCGAAAATGAGATCAAGATTGTCATTTTATAGAAAATGCAATCTTGAACAGACGAACAAGATGAGAGATTTGAAGAATGCCCTAGAATCAAAGGTCAAGATTCAATAAGGCAACTCTCATTTAAGGTTAGGGAAAAATACCCATATGTGTGAATAAGATTTAATTAAATGAATTAAATCAAGACTGAATGTGACAGTTGAGATGAAATTAGTAAAAATCAAAAGACAAGAGGATAAGATTTTAGAAAATCAATAATTTTAGAAATTACTTGATTTGTAGAGGAATAATTCCATTTTGAATTAAATTAATTCAAAATATGGATTTTGTGAGATAAGAAGTAATTGATTTTTGAAATTAATTACTAAATGAAGAATCAGTTAAGTATGTGAGATATTTTTAAATGATTTTCTTTATTTAAAAATATAGAAGTGTCACATGCCATAATTAAATAATTACAAATAATTATTTAATTTAGAAGAAGTAATTAATTAATTAACTAAATTATCAAATCTATTTAATCAAGAGGATTTAGGAATTAGTGACATATTAAATCAATATATTAAAATATATTTATTTAATAATCAGGAGGACATTAATGATAAAGATTTAATTAAATAAATAAGATGACTTTATTTAATTATTAGAAGACTTTGACAGTTAGTGACATATTAAATAATTAAATATAATTTATTTATTTAATAATCATGAAGAATGAGAGATATTATGAATTAATTAAATAATGATAAATTATTTAATTAATAGTTGAATGTGGGTTAGAAACATAATTAAAATGTCATAATTATGCTAGAGCAAAAGGTGATAAAATATTGCTTGCAGGCCTAAGTCATTTTTAGGTGTCTACATTTGCCCCTCTTTGTCATAATGCAGCTTGTCACATTGTGGCAAAGAAAACAAGTCCAAAATATGCCCCAGTGAAGGTACGAAGTGTCTATGCCCCCTCGGGAAAATTTTCAAATTTCGATCCGGGGTCAAAAAAATGGGAAAATATCCCGATTAGCTCAATTAATGTCCAGATAAGTAACGGCATGAACGATTTTGAAAATGGAGGACGTTGAGCTAGCCAAAATGCCAGTCAAAAGTGGTCAAATGAGCCTCCAGTATAACCTACTAGGTCAAAACCCTAATTTTCAGCCTATAAATAGGTTGAAAAGTTCAAATCAAATGTCATTTGCTCATTTTTTATTTAGAAAATTCAGAAACCGGAGCTCTGAGCGACGATGGTGATTCCTACGACTACACACCATGGATATCGCGTGCGCACATTCTAACGACCTGAGGGTGCAGAGGCACCAGTAAGTACCCTATCCGACTTGTCAAATTTTTAATTTTTCGCACTTATGAGGGTTTAACGGGGGGTTTTCAAATGCGGTGCGATGCAAATTCTATCGCGAAAACCGCAAACACCTTCGTGATTGCCGCATTTATTTGCATCGTGATGCAAGTGCATATGGTAGGCTAGGTTTTTTGTGTGTTTGTGCATGTGCCATATAAGACAACGCAATCGCCAAGTTGCAACGCAATCGAGGCTTTTGAAATGCATTTGCCAATTTGCAACGTATTTTCCAAGTCGAACGACACATTCGTTGTTTGATTGCGCATTTGCTATCTACAATGACGCATTTGTTGTTCGATTGCGCATTTGATTTATATAATGACACATTTGTCATGCAGAATTCCGCAATTGAAAGCTTATGATGCATTTGTGGTCAACGCGACGCAATTGAAGTTGACCAAAGTTGACTTTTGTTGACCTTGCCTAGATTAACCTTGATGTACCCTTGATTTGCCAGTATAGTAGTAAACTTTCCGTAATGTTGCTCAACATGTGCTAATCCTTGGCCTTTCTTTGTGCAGATTCGGCTTCTGCCTATTTATACCCAGGAGTTCCGCCTAGCGACTTATGCTTTCAAAGATCGTCTTAGTGATAGACAGAGACGGCGATTGATGGCCTTAGGTCTGTACCACGTTGCCTACATGCTCGTTATTTGGGAAAACAGAGGTTTGCTTATAGCTCTTTGCAAGAGGTGGCATTTTGAGACTTGCTCATTCCACCTGCCTATTGGAGAGGCGATAATGACTTTGGAGGACGTGTACCGTATTCTTTGGATTCTGATCAGTGAAGCGAGGGTGGTCTATGATCCGCATCGAGGGTGACAGGTCCTATTTGAGATGTACGAGGGTGTTGATGGTGCTCATTTAGACCTGGACAGTTACGAGATTGGTTGGGACATTGTAGCTAATCAGTTTCCCAGATTCGATGCAATGCTCATGACCTTGATCGCCGGATTGTTGATTCCAAATCGTCGTGGTCATGGATTTCCCATTGGATGGGGAGATGTTCTTGTTCGCATGCGGGAACAAAGGACTATGTTTGCTTGGGGGCCATGCTTGTTGGCCATGTTGTACCACCAGCTACATGAGGTTGTCTATCATCGGGGGCACAGCATCAGTTGCAGCACTACCCTCCTTATGATTTGGGTATGGGAGCGCATTCCTGTATTTCGACCACCGGTGCAGATTTAGCAGTTGGGTGATGGGATGTTGTACATGTACTTATATGCAAGATCTTTGTCGATGGTCTTTCATTTGACCTCACGGAAGGCAACTTGCTCGCGGTATTTGTGCAGTATGGGGAAATAGTAGATGTCAACCTTGTGAGAGACAAAGGTACAAGAAAATCAAAGGGCTTTGCCTTCTTGGCATATCAAGACCAAAGGAGCACTATCCTTGCCATAGGGGTATCTAACAAGTGTTTGAACTATTTTATACACATTTCATTTCTAAAGGAAATTAACAACTGCGAGTGTGAATCAAGTGCATGTGTGATAAAAAACACCTCACTTGGTTTGCTTTTGTCAAACCTTTCATAGGGGGCCTACTATGGGATTTCATCACCCCTAGGGATGGCCTAGTTGAAGTGTGAATTGAAAGACGCGCTTGTTTGAAATTTAAAATCTTGTCACTCTTGGCTAAGCCCCAAAGAACTTTATACCTTTGGGAAGTGAAGGTGAAGGGTGGGTTACCCCTTTCTCCCAGCTGTGTGGCAAGATTTTGATTTCAAATCATCCCTAGTCAACCTTGTGCATCCTAGTTCAAAACCTAATTGGCCATACCCACTTGACTATCATTAGGCTTGTTGTTGTGTATTTGAGTGTTTGTTTAATCATAACATTTAATCTTGAAAGACAAAATTATCATTGTGTTTGGTGTGTGTGTTCATGCATTTACATGTGAGATCTTGTGTTTGATATTGCCCAAGTCAAACCTCCAATAAACACTTACCACATCATCCAAATCATCTAATCTTGTCATTCCACATCATATCTTAATCATCACCATCTCCTTAATCCAATCAACATCATTTTACACCATTCCAACATTGGAAGACCTAGTACCCCAATTCAAATACCTCCTCCAATCACTTTATCAAGCACCACAACCCTTAGACCAATGAATTATACACAGGCTCCAAGGCCTCATCCAACAATCTCAACTTCAAACAAACCAATCACTTCAAATGCAACAACTCATAGCGCAAGCGCAATACCTCATGGCCACTTGTCAAATCCAACAAGCACAACATCAAGTCGAAGCACCATTTCAAACTCAACAAATTCACCCACAATCCTATATGTCACCTTCATCATCATGCCAACTTAACCCATCTACCTATCATGTCAATGCTACATCAACATATCCACCCATATCACAACAAGAGCATAGGATCCCAAGTCCACCTTGGCAAAAAAATCAAGAGCCTTTCAATTCTCCATCAAATCCTTGCCCTAACTTCAAACATTTCAAAACTAAACCTATGGCATTACCCAAATCCACCCATCCACCTACCAAAGATTCTTCAAACACCATGTCCATTCTTACAACCCCATCATGTAGTCTCCCCTTTGATCCTATCCAAGAATCTCCCCCATTGATCCCAAGTCAACCTCCATCATGTCTCCATGTTGTTGACCATCTAGAACATGTCGAGCCTACTCAAGAGTCATCCCCTTCCACCTCATCTAAGGAATCCATATCATCTCATAATCTTACCATATCCAACCCATTTGATGATCCAAGTATATCCACCTCATATCATGATCCCATTATACCACCTCCATGGCATGACCCTAGTCCATCACAAGAACAAATTCTTCCATTCATTACCCTTCCATCTCATGATACCCCTCCCAATCAATATCAAGATGTCACACCCACCCCATCACATGATACCCTTCCATCTCATGATCCCTCTCTAAATCAAGATCAAATATTAACTTCTATTCCATGCAATGATCCCCTTCCTCTAAGTCAAGATCAAAGCATCCCTTCATCTCCATGTCATGAGCCCCTTCCATCTTATAACCAAGATCAAATGATGCCATCCATCCCATCCCATGATCTTACCACAATTCAAGATCAAAGCACCACTTTATCTTCATGTCATGATCGTAGTCCTCCACAAGATTCTATCTCCCCTACTCAAGCTATCCATGAACGTCACACCTATAAAATGGATTCCTCTACCTTTATCCACTCCGGTTTACTTCCAACACCTATCCTTTCATCCATATCATATCCTCCATAACCTAGACTCGCATCTTGTTTCATAAATAATACATATCCATCAAACCTTCCATCTATCCTAGGTCCTTATCCTAGTCCATCAAACCTTCCATCTATCCTTGGTCCTTACTATCCAAACCCTAGTTCATCAACCCTTCCATCCATATTGGGGCCCTACATCCCTCATATCCCTAGTCAAGATCAACAAAGGTACACGCCCTTGAACATTTTCCAACATACCTACACCAACCCATCCATAATGCCTTCATATCATTCATCTTTATTTACCCATCCCATTGCTATTGGAAGTAATTTGGGTGCCAAATGTCAAAAGCTTCCATATCAAAATCCATATACATCAAAGGATCAACATGTCTCCTCGAAGAGACATGCAAAAATAAAAGAAAATCTGATCCAAATTCAAAACAAAAAAATTCAAAGGCCCACAAATCAGAAAGAAAAATTTCAAAGGCCACAAAGGCCCATAAAGCAAAAAGAAAAAAATCAAAGGCCACAAAGGCCCATAAAGCAAAAAGAAAAATATCAAAGGCCACAAAGGCCCATGAATCAAAAGTCAAAGTCAAAAGCTATGTGGATTCTTAAAAGTCTCGTAGAAGCAATAAAATCAAAATTGGCATCCAAAATTGCCTATCCAAAAACTCCATCCAATTCTAGATATCCTTTATCACCACCATCCATTTTGGGTCCTTATATCCCAAAATTCCCATCCACTCCTCCATCTAAATCTCTAAATTCAAAATCCACTTCTCTTACATCACTCCACCACCCTTCAAGGTGTGTTTCGATGTTGATCTTGCCATCCTTTCCATATATCCATCAACAAGCCTTCCAACCTCCTATCCATCAGCCAACATCCATCCCCCATTATCCTTCTTTAATCCAAACCTTTGCTTAAGTCCTTAGCTTCTTCCATCATGCCAAAATTTATAATTCTATTTCCATGGTTTATTAGGGCACATATTCAAGGGATATTAGTCATGAAACTTGATGCTTGAGTCCTTCCTTTGTATCCCTATCCACATCCTATCTTCCATATTCCTCTTGCACTTTACACTTGGGGGCAAGTTTCGTCCATCTTGTCATTCATATCCATTATCATCTTTACATTAATCCTTTACCTTTCCACCTTTGATCTTGACAAGGTTAAGGATCTTCTTGAACATCATACATCTTATCCTATACACTATCCATATCTTATGTGCCATATCCTTCACCTTATCCATATTCCACCATCCTATCTAAATGCATCCTTTCTTCCTTTCCTTGGTCTTGATGAGGAGTAGGGGGCAAAAAAAAACTTAGGCATTTGTGTCCATATCTTATCTAGTTGATCTTGATCATCCCATTCATTAGCCTTATCCTTGCATTCTTTCGTTAAAATGTCCTAAAAAAATCCCTAAAAAAACAAAAAGTCTTATAAAAAAATGTCCAAAAAAAAATCAAAACATTTCAAAAATACAAAAAAATCAAATATTCTGAAAAATACAAAAAAGTCAAAACATTCCAAAAATACAAAAAAATAGAAAAAGGTCCTAAAAAAAAGACAAAAAAATCAAATAGCCAACACAAATCCAAGCAATAAAATCAATCCATCCAATCCATTCTTCCAATTTCAACCAATCAATCATCTTCATCAAATTTATTCATCCATACATCAAGTCCAAATGCAAGTCATCATCAATCCATACCAATCAAGTCAATAAATCTTGTCAAATTATCCAATTGCATCAAACGTCTTGATCCTAATCTTGTCGTAAACCAAATCAACCAATCAATCAATCAATCATCCTTGTGTTGATCTAGGGATATATCGTTCCCAACAATGACAACACTATCATCATCGTCAATCAATTAATCAACGGTTTATAGCTTGACAGGGGAAATACCTTGTTTGTTTTTGAATCATTTGTGCATGCTTGCTTGCTTGCTTGCTTGTGTGTGTTATCATTTTATCTTTCATTTGTATCAAATTTGTATCATTCCAGCTAATATTCATATCTTGTGTATGTTGGAATAGCTTTTTGCACTATCCTTTGCATCCAAGGTCATATCATACCTTTTGTGCATTAGGACTTTAATGCTCTAAGTTTACTCCCTCATACGTTTAGACAAGGTTATATTACGTTGGGGCACAAGACACATCATCACCTTGGTCCTTATACCTTGGTGCATAACGTCTAGTGCTATATCAAACACCATGATTGCTCACTTTCTGGCAGCATAACATATTATCCATATTATCATTTCATCCA
>CM021101.1:518076338-518245671 GCA_007115665.2 Sequoiadendron giganteum
ATTTTGGGTGTTCAACAATTGGTATCAGAGCTTGGTTCCTTGGAAGAAGATTAACAACTTAGGAAAGATCTTGGAGTTGAACATATGGCTATTAGAAGACTACCTACTCCTTCAAAATATATTCCTATTGTTGGATCTATAGAGGAAGATTGCATATTTGATATGAATGGAGAACTCAAAGTTGATCTTGAAGAGCTTGAAAGAACTGAAGATAAAAAAAAGATCTAAAAGAAGATGTCAAAGATTAGACGAATGCATCAGAAAATTGAGAGAGAAAATCAAGAAATTTAGAGAAATACATAAGGAAGTTAGTGAGCAGTTGAAACAAGAAAATGAAATAATTACCAATCTGAAAGTGCAAGTTGAAGAAATAAAAAGAGTTGAATAATTTTTTAATGCAATGGTGAAGATAAAATATAAAGAATGCTCAAGGCTTGAACTAGAAGTTGTGAATTTGAGATCAGATCTTGAAAAATAAAAGAGTCATGAAGACAAATTCAAGAAGAGTTCATCTATGCTTGATGAAATGATTGCAAATCAAAAAGGTTCCAAATATAAATAAGCTTTAGGGTTTGAAAAGGGTGAAAGTTCAAAATTAGATTGGACACCAAATGCTGGAAAGAAGACCAATGAACAATAAAATACTAAAGACAAGATGAGCAATGGAAAGTAGATCCAAAATCAAAGGAATGAAGCTAGAAGACCATCAGACAAACAACCAAATGCATAAAGGTACTCATCTTTTAATTATTTTTGTTATTCTTGTAATAGATTTACACACAAGGCTATGGAATGTAGAAGCAAAATGAATCAAAGTGTTCCATATTTTCCTAGTCACTTCTTTACATGCAAGAGATTTGGTCATAGAGCTAATGAATGTAGAAGTCAATTAATGAACGGCTATAACAATGGTATGAGGTTTCCATCTTTCAATGGCTACTGTTATACATGTAATGGATTTGGGTATAAACCTAATCAATGCAGATCTAGAATGAATGGAAGTAAGATCAATCAAAATAATTTCATATACTACAATTACAATAGGCCTGGACACATTTCTAAGTTTTGCAGAAGTAGAAAAAAGAAGGATAATCTAGTAAATAATAATGATCTAGTATAAAAGAATGATCTGATAGAGACAAAGAAGGAGATGAATAATACTTTGGAAAAGAAGGATGAATCAGAGATTAAGGATGAGTCTGTACCAACATCCAGTGTAGATATTTCCTTTAGAAACTAAGAAGAGAGTTTTGGCTTAGGGGGATCTTTAATGGAAAATTTTCATCCCCCGCCAAAGAAATGGTGTTGATGCTTCAACACGTGGATATGAGATGTAGATGTAATGATCTAAAATACAATCCTGCAAAACAGATCTAAATTAGAACATGCATGCAATACAAATAATCATTCAATGGAATGCAAAGGAGAAATCATGAGAAAATGAATGAGACTAGAACAGTCTCAACCATTTCTCTCCTCCATGACTACTTTCATTGTACCTCTTCAAGCTTGTTGTTATAATAAATGGATGCCCTCATATTTGAGAGCAAATTCTATATGTCTAGCCTTAGCAAAATGCCTTTGAAGGATTTAATAAAATAAACTATGCAAACTAGAAAGTTAATTCTATTATGAAAATAATTAATATGTGCCTATGTCTGATAATGAAAGATGATAGTGAGTTTATAAAAATGCTAAGAAATAATAATGATTCATCGATCCCGAAAATGAGATCAAGATTGTCATTTTATAGAAAATGCAATCTTGAACAGACGAACAAGATGAGAGATTTGAAGAATGCCCTAGAATCAAAGGTCAAGATTCAATAAGGCAACTCTCATTTAAGGTTAGGGAAAAATACCCATATGTGTGAATAAGATTTAATTAAATGAATTAAATCAAGACTGAATGTGACAGTTGAGATGAAATTAGTAAAAATCAAAAGACAAGAGGATAAGATTTTAGAAAATCAATAATTTTAGAAATTACTTGATTTGTAGAGGAATAATTCCATTTTGAATTAAATTAATTCAAAATATGGATTTTGTGAGATAAGAAGTAATTGATTTTTGAAATTAATTACTAAATGAAGAATCAGTTAAGTATGTGAGATATTTTTAAATGATTTTCTTTATTTAAAAATATAGAAGTGTCACATGCCATAATTAAATAATTACAAATAATTATTTAATTTAGAAGAAGTAATTAATTAATTAACTAAATTATCAAATCTATTTAATCAAGAGGATTTAGGAATTAGTGACATATTAAATCAATATATTAAAATATATTTATTTAATAATCAGGAGGACATTAATGATAAAGATTTAATTAAATAAATAAGATGACTTTATTTAATTATTAGAAGACTTTGACAGTTAGTGACATATTAAATAATTAAATATAATTTATTTATTTAATAATCATGAAGAATGAGAGATATTATGAATTAATTAAATAATGATAAATTATTTAATTAATAGTTGAATGTGGGTTAGAAACATAATTAAAATGTCATAATTATGCTAGAGCAAAAGGTGATAAAATATTGCTTGCAGGCCTAAGTCATTTTTAGGTGTCTACATTTGCCCCTCTTTGTCATAATGCAGCTTGTCACATTGTGGCAAAGAAAACAAGTCCAAAATATGCCCCAGTGAAGGTACGAAGTGTCTATGCCCCCTCGGGAAAATTTTCAAATTTCGATCCGGGGTCAAAAAAATGGGAAAATATCCCGATTAGCTCAATTAATGTCCAGATAAGTAACGGCATGAACGATTTTGAAAATGGAGGACGTTGAGCTAGCCAAAATGCCAGTCAAAAGTGGTCAAATGAGCCTCCAGTATAACCTACTAGGTCAAAACCCTAATTTTCAGCCTATAAATAGGTTGAAAAGTTCAAATCAAATGTCATTTGCTCATTTTTTATTTAGAAAATTCAGAAACCGGAGCTCTGAGCGACGATGGTGATTCCTACGACTACACACCATGGATATCGCGTGCGCACATTCTAACGACCTGAGGGTGCAGAGGCACCAGTAAGTACCCTATCCGACTTGTCAAATTTTTAATTTTTCGCACTTATGAGGGTTTAACGGGGGGTTTTCAAATGCGGTGCGATGCAAATTCTATCGCGAAAACCGCAAACACCTTCGTGATTGCCGCATTTATTTGCATCGTGATGCAAGTGCATATGGTAGGCTAGGTTTTTTGTGTGTTTGTGCATGTGCCATATAAGACAACGCAATCGCCAAGTTGCAACGCAATCGAGGCTTTTGAAATGCATTTGCCAATTTGCAACGTATTTTCCAAGTCGAACGACACATTCGTTGTTTGATTGCGCATTTGCTATCTACAATGACGCATTTGTTGTTCGATTGCGCATTTGATTTATATAATGACACATTTGTCATGCAGAATTCCGCAATTGAAAGCTTATGATGCATTTGTGGTCAACGCGACGCAATTGAAGTTGACCAAAGTTGACTTTTGTTGACCTTGCCTAGATTAACCTTGATGTACCCTTGATTTGCCAGTATAGTAGTAAACTTTCCGTAATGTTGCTCAACATGTGCTAATCCTTGGCCTTTCTTTGTGCAGATTCGGCTTCTGCCTATTTATACCCAGGAGTTCCGCCTAGCGACTTATGCTTTCAAAGATCGTCTTAGTGATAGACAGAGACGGCGATTGATGGCCTTAGGTCTGTACCACGTTGCCTACATGCTCGTTATTTGGGAAAACAGAGGTTTGCTTATAGCTCTTTGCAAGAGGTGGCATTTTGAGACTTGCTCATTCCACCTGCCTATTGGAGAGGCGATAATGACTTTGGAGGACGTGTACCGTATTCTTTGGATTCTGATCAGTGAAGCGAGGGTGGTCTATGATCCGCATCGAGGGTGACAGGTCCTATTTGAGATGTACGAGGGTGTTGATGGTGCTCATTTAGACCTGGACAGTTACGAGATTGGTTGGGACATTGTAGCTAATCAGTTTCCCAGATTCGATGCAATGCTCATGACCTTGATCGCCGGATTGTTGATTCCAAATCGTCGTGGTCATGGATTTCCCATTGGATGGGGAGATGTTCTTGTTCGCATGCGGGAACAAAGGACTATGTTTGCTTGGGGGCCATGCTTGTTGGCCATGTTGTACCACCAGCTACATGAGGTTGTCTATCATCGGGGGCACAGCATCAGTTGCAGCACTACCCTCCTTATGATTTGGGTATGGGAGCGCATTCCTGTATTTCGACCACCGGTGCAGATTTAGCAGTTGGGTGATGGGATGTTGTACATGTACTTATATGCAAGATCTTTGTCGATGGTCTTTCATTTGACCTCACGGAAGGCAACTTGCTCGCGGTATTTGTGCAGTATGGGGAAATAGTAGATGTCAACCTTGTGAGAGACAAAGGTACAAGAAAATCAAAGGGCTTTGCCTTCTTGGCATATCAAGACCAAAGGAGCACTATCCTTGCCATAGGGGTATCTAACAAGTGTTTGAACTATTTTATACACATTTCATTTCTAAAGGAAATTAACAACTGCGAGTGTGAATCAAGTGCATGTGTGATAAAAAACACCTCACTTGGTTTGCTTTTGTCAAACCTTTCATAGGGGGCCTACTATGGGATTTCATCACCCCTAGGGATGGCCTAGTTGAAGTGTGAATTGAAAGACGCGCTTGTTTGAAATTTAAAATCTTGTCACTCTTGGCTAAGCCCCAAAGAACTTTATACCTTTGGGAAGTGAAGGTGAAGGGTGGGTTACCCCTTTCTCCCAGCTGTGTGGCAAGATTTTGATTTCAAATCATCCCTAGTCAACCTTGTGCATCCTAGTTCAAAACCTAATTGGCCATACCCACTTGACTATCATTAGGCTTGTTGTTGTGTATTTGAGTGTTTGTTTAATCATAACATTTAATCTTGAAAGACAAAATTATCATTGTGTTTGGTGTGTGTGTTCATGCATTTACATGTGAGATCTTGTGTTTGATATTGCCCAAGTCAAACCTCCAATAAACACTTACCACATCATCCAAATCATCTAATCTTGTCATTCCACATCATATCTTAATCATCACCATCTCCTTAATCCAATCAACATCATTTTACACCATTCCAACATTGGAAGACCTAGTACCCCAATTCAAATACCTCCTCCAATCACTTTATCAAGCACCACAACCCTTAGACCAATGAATTATACACAGGCTCCAAGGCCTCATCCAACAATCTCAACTTCAAACAAACCAATCACTTCAAATGCAACAACTCATAGCGCAAGCGCAATACCTCATGGCCACTTGTCAAATCCAACAAGCACAACATCAAGTCGAAGCACCATTTCAAACTCAACAAATTCACCCACAATCCTATATGTCACCTTCATCATCATGCCAACTTAACCCATCTACCTATCATGTCAATGCTACATCAACATATCCACCCATATCACAACAAGAGCATAGGATCCCAAGTCCACCTTGGCAAAAAAATCAAGAGCCTTTCAATTCTCCATCAAATCCTTGCCCTAACTTCAAACATTTCAAAACTAAACCTATGGCATTACCCAAATCCACCCATCCACCTACCAAAGATTCTTCAAACACCATGTCCATTCTTACAACCCCATCATGTAGTCTCCCCTTTGATCCTATCCAAGAATCTCCCCCATTGATCCCAAGTCAACCTCCATCATGTCTCCATGTTGTTGACCATCTAGAACATGTCGAGCCTACTCAAGAGTCATCCCCTTCCACCTCATCTAAGGAATCCATATCATCTCATAATCTTACCATATCCAACCCATTTGATGATCCAAGTATATCCACCTCATATCATGATCCCATTATACCACCTCCATGGCATGACCCTAGTCCATCACAAGAACAAATTCTTCCATTCATTACCCTTCCATCTCATGATACCCCTCCCAATCAAGATCAAGATGTCACACCCACCCCATCACATGATACCCTTCCATCTCATGATCCCTCTCTAAATCAAGATCAAATATTAACTTCTATTCCATGCAATGATCCCCTTCCTCTAAGTCAAGATCAAAGCATCCCTTCATCTCCATGTCATGAGCCCCTTCCATCTTATAACCAAGATCAAATGATACCATCCATCCCATCCCATGATCCTACCACAATTCAAGATCAAAGCACCCCTTTATCTTCATGTCATGATCACAGTCCTCCACAAGATTCTATCACCCCTATTCAAGCTATCCATGAACCCCACACCTATAAAATGGATTCCTCTACCTTTATCCACTCCGGTTTACTTCCAACACCTATCCTTTCATCCATATCATATCCTCCATAACCTAGACTCGCATCTTGTTTCATAAATAATACATATCCATCAAACCTTCCATCTATCCTAGGTCCTTATCCTAGTCCATCAAACCTTCCATCTATCCTTGGTCCTTACTATCCAAACCCTAGTTCATCAACCCTTCCATCCATATTGGGGCCCTACATCCCTCATATCCCTAGTCAAGATCAACAAAGGTACACACCCTTGAACCTTTTCCAACATACCTACACCAACCCATCCATAATACCTTCATATCATTCATCTTTATCCACCTATCCCATTGCTTTTGGAAGCAATTTGGGTGCCAAATGTCAAAAGCTTCCATATCAAAATCCACATACATTAAAGGATCAACATGTCTCCTCGAAGAGACATGCGAAAATAAAAGAAAATCTGATCCAAATTCAAAACAAAAAAATTCAAAGGCCACAAAGCCCACAAATCAAAAAGAAAATTTTCAAAGGCCACAAAGGCCCATAAAGAAAAAAGGAAAAATTTCAAAGGCCACAAAGGCCCATAAAGCAAAAAGAAAAATCACAAAGGCCACAAAGGCCCATGAATCAAAATTTAAAGTCAAAAGCTATGTGGATTCCTAAAAGTCTTGTAGAAGCAATAAAATCAAAATTGGCATCCAAACTTGCTTATCCAAAAACTTCATCCAATTCTAAATATCCTTTATCACCACCATCCATTTTGGGTCCTTATTTCCAAAAATCCCCATCCACTCCTCCATCTAAATCTCTAAATTCAAAAGCCACTTCTCTTCCATCACTCCACCACCCTTCAAAATGTGTGCCTATGTTGATCTTTCCATCCTTTCCATCTATCCATCAACAAGCCTTCCAACCTCCTATCCATGAGCCAACATCCATCCCCCATTATCCTCCTTTAATCCAAAACTTTGCTTAAGTCCTTAGCTTCTTCCATCATGCCAAAATTTATAAGTCTATTTCCATGGTTTATTAGGGCACATATTCGAGGGATATTAGTCATGAAAATTGATGCTTGAGTCCTTCCTTTGTATCCCTATCCACATCCTATCTTTCATATTCCCCTTGCACTTTACACTTGGGGGAAAGTTCCGTCCATCCTGTCATTCATATCCATTCTCCTCTTTACATTCATCCTTTACCTCTCCACCTTTGATCTTGACAAGGGTAAGGATCTTCTTGAATATCATACATCTTATCCTATACACTTTATCCATATCTTTTATAACGTATCCTTCACCTTATCCATATTCCCCCATCCTATCTAAATACATCCTTTCTACCCTTCCTTGGTCTTGATGAGGAGTAGGGGCAAAAAACTTAGGCATTTGTGTCCATATCTTATCTATTTGATCTTTATCATCCTATTCATTAGCCTTATCCTGGCATTCTTCAGTTAAAATGTCCTGAAAAAATGCAAAAAACTCAAACCTTTAAAAAAACAAAAAAAATCAAAAATCAAAAATATCCTCAAAAATACAAAAAAAATAGAAAAAGGTCCTGAAAAAAGATAAAAAAAATAAAATAGCCAACAAAAATCCAAGCAATAAAATCAATCCATCCAATCCATTCTTCCAATTTCAACCAATCAATCATCTTCATCAAATTTATTCATCCATACATCAAGTCCAAATGCAAGTCAATCATCAATCCATACCAATCAAGTCGATCAATCTTGTCAGATTATCCAATTGCATCAATGGTCTTGATCCTAATCTTGTCATAAACCAAATCAACCAATCAATCAATCAGTCAATCGGTCATCCTTGTGTTGATCTAGGAATATATCGTTCCCCACAATGACAACACTATCATCGTCATCAATCAATCAATTAATCAATGGTTTACAACTTGACAGGGGCAATACCTTG
The DNA here is from genome assembly GCA_007115665.2 of Sequoiadendron giganteum. Taxonomy (NCBI): domain Eukaryota; kingdom Viridiplantae; phylum Streptophyta; class Pinopsida; order Cupressales; family Cupressaceae; genus Sequoiadendron; species Sequoiadendron giganteum. Next base: position 518,084,521 of record CM021101.1, read on the forward strand.
TTTTTTTTGTATCATTTGTGTATGCTTGCTTGCTTGCTTGCTTGTGTGTGTTATCATTTTATCTTGCATTTGTATCAAATAGATGTATCATTCCAGCTAATATTCATATCTTGTGTATGTTGGAATAGCTTTTTGCACTATCCTTTGCATCCAAGGTCATATCATACCTTTTGTGCATTAGGACTTTAATGCTCTAAGTTTACTCCCTCATACGTTTAGACAAGGTTATATTACGTTGGGGCACAAGACACATCATCACCTTGGTCCTTATACCTTGGTGCATAACGTCTAGTGCTATATCAAACACCATGATTGCTCACTTTCTGGCAGCATAACATATTATCCATATTATCATTTCATCCATTTCGAGAGCATACCCATGTCCTTCCAACCCGCCTATCCTCTCAAGGGGGCATCATCATCCTATTCTTTTATCATCATCATCATATCTTTCTATCATCATCCATTTTCCTCTATCCATACTTTGGCTTCTTTGAAATGATGTTACTCGATACAAATCTCATCATCTCGAACATCATCTCAAACAGGGGCAAATGTAGACACCCAAAAGTGTCCTCTTATGATACTTTGTCATGACATTACATCATTTAGACATCTTGTAGCATGTTCTACCCTAGGTACCCATGTCATCATCTAATTAGTTGAATAAATCTTATTTATTTGACTAATTTCATTCATAAACCCTCCATTCTTCCAATGTCAATTAAATAATTTATATTATTTAATTAATTAAATCATTTTCATTCACAATCCATCCATTCTTCTAATGTTAATTAAATAATTTATATTATTTAATTAATTAAATCATTTCCTTTCATAATCCCTCCATTCTTCTAATATTAATTAAATAATTTATATTATTTAATTAATGAAATCATAAATCCAACTTTAATTAAATAAATCAAATATTTATTTAATTAATAAAATCTTAAAAGGATATTCTCGCTTTCTTTCCAAATCAGAACTCATGTGTATCTAATTAATTTATTTAATTAGATAATTCATCACTTATATTTCTCATCTTTTTCAAGATTTATTTCCTTTAAAACGAAAAATCAATATCTTTCTATTTTATTAGAATCTTATCTCATCTGAGGTTGTATTTCCTCTTTTGTCAAAAATCAAATCAAATCAAATCTTCTTCTTCGTCCATGTCGAAATTCTATAAATACGGCCTCTCACAAGCCATTTTGAATCAACTTCTTCCAGTACCATTACTCTGTCAAATTCATTCTACAACTTTTCATCATCATTCATTATTTTTTCGTCATTCTTGTCATATCGTCATGCTGCTATAGTGAGCAATCAACATTCCATCAATAGTCAAATCCTTCGAAATCATGCATTCTTATGCGAGATTGAGAAGAACAATGGAGTGAATCCCTGGTGACATGCATGTTTGTTTAGATTAAAATATTCATTTTGCATGTGTATGTTTTACAGGTAACTACATTGAGGATGGTGAATTCTGAATCTTAATCTAATAAGATCTCATTATTTCCCCTATCTATAGTAGATAAATTCATTTGATCTATTGGAAAAGATCTTGATAGAAAATACCATGATGCAAAAATTTGAAAGAGTTTTTAGAGTTGATTGTGCATACAGTTAAGGGTTTGATAGCTTTATCAGGTGAAGCATTTATTGCAAATTAGGTCATGGTGAAAGGTTTATAAGTGATTAAATTTAATCAAATTTCATTTTCAAATGAGTTTTCAAGAGGAGAAGAGTAGATGAAGAGAAAAGTAGTGTGTTTGATGTGATTGAGATCTGGTTGCAAAGAAGCTCGATGTTTGGCAAGGGCTACCCAAATTTTTCCATCATGATGCTTGGGTAAGGATTGCATTAAGTTGTATCCATGACAATTTTGTGTGGGGGGGTATTCTAGTCTTGATTACAAAGGAGGCAATTAGGGTTGTGACTAGTTTATGCTCAATCGGACCAGTTCTGATGCTTACAATAGTGAAGAACGAAGTGGTAATGGAGCTTACTAGAGAAAATTATGACAAGAGAGCCTTGACCATCAATGACATTATAAAACCTATGGTGAAGTATGTTGCAATGATTATTGAGTATAAGATATACTTTTCAAACAAAGAGAATTTTGTTTCAATCGCCGCCATCAATACTGCCTATGAAATGGTTGAGAAAGGAGCTGACTATGACTTATGTGAGCTTTTGAGACAGAAGTTGATGAAAATTTTACAAAAGACAAATTATTCTAGGTATGCTTTCAAGTATGACACATTGATTATTTGTTTATTATTTTTCTTCTTGAAAGAACTCCCCGGAACAAAGAGTGTGGTGTGGCTACAAGGCAGACCTATAGCACATCAGATCAAAGACTTTTTTGGAGGACTTCAGGATGCCAAGGCACAAGATGAGGCTCTTGTGGCATTTTTCATAGTTTTATATAAAAGGATGTAGGAAAGGGAGAGGATTCCTCAAAATATTATGGAGAAGTACAAGAATGACATTAACTTCTTGGTGAAAAAGGATTAATGTCTCATACAGGCTGTAGAACCTAGAACAGTGTGGATCTCAAAAATGGGATATTAAATCACTGAGGAAGATATTGTGGGGACTGTATATTACATGTTGATCAAACCTAAGGACACCTCTGAAGAGAGGTATGGAACATATGAGGATAATTCCACACAATTCCACATGGACTAGAGGCAGAAGACCATTACAAAGATAGTTGACAAGATAAATACATAATTTATAGAAGCTACGAGGCTCACTAAGGAGCAAGTTGAGGAAGAAAAGGCCAAGTATAGTGTCATCAAATGTTAGGAGATCTGATAGAATAGCTACCACTCCTATGGTTTCTTAGAAGTCCTCCGAGACTAAGCTTGTAATAGGAGAAAAGAGAAAAGAACCTGTCAACACTCCGGTGAAGGAAAGTTCTCTCCGGTCAAACAACAAAAGAGGATTGAAAAGGAAAAGGTCACTCCAACAGCACAATAAGTGACCTTGTGAGGAGGAGAGTCAAGACAAAGGCCACCAAGGAGTATTACTTTGGTGTTAATATTGAAGATGATGAAGAATATGAAGGTAATGACAAATAAGCTTCCCCTATGCATAGTCAAGTCAGTTACTGACAGTTCACACATGCCCTATTCTTGTGCAAAGTATTGAAGAGCCAATTTAAGGAAATTTAGTGGTCAACTTTGTCATTTCCAAGAATCTAGGGAACAATTGAACAGATGGAGTAGTTGTGAAAGAATTAGGAGTTAATTAAGGAGCATACTCAATAAACAAAGTTAGAGACCAGTAGAATCATCTTTCTTCTATGCCATTCTAAATCCTTCAAAGGAGTAAAAGCAAGGAAATCAGTTTTTCCAATGCCAAGTGGAGTTTTGGTCAAGAAAAAAAGAGTCTTTAGGTTTTTAAGTCTATCCTATTTTTCCTCCAATGGAGGATGGAAAAGGAAAATGTAATCTCATTAGAGGGGTTCTTGTTTTATTTTAGCATTGTATTGTAATCTAAAAATATTTTTTCAATGAAGGACAACATTGTAACTCAAAGAAACTCATTTTGCGGGCATGTACAATAGTATAACACCTTTTCAAATTAATAAAGTTAAGCAATTCGCCTTCTCGAAATCTATTTTATTGTGTGAATTCAAATGATTGATGAATATTTCTATGAGTTATGTTAATCTTAATTCCTTTGATATTTTTTGAACACTCAAAATACTGAGAGGGGGGTGAGTTAGTATTCTATTAAACCAACCAATCATTAACCATCCAATTACTAAATCATATTTAACTATTAGAAGGAATGAAAGCATGAATAACCCATAACATGCATAACACGTGAACACCAATATTTTTTACGTGGAAAACCCAAAATGGGAAAAACCACGATCAGGATTAGCTCACAATATTTTATAACCGGATATAATATATTACAAAAAGGCTCACTACCAGGTGGACTCACTGTCCAAGTGAACTCACTATCCACAAAGAAAAGAAAGATAGAAAGAAGTGGCTACACAACCAAGATTTGAAGTGATACAAAATTCATCTACCATATAATGGATTCAGTTTCTTTGAAGCTCAAAACACTAACTTAATATACTTCATCCAGCTCAAATTACAAATCTCTACTATGCTCTACATTCACACACCTCTTCTCAACTTTCACAACTTATTCGCTAAATTTTGCAAATTTTTGCATTAATGAGCTTATATTTGGATTAGGTACACATTTAGATTCAATTACCACAAACTAAAAACAACCTTGTATATATATCAAACTCCATCACAAACATCAATTAGGTCAGCCTAATTAATGTAGCCCTAAAACATACAAAATGTGCCTTATCGACACCTAATTCAAATCAAGATGAATTTGTACCCAAAAAAAATGTAATATAGGTTGGAATGGACCTATAATAACTCTATCTTACATTTTCATCACATATTTAATCTTTGCAACTCTTTACATACATTAGGTCAGTCAAACATAGGACCTAAAAGTAAAATACTCCAATTGCTCATCACCATAGGACACATGGAACTCAAAATGTCATGCCAAATGGAAACTCAATACATTGACACATGTTAACATTCTCCCAAAATTGCAAGGTCTAACTCAAATCTGTGGAGGAGTGTGAACCACTTAAGTCATACTCATTACACAGAAAACTATCAAAACCTTATATGTCAATCTTCTATTACTTGTATCTTTCGAACCACTTATCCAAATCAGATGAAATTCTCAATGAAGGTGCTACTAATTTCCATGAATAATATATTAGAATTGCAAAAGTAAATCTCAAGGGGTTAATGAGTGTGGACCAAGTTACCAGAGGGATTTGTGTACAGAATCTATCGGTGTAGACTCTTAGCGAAAATGCTTAACTATTTTGGTGTGCAAATCAAATCCTCTTGCAAAATAAATCTTCTACAATCATCCTTAACACAATATTGAAATCCATCATGTAGTTTTGACATTAATGACAACTCATTAATTACAACCTTCTTCATTTTTTCAACAATCTCCCCCTTTGTCATTGATGGCAACATGTGCCAAAAAAAAAAATCTTCTTTCCAAGTATCTCTCCTCAAATATCTCTCCCCCTTTGACATCAAGGGCAAAGGGTGTACTAGAATTAACACTCTGTACTAACTCCCCCTTAGGAATTTGTAAACATGAAAATTTGAAATGTATAGAAATAGAAATGGTCAACCCAAAGATGTTGACCCCTGAAGCTTCTAAAGAATAGCTTGCCAAGAAAATTTTCCTTCTTCCCAGTTCTTCTTCTTTACTATTGCAAGCATTCTATGTAGAGACTCAAGCTTCACCAAAGTTTTATCTCCTTCTTCCATAGTACTGGGGGTAAGATTTAACTTTAAAATTTTAACAACACTAGCAAGAGTACTTGAGACGAGTATATTGTAAATGTTTTTACCAAGTCCCTTAGCTTCCCAAGCTACTTGATAATCTCTTCCTTCTAGATCTGCAAGGTGAAGAATTTTTCATGCAAGTCAACTATGACACTCTAGGTCAGATCATCTTTGTTCAATGCCAGATCATAGGCACTAGATGTATTAGTTATCTGGGACTCAATTGAGTCTATTTCATCTTTTATGCCTTGTGTGACATCCAACCACTTCATGCAATACAAAAATAATGTTTTTTCCTATTCTTCACAAGCCTACACCTCCTCCAAGCACTCTTCAACTTTTTTATGTGCAAATGCATACTTCTTTGTAATATCTTGCAACTTCTTCTCTGCAAAGCCTTGTCTCAAACTCTGTTTCTACTTGTTCCTTTAAGCCGGAGGCATATTCCTTGAAGGAATCAATCAGCAACTTAAATTTTTCCATTTTAGACAAAGATGTGTCAACATTGATTCTGGGTGTTACTTCCTGCAAAGCCTTTATGGCTTCATCCATCAATTCACCACTCCTTTGGTGAGTTTCAATAATTTATCTTCTAGACGATGCATGAAACACATCACCTAGCTACAACTTATGGATGGGAGATATCTTATCTAAATCAACACTGCCTTGTGCATATGAAACTACAACAACTGAGAAGAAACACTAATTGGAACCTTAATTGTTTAGACAACAAACCTTTTAAAGGATTACTGAAGGAAGATTTTCTAGATGACTTAGGTAACTCCTTAGATTTATCTGTGAAGAAAATTATTCCCTTAATGTTTTATTTTGGTTTTCGGGCCCCTTCAGTCATCTTTTTTGGCCCTTACTTATTTTTCACGTTTTGATGGCACTGATTGGATTAAACTGTGGTTTCAAATTGTTCTTGTAATGGATCTAAATTAATTCTTAGAAATGGCTTCCTCAATTCATCCTAAAGTTTCAATTTGAGAACATAGGCTTTTGAACCTTATTGTGGAAGTATGTCAAAGGGCTATAATCAATAAATTAAGGGTTGATGGATGCAAACTAATGTAATTCATATTTGAACATAATTCTGATTTCCAGACTTCCTGTCACATGTGTGATAGGAACCCATGAAGAAATGATTTTGTAGCAAAAAATAGGTTATTGGCACACAACAAAACATAATCGAAAATCTCTATCCAACAGAACGAAAATATTTCTTGAAATAAAATAAACAGAATCAAAGTTATGCTACTGAATGTAGATATGCTTTCAACATTAATTAACTATTCAACCCCTCAACTCACAGTGATCTTACTAATTGGCTTCTAGCTATTTTTAACAATACTGATAATATTTGATAGATCGATTATGAAAACTAATAAGTATTGAACAAACCATAGAGATTGAACACATTCATAGAGATTAAATAAACTGATAAGGATTTGACACTTAACACAACAATCAATTTGAAACAAATCAAATAATTACAAAATCACAACACACATTACCACACAGATATATCTAATGGAAAGATCACCAACAACTGAGGAAGTGGGCCCTCCCTTCGCTAGCTATTTAGTGATAGAATCTCACAAACATAGAACTACTCCATGCTAATTATCATTCGTTCGAATTGCAACAACATATTATGAATGCATATTTAATCGCCAATATATGATTTATATTATGTATATCTATATGAGTCTTTGGCATACACACACACACACACATATATATATATCGTAGCTGTCTATACCCATAACAGTCTTGCAGATGAAATAAAATTAACATTTTGGTTGTTTGTGGCTTACAGCCAACAACCATTGAAAGATAATCAAAAATAGCTTAAATGCTTTTGATAGTATCTTAAAACAACATAACAACTCAAAACATATTTGCTAATCTCAACACAAATATGGCTAAAATGACAAAATGACTCCAATCGGCCTAGTCTTCCATCCACCGATGCCATTCATGCCTTGATTTCAACCACTTAAATATTTCTTGTTACCAAAATCACAAAGATAGTTAGCAACAGTCAAAGGAATCGGTATTTTTCACTAGTTTTTACCTTTCCTCATATTTCATAGAATATCTCTAGTTCATTAACGAAAAGTGAAAGGAACTACAAGAATACTAGGAAAACAACAAGGGTTAAAATAAAATGAAGAGGTAAAATAAAGACACAATTTTCCCCCATCATCTCCCCCCAGCTTAAGACTTTGCATGCCCTCATGCAAAAGAATGCAAGATACAAACCAAGAGGGGGAGGACTGAATTTCTGCATGGTGTTTGTGACTTCCTTAATCCACAGGTGACATAACTCATATACTTGTTTTTCATGTTCCTGAATGGCCATCATAGGTGCATTGGTGAATTTTTCTTGTTCAATTTCTCCCTTCAACGGATTGATCTTTGTTACTTGGGATGCGTTGAGTGACTCTGCAATTTGAACCTGTTTTTGTAGGGTTTCATTTTCTTTAGTCAATTTAGTCACCAGAATCTACATGTTGCATATTTCATCATTATTTAGCAGGGGATTCTCCTCTTCATACTCTTCTTCTACCTCTAATTCCATTTTTTCTTTTTGTTCATGGTGGGGAACTGCAACATTTTCCTATTCCTGATTATCCAACACATTCACTTCATTCTTTTTTTTCTCTTCTAATTTGTGTTCTCCTTCTTGATTAGTGGCATGAGGGTTTTCAAATTCCCCAAATTCTTGATCTTCAGGGTTACCAAGATCATCATCACTTTTTTGCTTAGCCAATGCGGACTCATTTTGAACAATTCCCTTGTCAAGAATTTCTTCTCGGTTAATTGGTATCTCTTCTGAGACTAGAGGGTTTTGGAGTAGTATTTCAGGTTTTTGTTCAGGCCTCTTTTGGTTATGTGGAGGGTCCTCAAAGTCTATCTATAGCCTCTTTCTCTTACTCCTTCTTAACTCTCTAGCAACAGCTTTTGTTCTCTTAGTCTTCTAGGAGATTGTGGCCACTATTGTTAAATCTCCAGCCTCTTTAGTTTTCTAAGGGCTTAAACCACTAGCTACATTAGCCAAATTTTCTAGCATGTATGTGGGATCAGTTGAAAATTTTCTCTCTTCTAAAATAGCAGCCAAGGTTGACCCACTATGGCGTCTCTTTTCACCCCTAGAGCTAGGTGTAATGGTTTCAATATTTTTAATATTAGGTCATCTAGTTTTGAATCCCTTAACCTTCTTGCTACTAGACCCTAGGGTTTGTACATATCCTTTTTTAGAGCTATCAGGAGGGGCTTCTGACTTGGAATCCTCAGTGTGTTCATTACCCTCTTCTAGATTTATATGACCGGACTCCTCTTCCTCTGAATTGTCAGAAGATTTTTCTACATTATGGGAGTCCACTTCTGTAGAATTTCTGAAGTATTAGGGAGGTCATTCTCCATAGAATTTTCAGGGGTGTCATCTACAAAAAATGAGTCCTAGTCCCTAGGATGTGTGAACTTTTTCAATTCTTTCACAATCGATAGTTTGATAAGCCCATGATGCGCTAATGAATTTTAACTACCCCTTTGGACTGCTTTTCACATTTGCATTATGGAAGAATACAGAAAGAAAGGAACATTTACAAGCACACCCCATCTCAGATGTATCATAAGACAAAATTTCTTGGCATAAACATATGCATACCTCCCCTCGTAGGCTAAGTACTGAATAAAAAACTTTGCCACATCATTCCAGGGAACTAGAAGTGAAGCTAACTTTGTGCCCTATCCCATGCTGAATTATCAAGAAAATAACTTTCCCTTGCTAATGGAAATATTATAACATCTTCTATGTTTTCAATTGAAATGGGAATCTCCAAACCATAGACTCATTCCTATTTAGTGTTGCATGTCATTGCGAACTCACAAGCCAACTTCTCATCCTATCCCCTCAGTCTTTTAAAGTATGCATCCCATCCTGCTTGCTTGAATATCTTTTATGCCTCAGACATCGTCGGAGCCCTTAGGTCATCCATTGTTGTTGGCTCAAAATGATGCCTATGTTCTCCTACCATATTCTTACCAGGAGGTACAATTTGAACAATCCACAGTTTGAACCCGGTATAGTGTATGGACAAAGTCGGTTAACAGAAATAGTTATGCCAAGGATAGTACAAACTCAACTGGTAGTAAAATTTAGAATGGCAGTAAGGAATGGGTTATGGTATATGGGTAAGGAATGGTGATTTCATACTACTATTATTACAGCTAAATAATAATAATTACTAGCGATATTAGGGAATGACTGAGTAATAATAGTTATGAAAGATTACACCACACCAAAAATAATAGGGTATAGATATGATGGGATAGGTTTTTACATGGGAAAGATGAGACACGATGGGTAATGTGACACCCCCATCTTAGCAGGTTACCCATCCTCGAGTGACATCACAATCATTAAATGAACTGACGATATTAAATAAAATAAAAAGGAAAGAATAAAACTTGTGAAATACCAGTACCGATGACCACTGATGGGATGAAGTGACGATGTGGAGGCACACATGGAAAAACCAATGTTGATGTGAACTCCAACCTAGCAACAATGATAGGATGAGAAGAGAGAAGTGTAGGAGGTACGGTCGTGATGAAACCCAAATCAAAGTGACTTAGCCAGCTAGCGAGCTCCCTGTGTAAATTAAAACATGAGAAAACTGCAATCAAAAATTATGGTGGTTGACAAGGCAACGTTCAAACGTCAAAGCACTGGAGATGGTAAGCAGATCACCAGCTGGTGAAAGAAGAGGACCAATGGGAGACATCCAACTGGAGATCAACCGTGTGTGAATAAAGACCGTCAAGTCCACCAAAGAGATGTAAACGGACCATGGAACACTGCCCAACGGATACAAATAGAAAAAGACTCCTGGAAAAGAAAAATACTGGAAGCCTGGCCGGAAGATATTCATAGAAATCCCTGTCATAAAAGTTACAGGAAGGAAGGGTAGTCTTGCTGATGGTTGTTGGTTGTAAGCTACAAACAACCATAATGGTGTGAATGATGGAAACATGAATGAAAAGGAATGGATACAAGGATGGGAGTGATGTGGAAACTAGCCAGGAACGGGGAATGATATGTACGATGACAGGTCTAAAAACCATGGGCCAAGAAAACACCAACCAACGGAGGCACCTAAGCAGAGGTTCTGACAAGAAAAGGACAGGAATGGTGGTGCATGTGAAGGGAAGAAGACAAAGCATATCGCTTGGAGACATTAAAGTACAGGACATGGTTATGAATAGGAGGTCGAAAGGAGACCCCAAATGAATGGATTGAGTGACCCAAGTACTTGTAGCTCAAAGTAAAATGGTTCCTGGCAGGAAATTGACAGGAAGGCGAGGTGCCAATTTGCGATAAGATGATTTTTTTATTTTTTTTATATTAGTCGTGACAATAGACTGTTGATTACCTGATTTTCAATCTACCACCACTTAGTGGCACCAAAAAAATTGGTTTTCACCACTAAGGTTATTCAGCAGTTAATTCTCGTCGAAGACCGATTTTCAAGCATTAACCGTCCAACAACACCCAAAAGGGTTTTCATTGTTAATGGATCTTTTGTTCCTTCTATTCTTTTTTTTAATGATTATTTTGACATTGCTCAATCTCGAAGGAGGCCAAAAGGAAAAACAGTAAGTTCCTTCACTACATCACAAAAGAAGGTCTCCTTTGAAAGAGGTCACCTGTAAAGTTTCAAGTAGTGCCCATTGACAAGAAGAGTCCTTCATTGAAAATCCACTATGCACAATTGAATATCACCATTATCATACACAATTTGAATCTCATAGGGATCGAGCCAATGAGTGTGGAATTTCCCTTGGAATTCTTGGAACCATGATTCATAGAGTAAGGCCCAATCCCCTTGTTGGAATGTGTGGTATCGAATGAAGCAATCATGCCACTATGCCCTCTGCCTCTATACCACTTCTATATGAAAAAGAGCCTCTTGATGCATTTCATCAAGCAAGTGGAGTTGAGGAATTCTATCCTTTTGTGCATCACTGAGTTTCATTCCAAGCTCAAGGGCAATACGTAGAGTCTTCACTTTGAATTCAATCAGCAAGACAACCCTCTTGCCATAAATGAGCTCATATGGTGTCATCCCTATGGTTGTCTTCTAGGTTGTGCGATAGGCCCAAACTGCTTCAGGAAGTCTTTCTACCCAATCTTTCTTGTGTAATGACACTGTCTTCATAATAATATTCTCCAACTCTTGGTTGGTTGCTTCCATTTGTCCATTGGTTTATGGATGATATGGGGAAGACTTTCGATGCTTTAATTTTGTATTGTCGCACCAATTCTAAAATCAAGTCAGAGGTGAACTATGCTCCTTGGTCTGTGGTAATATTCCTAGGCACACCAAACCTGGTAAAAATCTTAGAATGCAAGAATTTAGCAACCTTAGTATCCCTAGCATGTTTTAAGGCTACTACCTCTACCCATTTGGTGACATAATCTGTACAAACCAAAATATATTTCTTATTATGAGGAGGGCTAATGGGTGCTACAAAATATAGCCCCCACTTTTCAAATGGTTCTATGGATAATTGAGGGTGTAAAGGCATTTCGTCAGAGTGGGTAGGTCACCCCATACATTGACATTTATCACAATGTTGAACATACCGCTTATTGTCCTTATGGAGTGTGGGCCAATAATAACCGGCGGTTAAGATCTTATGGGTGGTCCTATGGGCAGAAAAATGTCCTCCACAAGGTTTTGTATGGCATGCATGTAGAATGTCGAAGACATCTTCTTTAGGTACACACTGATGCATGAAATTATCAAGGCCTCAATGGAAGAGCATCCCATTAATCCACATGTAATCACCACTGGGTCCCACTAGCTTTCGACATTCCCTCAAAGAGAAATGAGGTGGGAACCTACAAGTAACCAAGTAATTTACCATGTCAGAATACCACAGAATCTTTGCTGATATAGAAAAAAGATGTTCATCTGGAAAGGAATCATCAACTGGGGTTGGTTCATCTTCATGCTGCAATCTGGAGAGAAAATCAGCCAACACATTCTCTCACCCTGGTTTCTCGAGGATAGTAATATCGAATTCCTACAAAAGAAGTAACCATCGAATTACTCGCTTGGTAACGATAGTTTTTTTCATCAAAAATCTAATGGCAGAACAATTCGTATGTATAAAAATTTTATATCCAATGATATATTGGTGAATTTTATTTATTGCATAAACTACTGGCAAAAACTCTTTTCCAGTAATAGTATAGTTTACCTTTGCACCAGTAAAATTCTTACTGATATAATAAATAGCATAAAAGAGGGTGTCTTCCTTCTGTCCAAGGATGGATCCCATAGAAGTATCTAATGCATCGGTATGTATATGAAATGGTAGTTCCCAATGGGGTCCTCATTGCACCGGTGTTGTGAAGAGCTTACCTTTGATTTCTTTGAAAGCTTGTTGACATTTTGTTGTCCATGAGAAATTTGCATCCTTTCCTAGTAATGAAAACAACGGTGAGGCAATATTGCTGAAATTATAAATAAACCTACAATAATAACCAATGTGTCCAAAGAAACTAAGTACATCCTTTGGACAAGTAGGCACAGGAAAGTCTTGAATAATCTTGATCTTTTTTGGATCTACCTCAATTCCTTTTTCAGAAATATAATGACCCAGCACAATACCTTCAGTCATTAAGATGTGACACTTTTCATGACTCAAGGAAAGATTAGTATCAATACATCGCTTAAGTACCTTCTCAAGATTTTCCTTTTCTTCCTCATATGTGTTACCATAAATAGTAAAGTCATCCATATACACTTCAAAGCAATCATGAATTAAATCAGCAAAAATGCTTAGAACAGCTCGTTGGAAAGTAGCGAACCGCATTACATAGTCCAAAAGGTAAGACATTGTAGGCAAATTTTCCCTAGGGATAGGTAAAGGTATTTTTGTCTTGGTATTTTGGGGCAATGTGGATTTGGTTATACCCACTAAACCCATCAAGAAAGGAGAAGAATTTTTTCCCGGCTAAGGTGTCCAAGAATTGGTCAATGAAAGGAAGTGGGAAATGATCTTTCTTGGTGGTCTTGTTAAGGGACCTCTAATCGACACATATTCGCCATTTCCCATTCTTTTTAGGTACTACTACAAGTGGGGACACCCACTGGCTATCTGATATAGGGTAAATAAATCCTACATTGAGCAACTTCTGAAGTTCTTCCTTAACTATTTCTCGTAAGGTTGGGTTTAACCTTCTCTAGGGTTGTCACATAGGTCTAATCCCTTCCTCTATATAGATATGGTATGTACAAGTAGTGGGATGAATACCTCTCATATCTTGATAATCCCAGGCAAAGGCTTCTTTATGGGAAGACAACATCTCAACAAGTTCTTTCAATTGATGGATATCTAATCTAGGATTGATGTTAAGTGTTTTACCAGGTAAGATTTTAGTAGCTTGGGATTGTACAGGGGTATCTATGACAAGTAGTTATGAATTAGAAAAAGATGGATTAGTATCCCCAGATATTAAAAATGGATGGTATATACAATCATGTGGTAATAATTGATGCAAATTAATAAAGTGTTGAACAAGCTGTGAACTGCCTACTAATGGAAAATTTCCAAATGGATAATTATCACTTATGTCCATAGGAAAGATCACTGTCTCAAGATCACTATCAACTAAATAACTATTCTACAATAAATGATTAATAACAATTTCTTCTGAAACCTTTTCAAATTCCTTGATTTGATTTATTATCAAAATAGGTAGAGACTCCTCTACGTCACTATCGATCCACAAAGGATCCTTTGTTTCCATTAATGGTTGTGCTAGAGGGTACAGTGTTAACTGCTTCGTTTTCTCCCCATTCGAAATCACCATATTTCCAAACCTACAATCAATGAAGGCATTAGCAGTAGCTAGCTAAGGTCTTCCTAAATTTAGGGGGTATCCCCCCAGCTTAATCTTTGGTTGCAAAATCATAAAATATGTTGGATACTCCCAAGACTCAATAGAAAGAATGATGTCTTCAAGCACACCTTCTAGTTTTACGAGGGAACGATCAGCCATTTGCAGGACTACCAAAGTAGGCATTAGTCCTTGAAGGCCTAGCCTCTCCTTAGTCTCATTAGGCATTACATTTATAGTTTCTCCTAAATCCACAAGTGTATATGGAATGGTTACGTCACCAATACATACCTTAATCATTGGAATACTAGGATCTTCATACTTAGGGATTGAAATCTTTCCCAACATCATGTCTACAAGTTGTCCAATGACTTGGACTATCTTGGGGTCCTGTTTCTTTTGTAGCTTCCTCCCACAAATTTCTTTAACTGCCTTGGTGTACACAAGAATATCTCAAATGGCTTGCAACAAAGGAATCTTAATGTTAACATTGTGTAATTCATTCATAAAATCAAAGTCAGATTGAAATGTTTCTTGTTGCTTTGGTTGCTCTTGTAGCCTATCTGGAAATGGAGGCTTTGGCTGCTCTTCTTTGGGTTCAATTGGATGGTCTTCAAATTTTGTGATTGTTGGTCCTTGAAGGTTCTTCCCTAACCTTAGGTTTACACCTTTGATCTCCAATGCATTGACAAGATAAGTCAAGAATCATGTCACTTTATTATTATAAACTAGTTGAGTCACCTTATTGTTTGGATTGGGTGTCAGTTGTGTGGGAATTGGTGTCTTTTGGTGGTTGGGTCGAACTAGAAGGTTGATTAGGTAACGGGATGGGTGGTAAGAGTTGTTGGGATTGCTGATATGGATTTATTGTTGGAGGTGATGGATATGGGGGAAATGACTAATATTGTGGATAGGGTGGTGGTGGTGCTCGCCATGCTTGCCATGCTTGC
This sequence comes from Sequoiadendron giganteum, assembly GCA_007115665.2. Lineage (NCBI taxonomy): Eukaryota > Viridiplantae > Streptophyta > Pinopsida > Cupressales > Cupressaceae > Sequoiadendron > Sequoiadendron giganteum. Next base: position 518,099,772 of record CM021101.1, read on the forward strand.
CATGAATGTGGAGCAAGCGGATATTTTTGTGACCACTGAGGGTAGTATGGAGGGTGCTTCCCATTTCCATACCATCTAGACTAGTTTGGGAAGGAATTCTATTGAAAATCATTTTGAGGTGCAACATGGTAATCAGGTGGGGGTATTGCTCTTGGTTGCAACTGTCTTCTTTGGGCCATGAAGTAAATAGGTTCATTTATGTATTCTACCTCGATCATCCCTACAGGAAAAGGTTTTAGAGTAGTGTCCCTACTGGCTTATTCTAAAGAAGATATCTTTGTTCTATTATATGGACACTCCTCATTACTGTGCTTCTTTCGACAAATGAGGCAAAAGATAGCTAAGGCTTTTTCAACCTCATCATGTTTCCTTTGTGTATATAGAGTGTCTATTTGTTTACCCATATGACTTAATAAATCAGTCTTAAGGTCTTCAAGTAGATTACCTATCTCACACTTGGTGATACCTGTTGAAGCTCCTATGGAATACAACTTTCTTGAGTGCTGAGACCTAGAATAGTTCCTACAAATATCACAGATATCATCAAATTCCATTTTAGAAATATTCCCTTTTCCTATTAATTTGAATGCCTCCATAACATCATCTCTTATTCCTCTAAGAAACAACATTTTAAAAGCGTCATCATTTAGTCCCGGTTGGCAAGATCGTTGAAGACTAAACATGAAGTGCTCAAGGTAGTCCTCCACAAACTTTTCTTCCTTTTATGTCATGCAAAATATTTCATCTCAAACCTCCTTTGTTTTTCAATACTCCTAGTACTTGTTCAGGAATAACTCCTTCATGACCTCCCATGTCCTGATATTCCTGAGGTTCATAAACCATCATACGGTGACATCCTTTAATGTAGCTAGAAATAGTTTGAGTTTATGCGTGTTGCTTTGATAATCATAGTTGTGGCACAACACATAAAATTCAAACAAAAACATATAAATATCCTCAATTGAAAGACCACAAAAAATAGGCAAAGCAGAATGAGGAATGTTCTTCATAGGAGCATCTTGCTCGAGATGTGTGATTGGAAACTCAAAGGTAATCGAATTATTGTTGGCCAATGCCCTATTATGATTGTTGTTGTTGTTGTTGTTATTGGGATCCATGATGTCTAATGCCCAAGGGGTAAGGTAGGTTTTAAATGGATCCTAGGTTTCTTCTAAGAATGGACCAGCTTCCAGCCCATAAGTTTTCTAAAAGACCTTTTCAACCTCTTTTCACAATATTTCGAAAGAACTTGGATGGGTACCTACAGGTGTCTCAATGGTAGTAGACTCTATGACACATTTCTCAATATCAGGTTTGGGTAACTCTAAGGTTTGCACTTTAGTTTTCAATTTCCCTTGTGAAGTACCTCCCTCAACTAATGTTTTTGGATTGTTTTCTGATTTTTTTGATTGTTTAATACTCCCTTTGTCCTTTTTAACAAATCTCCCTCTACTATCCCTACTATGATTCATGCACCTAAATGACTTATGACAAAGCAAACTAAGGGTAGTTATCCAGACGAGGTCGACTGTCGTGTGGAATTTCTCCCTAGCGTAATGCTCCTAGCTTAGTTTACTAGAAATGTAGGCCTTTAACACTATTCCTCGGAAATGATGACAAAATGATTGGATTAAACTATGATTTCAAATTGTTCTTGTAATGGATCTGAATTTATTCTTAGAAATGGCTTCCTCAGTTCATCCTAAAGTGTCAATCCGAGAACATAGGATTTTGAACCGTGTTTTGGCAGTATGTCAAAGGGCTACAATAAATAAACTAAGGGTTGATGGATGAAAACAACTGTAATCTATGTTTGAACAGAATTCTAATTTGCAGACTTCTTGTCACATGTGTGATAGGAACCCATGAAGAAATGATTCTACAGCAGAAAATAGATTACTGGCACACAACAAAATATAATAAAAAATCTCTATACAGCAGAACAAAAATATTTCTTGAAATAAAATAAATAGAATCAAATTTATGCTAATGAATGTAGATATTATTTCAACATTAATTAACTATTCAACCCCTCAACTCACGGTGATCTTACTAATCGGCTTCTAGATATTCTTAACAATACTGATAATATTTGATAGATTGATTATGCAAACTAATAAGTATTGAACAAACCACATAGATTGAACACATTCGTAGAGATTAAATAAACTGATAAGAATTCAACACTTAACACAATAATCAATTTGAAACAAATCAAATAATTAAAAAATCACAACATACATTACCACACATAGATATCTAATGGAAAGATCACCAACAACTGAGGAAGTGGTCCTTACCTTCGTCGACTATTGAGTGATAGAAGCTCACAAACATAGAACTATTCCACGCTAATTATCATTCGTTCGAATTGCAACAACAGATTATGAACATAGATTTAATCGCCAATATATGATTTCTATTATGTCTATCTATATGAGTCTTCGGCACACACACACACACACACACACACATATATATATATCACAGCTGTCTATACCCATAATATCCTTGTAGATGAAGTGAATAAATTTTTTTGTTGTTTGTAGCTTACAACCAACATCCATCAAAAGATAATCAAAAATAGCTTAAAGTCTTTTGACAATATCTTAAAACAACATAACAACTCAACCAAATTTGCTAATCTCAACAAAAATATGGCTAAAGTGAAAAAATGACTCCAACCGGCCTAGTCTTCCATCCACTCATGCCCTTCATGCCTTGATGTTAACCACTTAAATATTTCATGTTACCAAAATAACAAAGATAGTTAGTAATAGTCAAAGGAATCGGTATTTTTCACTAGTTTTTACCTTTCCTCATATTTCATAGAATATCTCCAGTTCATTAATGAAAAGTGACAGGAACTATAGGAATACTAGGAAAACAACAAGAGTTAAAAGCAAATGAAGAAGTAAAATAAAGACACAATTTTCCCCCATCAGGCACCGCGCCCCAAAAGCTAAAGGTTATTGTTGTGCAAAGGCACACAATGCACCACATAGTGGCTGCACAACTTTTCCTTATTTAGTTTTCCTTTCAGGCCAGATCTAGGACATGTGGTCGCATGGTGGGGATTTTCCCCAGGCTACTCTCACAAATCCGAAAAATGCCCGCCAGCGAGCCACATCACTCACTCTCGTCGGGCGGGTAGTTTTTCCTACAAATATATTTCTTTTAGCGAAGTTTGTCAGACAATGCAGTGGTGCTCTTGTCTTTGGAATTGGTCTTATTATGCGGCATCATTATTCCTCATAGTAGATCAGATCATGTTTTGATAGGTTGTAATAGGATTTGATCATCCTCTGATAGCGTATCTTCACAGAGCTTCTACAACATCCGAAGCCATTAATGAAGCAACTCAATTTTTATTATCAAAGATTGTTTCAATATAATCAGATCTTGGATCGGATTGCGGTATATCATACATGGAAACCTAGCAGTGGTTCAACTCTATTGGTTATGGTGGTGGCTCATCCTTCTTGCTATAAAAGGGGTTTTGTCATGGGAGGAGATATGTTCATTTGTTATTAGAACATAAGAATTTTTCTATCTGTTAAGTTTAGATTAGGGAAGGAATAGAAGGATTTCTTATAGAGCATTTCTTTCTCTTTGTGGCATGTTTTTCAATTGTAAAGATTATATTCAGATTGGCATATGACCTTTGATTTTATATGATTCGTTAGAAGAACAAGTGTTAGTGAAAGGAAATCTATAAAAATGTGCATTTACAGCCTTTGTCATGAGTTTCTTTTTGCTATTTTGTATATGCTAGAATATCTGTGTCACATCATACTGATATATTCTTGATAATTATTTTATATGCTATGAGCTTTTACATTTGCTTAATGTAGTCTTTTGAAAATTGAATCATGTCTATTATACTCTTTCATTTTCTATCAAGATTGTGTTAGCTTCAATATTATGTTGTAAGAGTTGCAAGTTCTCTATAAAAGTCTAAATTATTCCTTTAAGTTTCAAGTTTACTATTTCTATCGAACCTTAATGGGTGCTTCTCACAGGGAGATCTGAATGAGTGCTTTGTGCTCTTGTAGGCCTTAGTTGCTCATTCTCTCCCCAACAATGAAGGTTCTGTAGAATTTTGTGTCCATTTTATCAGAAATAGGAAGTTGTAAGCTTTGAAATGTTGTAAAACATTTGGCACATCACCACCTATTTTGGTTTTTTGCATTTCTTCTTCTCTTTTCCTTAAAACACCTGAGAAAAACCAACTTTTATAAAAATCCCAAAGGTTATTCAATGAAGCGCAATCAAGTCCCCCACTCACTGAATTTCCCATAAGGTTGTTTGGAGAAGCACAAGCTTTTATGATCAACATTATCTACTTTTTCATTCTTTCTGATATCAATTTCCTCTTCTTTCTCTGCCTTTTCTTCTTCTCCGCCGAAGGTCTAGCTGTCTTTATCTTTTTCTTCATCTTCCTTTTCCCCTTCATTTCCTTTGTCCTTTTCCTTTCCTCCTTGCTCATTTTCTTCACTCTTGTCTTCTTCTCCTTCCTTTTCACCATCATCCTTACTTCCTTGTTCTCTTCATTCTCATGCCTTTTCTCATTAGTTGCATCATACTTTTCACCTTCACCAATGCCTTGTTATGTATCTATCAGAGGGGAAAATATCTTTGGGTTGCCTTGATCTGTAGTATCATGTGTTACCAGAGGAATAGGAGTGTCACCCTTTGTGATTTCCTCTTTGGTCCCTATATCTCTTTTAGTGAAATTCTCATCTTCAAAATTTCCTTGCATAGGTTTGTATTCAGAGGAGTATTGTCTATATTTTCCTTTGCATCATTAACTCTAATATTTTCATTTATTAGATCTTGCTATTTGCTGGTAGAGGCAATGGGAATCATCCCATCATATTGTGTTATGTCAGTAATCTTTTCCTTTGTTTTCTTCTACATTTTCTCAAACTCATCTTGTTCTCTTCCCATCAGAATTGTGACCCTTTTTTTTGTTCTGAATTCTTTGCTTTACACCTAGGCCAATGTGGCCTTGTTAGCATCAAATAATGAGAACAACATCCGATCTAATCTTCTCTTCTTTTTCAATTTCCTCATTTCTCCTCTACATTAAAATGTTCCACACATCATCTAGAACCTTCTTCTTAATGTTCTCCATATCAACTTCAATGATGATGATATATTTGATTATTATCTCAATTATGGTGGCTCTGTCCACCTCATTTGCATTCTTGTATAAGGAATTTTTGTCTCCTTGCATCTCATGATGCAAAATACCTTTGAATAATGCATCCAACTTCATTGGACTATGAGGTTTCTCTGGAGTTGTCTTCTTTTCCTTCTCTAGTTCAACTATTTCTATATTCATTTTCTTCTTCTCTTTCATCTTCTTGTACATATGTATCTCGAAGGCTTACTTTTCCTTCTCAATTTCCTCTTCACTAAAGGTATCAACAATATATATCCTGGGTTTCTTTGTGCCAAAGCTTCTTCTTCTCAAAATCAATGGAGGACCTTCATCCTCTTCCTCTTCTTCAGATAACACACTCATGTTTTTCTCTCTTACAGCTTTTTCTTTTCTCCTTTTTGATGTAGTGGCATTAGTGGGGGCTACCAAAGTAGTTTTATTTCTCTTCTCAGGCCTTGTGCCCTCCTTCACCTAAGGCTTCTATGTTATTGGAGCACTAGTCTTCATCCTCTTAGTTGTGTTGGTGGTAGGTGGTATTTTGGAGGGCATCTGAATACTGGGGAGATTGGTGGAAGCAGTTCTTCCAAATCTTCTAGGTTCGGTGAACCCACTAGATGTGCTTGCTTCTCCCTCTGCTCTTGCTCTAGCTTCCCTTGCTTTTTCTTCTTTGAAACCATGCCTTTTTTTAAACGCATCTACCATATTTTTCACCTTCTTCTTTATCTTTGGCTTCTTCAATTCCATCTGCACTTCCATCGATTTCTCTTCATATGTGACATATCTTTCTTGTGTAGTGTCCTTAGGACTCTTTATAAATATATCAACATAACCATTGACTTCATTCTCATTGGTTTCATATCCAAGTGTATAAATCCAAATAGTTTTGGGTTCTACAACTTCAATGATGTATTCATCAATTGTAACCAAGAATGTGATATCCTTCTCATATTTGTGCACCACTGACTTGGGAATCCTCTCCCTTTCATGCATTCTCTTATGGAATAATGTAAACAATGTAGTAAGTGCTTCATCCTAAGATTTAATGTCACCAAGGCTATGGAGGTATTCCAAGATTCAATAGGATACCAGTCTTCTTTTGTCCCATATGACATTGCTTCTTCCTAGAATCTCCTTTAGAAAGTAGAACAGGAAATAAAATACCAAAGAGCCAAACTTGAAGATTTCTTCTCTTTAGTTTGCTTCAATTTGTCAAAGAGTTGTTGACTGAGCAACTCACACAAATCATAGTCCTTTCCCTCTTCAACATCTCATAGGCTACACTAATTTTTGTAGCTGACATAGAATTTTCCCTGTTGTAGTGTAACTTGTACCCTATGACCATAGTTGAATATCTTACTACAAGATTCCAGATGGTGTTCACAATGAGAGCTCTTTGATCAAATGTGGCTCTAGTCAATTCCATTACATCTTTATTCTTCACGAATTTCAATACTAGTACGGTCCAGTGGCACAAAGTCCAATAACCTCCCTTATAAATTCCCTTGTTATCAAACCATGCATGTCAGTCCATATGAATTTTTCATGCACTCTACTCAATTCCTTTCTCACAAACTTAGTTTCATCATCATAAATGAAATGTGGAAACCATTTCCAGACATCTAGTTTCTTCTTCACTAGTTTTTCATACTTTAGCTTAATTTGATAATAATCTCTAATTAATTGGTTAGTCCACGAGTCTGTAAATCTTGTGCGGTTATATTCTTCCATTTTCCCATGGATGTATGCCCTAGTATCTTTTATAGGCAAAACCCTATGTGGAATACTTGAAAAATCTCCATGTGGGTCATTCTCAAATATTTTCATGAGGAATTTCTTGAATTTTGGTCAGGGTTTCTCACTCACATTAACTATTATAGGTGTTTCCATCTCTATTGAATCCAAATTCTTTGAAAAACAAACTCTAATTCAGCTTTAGACAACGGTAAATACCTATTCTTGCTCAACTGGAACTAGGGTTTGGATGCTCTGCTTCACAAATCACCTTTGATCTCTTGAATTCACTTCAACACACTCTACTTGCTCCAAATGCATAAAAGTGAGTGAAATCAACTAAGTGTAGGTACATATAATCCTTTGATTTTCCCTAATTCACATTCAATGCTCCAAACAATAAAGCTAATAAAAACCCTTCTCTATGCAACAATAAACCCTAAATCGCTCTATAAATATTTGCATTTGTATATTTTCTTCCCGTGTATTCTCCAAAAGATCATTACTGTCTATATTCATCACATATCTTCATGCCAAGACATGGCACCTTATATCGGTCGGGGTTATTTGATTATCTGTTATTTCTCCCCCTAAGCCAATGCCTAGGTTCAATTCCCGAAGGAATCATCTACACCAAAGGATGGTATAGATTTATTTGTAGTCTCTGATTCTTCCTTGTTCTTAGTATCCTCTTTCTTTGTCTAGACATTTTCCATTTCCTTCTTACTCCTACTGGATCAATCTTTTTAACTGGTTCATTTCTCTTTACTGGATTATCCTTCCTTGTGTTTTTGCTTCTGTAGAATTTGGCAATATGTCCAGGTTTGTTGTAATTATGACATACAATATTCTCTTAAACAACATTCCTTTCATTCATCCTAGATTTGCATTAATTAGCCTTGTGTCCAAATCCATAGCATGTATAGCAATAACCATTGAAAGGATGAATCATTCTATCATTGTTACATGCAATCATCATTTGACTTGTATTCATTTTCTCTATGTCCAAATTTTTTGCATGTAAATCATTGACTAGTAAAGGGTGGAACATTCTAATTCATTTAGTTTCTAAATTACATTACTTTATGTCCAAATTTATTGCAAAAATAACAAATACCATTGAAAGATGGGTACCTTTGAGCATTTGGTTGTCTAACAAGGGTTATTCTAGCATTGTTTCTTTGATTTTGGATCTTCCCATTATTCTTCTTGTCTTCAATCTTCTTTGGTTCATTGATCCTCTTTGTATTAGGTGTATGATCTGCTTTTGAGCTTTCACCTTTTTCATGTTGAAAATCACCTTTGTCTTTAGATGTTTTATGGCCTGCAATCAACTCATCAAGCATTGTAGAGCTTGTCTTGAATTTATCCTCATGACTTCTTGATTTCTCTAGATCTAAACTCATATTTACCACTTCTTGTGCAAGCCTCATTGCATTCATCAAATTTTCTCTTCACCATTGCATTCACACATTCCTCAATTCTTTTATTTTCTTCCACTTGCACTTTTGGTCCAGTGATGTCTTCATTTTATTGCTTCAATTATTCATTGACTTCCTTATGCCTTTCCTCTAACTTCTTGATTTGCTCTCTCAATTTTTTGATACAGTCATTTGCTTCTTTAATATTTTCCTTCAGATCTATGTTTTCATCTTCAACTTTGTCAAGATCTTCAAGGGAATCTTTGAGTTCTCCATCTTTTTTAAGCATGCAATCTTCTTATGTGTATCCAATAGAAGGAATCTTTTCTAGAGGAATAGGAATTTTTTTATCAACCATTTGTCAATCTCCAAAATCTTCCCAAAGCGGTCAAGCTCCTTCCAAGGAACCGAGATTTGATACCAATTGTTGAACACTTGAAATACTGAGAGGGGGATGAATCAGTATTCTATTAAACCAATCATTAACCATCTAATTACCAAAGAATATTTAACTGTTACAAGGAATGAAAGCATGAATAACCCATAACACACATAACACATGAACACTAAGATTTTTTATGTGGAAAACCCAAAATGGGAAAAACCATGGTGAGGAATAGCTCACAATATTTTATAACCGGTTAGAAGATATTACAAAAAGGCTCACTATCAGGTGGACTCACTATCCAAGTGAACTCAATTTCCATAGATAAAAGAAAGATAGAAAGAAGTGGTCACACAATCAATATTTGAACTAATACAAAATGCATCTACCATATGCTAGATTCAATTCCTTTAAAGCTCAAAACACTAACTTAATATACTTCATCCAACTCAAATTACAAATCTTTGATTTTCTCTACATTCACACACCTCTTCTAGACTTTCACAACTTATTCGCTCAATTCTCTAAAATTTTGCATTCTTTCTTATATTTGAATCATGTACACATTTAGATTTGATTACCAAAAACTAAAAACAACCTTGTATATATATCAAACTCCATCAAAAACATTAATTAGGTCTGCATAATTAGATGTAGCACTAAAACATATAAACATGCCTTATTGGTACCTAATTCAAATCAAGATGCATTCATGTCCAAAAAAAATGTAATATAGGTTGGAATGGACATATAATAGCTCCATATTGAATTCACATCACATATTTAATCTCTGCAACCCTTTACATACATTAGGTCAACTAGGCATAGGACCTAAAAGAAAAATACTCCAACTGCTCATCACCATAGGACACATGGACCTCAAAATGGCATGCCAACTGGAAAACACAATGCATTGACACATATTAACATTCTCCCAAAACTGCAAGGTCTAACTCAAATCTACAAAGGAGTGTGGACCAATTAAGTCATACTCATTACATAGAAAACTATCAAAACCTTATATATCGATCTTTTGTTACTTGTATCTTTCGAACCACTTATCCAAATTAGATGAAATTTTGAATGAAGGTGCTACTAATTTCCATGAATAACATATTAGAATCATAAAAGTAAATCTCAAGGGGTGAACGAGTGTGGAACATGTTAACAAATGGATATTTTTATAGAATTTGTTAGTGTAGACTCTTAGCAAAAATGCTTAACTATTTTGGTGTGTGAATCGAATCCTCTTGTAAAATAACTCTTCTACAATCATCCTTAACACAATGTTGGCATCCATCATGTAGTGTTGACATTAATGAAAACTCATTAATGACAACCTTCTTCATTCTTTCAACAATCAACACCTTTAGGTAGAAGATATATTTATTATTGCAGGTTGTAGGTTGTGTAAATGATGCAAACAGTTCAAAGTTGTGAAGATAGTAGATTTTCCTTCTAGGATTGTGAATATCATAACCTTCTTATAAAATATCGATGCATGGGTATATAAAACCTCTTATTTGTGTATGAACCAGCTTCATTATTGATCAATTGTGTGTGCAAAGGTAGTTGTGCAGGTCTCAAAAACCATTTGGTGCATCACCTTTTAGCTTTAGGATTCATTTTCATTTTTCCTTACTCTTTTCTCAGCAATCATCATTAGTTTACTTAGTTTAGGTAATAAATCCAAGAGAACCAGCCCTCTCTAGAGGTTGATCTCCACAATTTGATCCCACACTCAGGGAGATCATCCCATGTTACACGAGGTGGTTGAATGATTCCATCATCTCAGCAAGGGTGTGCACTTCCATGACAATACTTTTTGGCACGCTAGGTGGGACCATTTGAGCTATCACAGTTCAAATTTCATCCTATTATTATTGATATTTGGTGTGTATATCAGTAATTTCTACCTTTGGAGGAAAAATATTCACACACCTAGCGACTCCAAGGTTATTCTACTGGTTTCAAGAAGACTAGTGTTGGTATGTACTTCAAGTTTTTACAAAGATCAATCTTTATAATTTTGATTTTTGGAACATTTCTATGAATTTACAGCTTGTTTGATGCTACATAATGTCTTCATTTCATGAAGATAAGTTTTACCATCCTCCATTTCATGAAAGTACAGCTCATATACCTTCCTATTAACCATACCAATCAATTCATATTGTTGATTTTGTTCCAAATAACCCATTAACAATAGGTTATTAACATACTTATCATGCTTGCCACCTACCCACCCCTACTCAATCTTCCTAGCAGCCTTTTAATCAGCCCCAAGAAGTTGTTTCTATGCCAAACTAGCATGGTTTCCTTCCTAGATAGCCCCAAAATACTAACAATATGGGAATTAGTGACATCAAGAGCATATTGATAAACTTTAATAAGCGGTTGGATGATATCAAGAGATAGCAAGATTTTGATTTGTAGTAGGAGGAGTTGGCTTACCAAGCTTATCAATACTAGTAGGATGTATATATATAGATGAAGCAGTATGAAGAGTCTCTTGTAAAAGAGATTTTTACCAAATTAGAGAAGATGAAGTTTTTGCTTGCTCAAGTGCAAAGGGTGGAGGACCAATCAACTATTTGCATTCCAAATCAGCTTATGAAGGAGGAGCTTCCCAAGTACTAAATCCCAAGTTTTAAGCAAGGTATGCCTTTTAAGTCTTCAATTCATTCTTTTAAGTTTGAAATTCCAAGCTTTAGAAGTTTTCATCCTTTGCAAGAAATTGTGACTATGCAAGTTTAATGCTTTGTTCCTCAAAAGCAGTCTCCTCTAGAGCCTATTACTTTTCCAAGGACCCATAAAACTTCTCAAGATTCTTTTCCAAATTAGTCTTCTTGTCTTATTACCATTCATCTTTGTAAAGATGGTCCTATTGTCCACTAAGATAGTTGGTTTAGTGAACAAGAAGAGAAGGTTCTTGGGGAAGAAAAAGAAGAGTTTCTTGCAATTCATACCCTTGAACATGATGCACAAAACGAAAAAATTAGACTTTTTGCAAGGAAATGATGAGTATGATCAGCTATGACAGTCGGTTGAAGAGCATCATGGTTTTTTGGGATGGCGAGACAACAAGCCAGAAATAGGTGGTGAAAATGAGGATTTGGCATTCTTATGTGATGAACTTCCTTCTTTCAATGAGCAAGAAGAAGAGAGCATATGATTTTCAATGTCATCAGAAGTTTTAGAGAAGATAGAAGTTAAAAATGAAAATGAAAATATGTTGGTCAATGAGGAGACAAATGAGGACAACCTTATTTTTCAAGATAGAGAAGTTGGCACACACGATAAGGCAAGTTGTTCTTAACTCAAAATTAATCCTATATAGAAAAATAAAGAGATTGAAGAAGATCTATTTTGGGATTATTTGGAGGCATTTTGTTCAAGTTTAGATGTTAAGACAACAACTTTAGAAGAAAAAAATAATGAAAAATAGGAGAAAAAGGTAGAAATCTCTATGTTTTTTCCAAATCAATCACAAGAAATGAAGCAAACAAGTCAGAAAAATAATGAGACAGTAGACTATAAGCATGAAACTAGCAAGGATATCTCAAAGTTCATCCTTTCACAAGGATTTCCAATCAAATACCTAGCCAAAATGGAGGCCACCAAAGTACAACAAGTCATGCTTGCACCCAAGCATGAAATTGCAACAGAAGAAGAATGCACTTGACTCACTTATCTACTTTAGAAAAATAGTATATATGGCCAATATGAAGAGGTAAGTAGATGTATTTTCATTTTCCAAGAGGTAATGTAGTAGCTAGTTAGACATTTGGCATTTCTTCACTTCCTCTTAGTTGTACATAAACATGTGAAGGATTGTAAACTCATGAGAAAAGGAAGCTATTTCAAGGAACCAGTTAATGGTTTCATTTGAGAAATTTTTGTTGTTGGTAGGGTAGGTTAGGATAGGTTTCCTTAAATTTAATAAGTGATGATGCACACTGTTAGTTTGTCATTTCTCCAAGTGTTGAAGCATAATTAGTCTAGTTGTTTAGTTGTTTTTGAGGTGTTAACAGTGGTTTTCAAGTTTGATTTTTAATTTATCTCAAATATTTTGACTCCTATGCCCTATGGATGTAATTAAGGCTACTAGTCCTATGCGTTTTAGCAAGAAAAAACCCTTGGAATTCACCAAAAGTGTTAGCCTATTTTTTCCTTTGGCTTAAAATAGCCTTCACTAGGCTTATCATATTGATTAAAGAGTCTTGTTCATGTCCTAAGGTCTTTGAATGATTGAAAATGTTTTAAATGGAAAGTTTTATTTTTTAAATTCATATCCCAAGGTCATAAGATTGTGCTTTGAGCCCTTGGAAATATTTGTATGCAATAATTTTGTTAAAGCATCAAGAGCATACAAAGGCCAAACTTAGGGAAAAATATTATAGCCTATTATGAAGGAGATATATCATCAATTCATGAACAAGAAGGTAGGTCTCTCCACAAGCCTCACGATGGGAAGAAAAATCATCAATAAATAGTCAAACACTTTATTATGATAGTGTTGGATATCATAAAGCGGTGTGAAAGAGATAAATATGACAATCAAAGGTAAAGTTCTTTGCACAGTCAATGGAAAGGATAATTAAGAGATAGTCTAATAAAAAGTGTTTGGTATTTTCAAGGGTTATATGATGGTTGGGGTTAAGGCATGGTTGAAACTTGAAATGCAATTGGGAAACTCTTATCCTTCTACAACTTTGTACAAAAATTGTTCTTAAAGTCTTTAATTGAAGATTCTTTTCCCAAGAGAGGGAAGTGTATGGGGAACACATAGAACTGTGACAGTTTGAAAGCAACTCAAATGCATGCATGTTTAGCCTATCAGAGTATGTGATCAAGTCAAGTTTTTTGAGGGACAATTCTTGTAATGGCTTCAATGCCATCTTATGATCATTGGGTAATGTTATATAAGGTTATGTGTGAGCTTCAGACCACGAGCACTTTAAGACAATTATTTCAATTGGTTTTCTATTATTTGTTGGGGGCTTGAATACATTTGAATCAATTGTATTCATGTTGCTTATGCTATCCGGTTGAGAAGAAGGATCTACAGCATAATAAACATTTTTTGTTACAATAGCATAAGGGGACCTAGTTTTTCTATGAATCACATGAAAAATAGCTTAACTGAGGTAGAAGTTAAGGGTCTTTGAGAGCTACTCAAGAGCTATTTGCAGTTGTTGTTTCTTCCTCAAGATGTCAGGTCGGTTCAAGCTTTTTCTAGTGTGATGATGTCCACTTATTTGCAAAATCATCTTTACAGTGGTGTTCACATGGGCGTGAGGCAATAAGTAGGTCAAAGAAGGATAAAAATGAAGCATGACATTCTAAAGGGGTGCAAGATTGTATAACAATAAATAAAAAGACCTTGTCAAGCGGGAAAACACATGCATAAAGGGAAGAGTTGAAAATGTCTTTTTTTTAAAGGTTTTGAGCATTTCAATCATGTTACATAAGAGTTTTAGGGTTTGTTTGAATGTTGGACTCTTTCTCTAAGATTGGCATAGAAGTTCACTGCTACACTTGGCCGCCCCATTCCAAAATAATATAACACATTTTAAATCAGAGATGAATGCATGGCACGTTGTAGGATAATAGGAAAACTTGGTAAATGTTAGAGGTTTTTTTGAGGAGCTCATATGCATTTCACCCATGTTACAGGCATGTTTGTTATTGTCACAAATCACCATGTGTATTGAATATCACCCCTATTAGATGCTTATCAAACATTTACATGCGCAAATGATAGAAATCACAATTAAGCAGGGATTATTTATCCATTGGGTGTTTTCCTTGGAAGTTTTATATTGTGTTGTGGCAGCTTTTATAAATAAAGGAAATGGTGATAATGTACCTGACATGTGTTTTTTCATGTAAAGTGTGCAATATTAGAAGTGCTACTAGAAACCTGATGATAGAGCATGGGCACTCAAATTTTTTGTTTCAGATATTACTACCCTGATGGAGCTGCTAAAACAAGTTTTAGTTCTAATAATGTTATTGTTGAAGAAGAGGACCCTACATTGGTTTAGTAAAGGGATGAATGTTTATTAGAGTTTTATTTTAGACGTTTGGAGTCAAAGAAGAGTCCTACGTGGTGTTTTCAAGTATTTTTTGTGATTTTTATGGTTTATTTCAATTGTGTGGTTTTCCACTTATATGCAAAGGTTTTGATTTCACATGTCATGGAACGTGTTTAGATTTTGCATGGTCCTAAGCCCTTGGCTCTATTAGGATTCTCATGGTCTGGAGGATCATTGGATCAACATATTATGTAGTTGTGATAGAAAACTATGGACCGGATTTGCTGAGAGGAGGAGGGTTTTGTTAGATGTATTCACTGTCCATGTGCTCTATGAAACTTTTTCTCTAACATGAGCAACAGGAGTGATGGCTTTAAGTATAATAAGTGCATATTATAATCCTTCTGAGGTTGCAAATCACATCTTACCAAATGTTGTTGTTCTTACCATTGACCTAGATAGTGTGGTTAGATCCAAAGCATTCAAGGAAATTCATCTATTTTTGCAAATTATGAAGCAACACCATGAGAAGGCAAATATTGGTGACTCAAGTACAGACAATAGAATATCACCAGCAATTGGCAGTGAAATTTTTCTTAGTTGGGAAATGATTTCTTTCTCTAAAGGTGAAGGGCTATGAACAAGTTCTAATTTATTCTTCCAATTCAGTTGTAGCTCCAACAGAACATTCTACCTTATCTTCTAATATCTTAGCTTAAAATATTTCAAAAAACTCTAAAAATTTGACTGTTCAACTGAAGAAAGAACATAGGAAAGATAGAGAACAAGATTGTTGGGTGCTTACATGAAAGATATTATGAGTGTTCTAATGGTTGGGATAGGGATAGATATTGTGACTAAAACCATAAGGTTGATCCTGATCGTGCGACATTGTTGAGGAAGCCTTTACAATCGCATATGGTTTAGGAATTGCATATTATAAAGAGAGCCTCAATAGGAACATGGATTAGTTACAACGATGCTACTCAACTGAATACTAGTTGTCAAAGTGGTGGAAGTGTGAGAGTGCTTGTTGTATTTTGTGGCATTCTAGGGTTTTTTCCTTCTCATTGGATTGTTTCTACTTGTTGGTGTGAATAAGTCTTGTACCTAGATAATTCTTTTACTAGGGACTTAGGGGACTTAATTCACATGTTAAGTTTACTTTTGATATAAGAATTCCTCTAGAAGTCTTAGTTGTCTTGTCTAGACAAGTCATAGTTGTCTTATATATACTTCACATCATCCTATGTAGTTATGAGTTAGTTGTCTCATCTAATAAGATTAAGACACTTGTCGTGATCTTTTCTTATCCTATCTCTCATCCTTGCCTTTATAAGCAAGGCATCTCTAGCATATTTAGCATGGCATTGTATTTTATTGTAAGCATCATATCATATTGCAATTCTTGTTTGGTGGAATAGCATCTTCCATTGTTGTTTCTCTCTATTTCTTGTGGAGGTTATTTGGTGTTGCAGATTGAAGATCTCGGTTGCTCACTTCAACACTACAATGGGTTTTGTGCAAATGACTCAAGGTTCCAAATGGTAATGAAGCACTTATTTTTAGTGATAGTGAGGAGGATAAAGAAAAGCTCGAGTTTAGTGAAGGGGATGACCCTCTTCTTCATATGGCAATTCAAGAACATGGGAAATTATTGGAGTAATGTGGCAACCAAAAACATATATTACCTCACATAATCCTTGTGTGTTGTATTTTTCATAACATCATAATTGATCAAGGATGCGAGCTGCACATAGATGTTCCTTTATCTCATTATCACGATGAAGGTTGTAACCAACAATTTTGTCAGTTTGTAGATAGGAATGCCCAAATGTTTAGAGATTGTCTATCCAAGATCCTATCATGGAGAGTATATGAATGATTTCAATGGCCCGCAGCTTTCAATTGTTTAATGTTATTTTTGTTGTAATATTTTATTTATATTTATTGATGCTGTCAGCCTTCCCCTATGTTTTCTTAATCTATTTTATATTGATTAAGTTATGAAGCCACACTCAGACCTCATTCCCCACTAGAGAAACTAGTGAAAAATGCATTAGTGGGGAGGATGGCTAGAGAAATGACATTTTTTACTTGAAAAAGGGTGGCGATACGCCCTACTTAAGAAAACCATGGCATGAAGAACAAGCATAAGATTATCTTGCGTTGAAGTTGCAAATATTGTGACTCCTATCGAGAGTTTTCCTTATGACACTAACACATACAAGGTGTTGCCCTATAGTGTTGGAGGAAATGGTTTCATTGATGATGATATGAGAAGGGGTTGGCCTCCAAGGCAGAATGCAGAAGTTGAAATCAAGTTTTCTTAATACAAGAAAGGTGGGAAAATTATGCTTCGAGAAGAAGTCACAGATGTTGACTAGTATTATTATTTTAAACTTCCAACAAACAAAGAGGGTGCTAAAATATTGTCCTAGTGGTAGTGTAATGTCTAATAAGGATGATGATCTCTAGGAGTTAAATCTCTAACATAATTTGATGCAATTTCTACAGATATATTAGTTGGAATAAATCCCATATGCTAAGCTCTCTCACTTTGATGGTGTTCACATAGTCAGCTATTATGAGAACAAGTAGTTGTGAGATTGAAGGGAACATATAGTTTGGTGTTGTTTAGAGTTCAGGTATGAATAGGAGTATACACCATAAGTAAACTCTTGCTGGTATTCAAGGTTCATAAGTGAAGATTGTATCTCTGAGTAAAATCTCTACTTCATGTAAGCATAGATAAGGTTTCAAGAATGTTATTTGGAGTTGGTATGCACATTAATGAGTCACAATCTCTCATGAGACAATCATTTATGAAGGATAGTCTTCAACACTATGACAGACCTAAGATCAATGCAATATTTTAAGGGTAGATCTATGAAAATGTGCATGATAATTGAAGGGGAAATAGTCCAGTAAATAATGCATGACACCTTGAAAGAGGCTGATGCTCAAGGTAATTTTGACCTATTTTGGAAGGTATTTTATTTTTAAAAAGTTTTGAAAAAGGGTTGAAAAATGAAGAAATTGCATCAAGTTCAAAACTTGATGACATGGAAAGATATAAATTGGAAATTCATTAAGTACGAGAGAATTTTGTTACTAAAGTTGAAGGTCAAGCAAATATGAAACATAAAGATTTAGTGACAGATGATTGTCAAAAAGGAGTAAAGATAATATGAAATGGTTGTTAGATTGAATACACCAAGAGCTCAGTGTGGGAGAAATATGAGGAGAGGTATCCTAGTGATATTTACATCATTAATGATAAATAAGCTTCCCTTATGCACAGTCAAGTCAGTTACTAACAGCTCACACATGCCCTATTATCGTGCAAAGTATTGAAGAGCCAATTTAAGGAAATTTAGTGGTCAAATTTGTCAGTTCCAAGAATCTAGGGAACAATTGAATAGTTGGAGTAGTTGTGAAAGCATTAGGAGTTAATTAAGGAGCATCCTCAATGAACAAAGCTAGAGACTAGCAGAATCATCTTTCTCCCATACCATTCTAAATCCTTCAAAGGAGTAAAAGCAAGGAAATCAGTTTTACCAACATCAAGTGGAGTTTTGGTCAAGCAAGAAAGAGTCTTTAGGTTTTTAAGTCTCCTATTTTTCCTCCAACGAAGGATGGAAAAGGAAAACGTAATCTCATTAGATGGGTTCTTGTTTTATTTTAGAATTGTATTGTAATCTAAAAATATTCTTTCAAAGAAGGACAACATTATAACTCAAAGAAACTCATTTTGCAAGCATGTACAATAGTGTAACACCTTTTCAAATTAATAAAGTTAAGCAGTTTACCTTCTTAGAATTTGTTTTATTATGTGAAGTCAAATGATTGATGAATATTTATGTGAGTTATATAAATTCCTTTGATATTTGTCTCATTATCAACACCTTTAGATAAAATATATATGCATTATTATAGGTTGTAATTTGTGTAAATGATGCAAATAGTTAAAAGTTGTGAAGAGATAGTAGATTTTCCTGAACTAGGAATGTGAATATCATAACCTTATTATGAAATATTGATGGATGGGCATATAAAACCTCTTATTTATGTATGAACCAACTTCGTTATTGATTAATTATGTGTGCAAAAGTAGTTGTACAGGTCTCAAAAAAACCATTTGGTGCCTCACCTTTTAATTTTAAGATTCATTTTCATTTTTACTTCTTAATCTTTTCTCAACAAGCATCATTAGTTTACTTAGTTTAGGTGATAAATCCAAGGGAAATAGCCCTCTCTAGAGGTTGATCTCCACAATTTGAGCCCATGCTCATGGAGATCATCCCATGTTTCACGAGGTGGCTAAGTGATTTCATCATCTCAACAAGGTTGTGCACTTTCATGTCAACACTTATCTCTCTACATTGTTTGTAGGGATGAAGCATTCCCAAGAACTTAAACTCCCACACTCCAACCATGCCAAAACCTCCTTGATTTATCCCAAAACACAAGTATGAAGAAGAAAAAAATAATGAACTCCTCCCAAAAATAATCAAGTCAAAAAGGAAAGGAACCCCTTCCCATTATTCCAATTGCATACTAATAGGGATCACAAGTTTGGATCCCTTGAATGAGAGGGTGACAAGTGTCACTCTTTCATCCCTCAAGGCTCCAATCCCCACAAGTACTCACACTTTAGTGTGAGATTTTTTGGGGAGATGAGAGGGCTTGGAGTGTGCTCCACTCCAATAAGAAATTCCTCTCACCATTAAGAGGAAATGAGTGAAATTTGAACACTCCACCCCCTTGCATTCTTTCTTATAATTGAAACTAGAAGACTCTAAACTCTACCCTTTCCCCAAGACTCAAAATATGCTAGCATTATTCAAGGGAAATTATGAGGGGTCATATCTTGGATATGGCCTTAAATGAGCCCCCAACCCCTCAGTAATTAACTTGAGGTTCTTAAAAACATAATTATACCCTAAAATAGGATTTTTTAATCCCTTTTAAAAAACCTTGAATGATGAATCTGAAAATTTAAACCTACTTGAAGCTCTCATCCCTTAACACTACTTATACAACCTAATGACATTACTTTACAATTAATTAAACACTAAACATAATTTACATATAATTCATAAGCATTACCCTCATAACCACAATTACACATGACCCATAGTCCTTAGCCCTTAAAACATTTCCTAGGTTCTAAGATTACCTTTAGAAATTAAAAATAGATAAACCACAAACACAATATTTACTTGACCCTTAATGCTAACCCACACCTTGACTCACTTTTCATTACACAAGGTCACATTCAATAACTTCACCCAAGTGAAGTATTGGTAAGGGTTTGAAATGATTCTCCCTTCTTTCTATTGGTACTTATCTCATATGTAAATTTCTCAATACATGATCCATCAAGAAATCATGGTGATCACCTACTTACAATTTTGATAAGATTCAATTCAATATTTAATGGATAAAAATATATCTATATGTATACTTTTTACCTTCATCGATGTAGGATAAGAATTTGAATCTATCTATAACAATAACACAATCTTAACCTTAACTTAATTGTTTAACTACATTATTTAATGAATCCTTGAACAATCATTTATTACTAAATATCATTATGTGATTTGATAACCAAATCATAAACTTACCTTGTTAACTCACCTTAGGTATGTTTTTCGTTGGTTAGAATTGTCTTGGTTTGCAATTGATGATGATCAACCAATACTCATTTTGAACTTTTTGTGATTTTCAAAGGTCCTCGTTCATTCCCAAATCATTATCCTTTTCCAAGAAACATAAAACACATTAGAAAATCATTTGTACTAAAATTAGGTACACATTATTCCTTTGATCATATCAATTTAAATTTTCTCCTCTTATGATGCTTGTACGAAATTTAAATCTCATATACTCATATACATTCCTAATAGGTTTTCTGATTCACATTTAATAAGACACAATTACTAAAATAACCGTGTAAACTAGGTCATGGAACAATTAGAACATTAATCGTGTAGTTGGGTCTAATCATTGATGGTCTCCTATACCTTCAAACCTGAATATATAACTTTCTCGATTATGCACACTTATTTTAACATAATGTTCTAAGAGAATAAAAAAATAGAGATTTACTCATTTTATCCGTCAATGTTTCGAATGCTATATCACATTTAACAATATTGGTTGAGGCATCAAATAATTCACTAATCTAGCATAATTGAACTTATTAAAAAGTCACAAAAGTTATAGATGGGGTTGGGCCTCATAATTCCTGTAGTTAATCCTAATGCACCTTGTTTTTCTACAAGAGCATTGAAATGGTCAAAAACCCCTCTCAAACACCAAGTAGCAGTTTCTAAGGCTACAAGTGTGGTATTTAGGAAATTTTGGCATGAATCTAGAATAAGAGAGGCACCATACCTAATTTATTATCTACAGACACCCCTTTTTCAGAACTCCATACTCAAATCGTGTATTTTATGAGTGATCTTCATCCCTCTAGCACTCAAACTAATAAATCATCAATGATAGTATATAGTGGAGACTTAAAGATGTCTTATCTCGCTTACTTGGTTTCTTAGATCAAATTAAAATGGACACATATTTTCACTTTATTGGTCAAGGGGTGGTGGTTATCATTTGGATCTAAACTCCCACATTTGGCATGGATTTATTTGTTTCCTCTCTCTAGAATAAAACCTCTATGGGTTCATTTTGTAAAGGGATCTTCTTTTTTCTCTATAGAGACTTGATACTTCATGTTTCTTTGTTACTATAACAAGATTATTCTTTTGAATGAATAATTTTATTTTTTTTACCTTTGTTCACCTTTTTCACTCTATGTATTTGCTTTACCTCTATGTGTGATTGAATTCTTTTCAATTTCTAGCTCTTATATTTTGTGTTAACATTGTTTACATAGTTGGATGTTGATATTTTCTCCCCTCCCAACAAGCTTGTAAACTCTAACCTCCATACATGTCTTAAGAAATGATATTACAAGACATTGTGTAACCCCTTTTGGTAATTTGGTTGATTCATTGTGTATATTTAATAGGAACAATCACTCTGATTTAGGTGCATCATGACCCTTTCTTTTCAATTCATTCCTTCTTCCCTTTTCCTTAGTGATCAATAAAATAGGATTAACTATAGGTTTATACGGTATTGGGTTGGACCAACACTCTTGCATCTAGGTTAGAAACAAGTCAACCTTCTCTAGAGGTTTGATCTCATCTGCAAGGTCCCACACCCTTCAGATAATTCCCATGTTTTCTAGAATATTGAAAAACATGTTCAGTAGGGTGCAACTCCAAGTGACAAAATGCACATTGCATGATATCTACTGAGCTATGTGGGTATAAAAATTAGAAGGTCCAGATCGATATAGGATACCCTAAATAGTAATTATAGGATGGGAAAATGGGAATTGATCAAACACCCTAAGCATAATGACCTTTTGATTTTGAATGAGATTTATAGAAGGAGAAATAAATGTATTATTAACATCTGAAGAGGTATATAATTATTTAAGAAATTTATTTTTAAAACTTTGTTAGAATGAAGAATATTAAAATCCTATAATTCCTCATGCGATATGTTAAAGTTATCTCTATAGAAGGAATTATCAAATGCATCAAAGGTTTAAACAAAGAAATTTGACGTTGTCAAAACTTATAAAAAAGCTCAAGCTCACCAAAGTTTGAGCTTGAATTTGAGTAAATGTAAAACTAAATGTGTTTCATGCATGCTAAATTTATTTTTAACTATAATATAACTAGTTCTAAAAGTTTTTTTTACTGATTTTATATTTCAAAAAGAACAAAAATAGAATAGACATATTTTAAAGTGTTTTTAATTCAATAATGGTGCATTTCCTCAACTAAAACTAAGATTTGGGTTGGAAATCTATCAAGTATAAAAAATAGAAATATAGAATTGACAAATTATGTTTAAAACTAGAAATAACTAAGATAAAGGAACCTAGTACCATATATGGAGCTCATTGTCTAAAATATTTTCATGATAGATAGACATCTACATGATGTGTTGTTTTCCTAATCAACCATTATCATCTAGGTCTCATGGTTGAATTGAAAAGAGTAGTAAAATAAGGTTGTTAATACCTAAATAACTTTTTCCCACTCTTAGAGAGACATAGGATAGACAACAAAGGAGAGAAGTACCAACAAATATAAAAATATTAAAATTAAATCTAAAATTACTTATTTTTTAAAAGGAAAATAAATAACAATGCGAAGGATAGGGAATCTAGACAAACCACTTTGTTGAAGCTACTGCAACCTATCATAGTATAAAGTTAGCTAGATATAAGGGAATCTCTAAGCTATGGATTGAAGGGGACTCCCTTAATATTGTGAATTGTCTATGGAAGATATCGCCCCCATCATGGACTATTGAAAAATTCATTGTCGATGCCCTTGCTTTGATTCAAGATTTTGATGAGGTATATATTTCACATGCTTTTAGAGAGGCGAATCATGTGGCTGATTGGGTTGCTAATCTTTCAGTGACATTTGCAAGGTTGTGGGAGGTGAATGAAGTCTTGCCATTTGAGTTAAGTAATCTGCTTCATAATGACAAATCTTAGCACGTTGGCGTTCACCATCTTCTCAGATTTTGGATTGTGTGGGTATGATGATCCTAGCTGGATGATTAGACACCCCGCGCAGGTGATGTTTATTGGAAGTTGTGGGAATTCAAATCTATGTTGCATAAGTATCTTGCCATTATTATTTGTGGTACTGCACTTGGTAGACTCCCACGCTTTCTGGGTGTTCATTTATCTCTTGCCTTATTGTTTTCCTTTTGTTGTGTGTGTTTTCTCTCTATTGTTGTAAAGCTTTTGATGATGGGTGGGGATAGGTACAGAATGGAACCACTTTCCTATGGCCACCTCAAGTCTAATACTAAATTCTGAGCTATCTTGCAATAGGGTGGGGTGACCCCATTTCTGGAACCACTACATGGCTTTAAGTCTAGCATTTCCAAAGACTTCGTTGATGCCTAGCATGGTCGTGTTCTCAGTTTTTTTGGAAGGGATATTACATTTAATGAAGACTTTATTGCGGAGGTAACTGGGATGTCTTAAGAAGGTAGGAAATTTTATAGAGATAAGAATCTTTCATAGTCAGCCAGGCAAAATTTTCTCCGAGATAGAGAGTGTGCTAAAATGGTTAGACTAGACTGTGGTAGGTATGATAGGACCAAAATCAAACCAATCTGGCAAGAGGTGGTGATGGATTTAATGTGGTACTTCACCCTCGATGGCAGATACATAGTGTTGTGTGGTCACCACTTTGTTATGTTGAATCATTTTCAACATGGTGAGCTCATTTCCTTCCCATTTTACCTATTATTGTCTTTAGAGGAAGGAATTTTGAATTTCAGGAAGAACCCTAGAAACCCTTTTTTGCATGAGGGTTTGATGTTTCTTATTGTTGAGTTTATTAAAGCCAACTATATTGTTGAGGCTCCCCATTCCCCTGTTTCAAAAAAAAAGAGGAAAGGGAGTGGGAAATGTTGCATTGAAGAGGTTCCTGAAAGTGAAGGGATCAAAATTGAAGAGAATTCAGAGGGGTGGTCTGGCGGGTACAATACTGACCTTGATTATACGCCCTCCTTTGGTGGGAAGAAACCCTCTTCTTTTAAGTCCAAACCTTCCCTCCCGCGTGTTAAGCGCAAATTGAAAGAGGTCTGTGAGGAGGTTGTTGAGGAGGGGCTTTGTAGTGGTAAGACGATCAAGGGTTGAGGTTTAGGTTCTAAGGATCTGAGGAATAAGCTTCTAGAAGTGGTTGAGGAGGAGGATGTGGTAGCGAATGTGGATGACCAGGCTCCTGATGATGATGGTGGGACCCCTCGTGCTGGTAAAGTGAATAGTGTTGTTAATGTGGATTAGTCTAATCATGTTTCGACTTCCTTAGACAAGGGAAAGTCCAAGTTTATGCTAAATTTTTTCCAAGATGAGGATCTGCCTACTGGTTCACACCAGGGTAGAGGTCTGTTTTGGGGGGCAATGGATTTTTCCCAGTCGTTGGGCATGTTGAAAGAAGGGGCAGACATCTCCTTTAATTTACTAATGTGGTTGGCTAATGAGGTGTAGGACCTCCACAACAAGCATGACACTATCGCCAAGTGTTGACATTTCAACGCTTCGTACTCTTAAGGAGATGGATTCCATATTTGTCACGGCTAAGTTGATGAATTCCAATATCGGTTGTGTGGTGGATGAGTTGGCGAAGCTGAAAAATGACTATGGGTCGAGGGTGGTGTTGTTGGAGAAGAATTACAGGAAGATGCATAAGGATTTGGACACACTCATTAATCTGAGTAAGGACAAGTTGGAGGCCTCGGCTAAAGGTCTAGTTTTCCTCAACGAGAAGGCCAAAGAATGGATGGGAAAAGGTCTTTTTGATGACTAGATGACTAAGGAGGGGGGGGAGTATTGAAAAGGAATTGAAAACTATGGACTTGGGTGTTGGGCCGAGTGTGCGTACTCGGAGTAGAACTAAGAAATGCAATACGAGTTGTACGCAAGATGTGGAAGATATCATGGAAATGCATGAAATATTAGCGTCGAAGGACCTGGAAGCAGTGAGGATTCTCAAAGAACTTATCTAATGGTTGTTTTATGTTTTATTTTGTCTTTTTTTTTTTGTCGCAGATTTTTGTTGATGGGTCATTGATGTCTGGATAATCAACTTGTTTTTTGTTTTCTTGGGTGGGTAGCCCACTGTTTTATCTCTGTTGCCATTGTTCCTTTTTGTTCAAGGTTTAAAGAACCCTTCAAAACCTGTTTATCATTAATCAAAAACAATGAGAAGGATAAATAAAATACAAACCTCCATTTGATTAGATAAATCTATCAAACCTATAGTTTGGGATAAGAAAATGGGTTATGAATTGTAAAACCCCCATTTTAATATTTCAAATGCCACGAGCAATCCAAATAGTAAACATAGAGAAATATTTATGCACTTAGCCTATGTGCATCTAGGACTAATAACACAATATCAAAATGAAATCTATAAGCATAAGCTTCTCGGTCTACAAAAAGATATATCCTAGAATCAATATTTGATAAATAGAACATAAAAAACTAATATTTTTTTAAAAATATAATAGATATTATATAATGAAGAAAGTTTTAACATAAAATAATAAAATAAACTTACTTTGGAATATTATTGGCCAAGAGAAAAATAATAAATTGAAAGCATGGAGATAACACAAAAATATTGTAGATATTTTTCCTTATGTAAGCTTCAATAATGGATTTGTGTATCCAAGAGAGCTAAGAGAAAAGAGAGAGTCAATAGGAATGGATTTTTGTTTCAAAAATTTCGCTGGGGAAGAAAAGAGAGGAAGTTGAAGAATCCAACTTAAGTCTTAAAGTGTTTCGAGGTGGACAAGCATTATAATAGGAGACAATAGGTATTTATGTGGGAGAGACCAATATTTTAATTTAAAATTTTATTGGAATTCTAGTGTATCATGCAAATGTCTTCATATTGTATCGGTATCCTAGAGAAATTGCTTAAAATTTTACACATTATACTATGCAAACAAGAAGAATTAGAATGTGATAAATAAATTTTACAATTCTAGTGAGAAAAATGTTAAGTTTGAAAGCTCAATGTACTATAAAATATGCTAAGGAAGTGAAAACCAAATAAGGTGCAAAACAAAGTATGACAATTGTAAGGTATGAAATTGATATCCTTACACCTAGTTTCTACTAGTGTAGCCCTATAGTATTATGCTTTATCAACTAATGTGTAATTTTTTTGTTTAGTTCCAAATATAAATTAAATCAATGGTACCAAATCCAAAATATTCTCTTACACCACCTATCACTAGTCCCTCACCAAATTAGGATTTTAATACTTTAACCCCTTAAATTTTTTTACACTAGTCATGGATAAAGAAAATGGAGGGGCAAATATCCTAAGGTAGAGTTTCCTCATTGACCTCTCTAAGTGAAAATAATCACATACATAATAAGATACAAATTATTTGATATCATAATAAATAGCTACAAGATGCTCTCAATTCAAGGGAGGTGAGATTTGGCCTCATCCTAGAGTAGCTCATAGATCTTATGGAACAAAATGTTTTTGATTAAGGAAAAAATAGGTTTTGAAGGGGACCCGAAACCCCATTACATCAGAGAAAAGAAAGATAAAGCATGAAAAAGTTCAAAACAAAAATAGAACGCTGGCAAAAAAGATGAGAACAAAAAACTAGCCCAGAGGCAGTACAGTGAAAAACCAACAGAAACCAGCGAAATTCCAGCTGCTAGGCCAGATTCCTTAGGATATTTGCAACCTCCTACTCCAGATCGTTCATATTTATTGTTGCTTTCTTAATTTCTTGAATGTCCACAGGGTTCGTATCATCCTTCCTCTTCAGATTGGCTCTGGTTCTTTTGCTCGGCCCAACACCCTCTGTCTGGCTTTGATCTTTCTCATCTTCCACATCCACTGCAGTCCTTACCTGATAGGCCTTTTCCAGATTCTCAACCATCAAATTCATGGTGCTCGCAGTGGATTTTAAGATCTTGTGACTCATTTCCAAAACTATCTGAATGGACTCTTTTACATTCTTAAAATTTTCCTTAATTGTTGATAGCTTACCATCATGGTTACTCTTGAATTGCTGCAAATCCTCCACAATTTTTTTAAGGCAATCTACCATATATCTCTTCTCTTCCTCAATCCATAAGTCATTGGCCTTATCTCTATCTTTTTTAGTTTTATCCATCATATCATTCTTTTCCAGTTTACTGCTAAAATCCCTTTGATTCAACTTAATCTCCTTAATCTCAAAGAAAACCCACCTAATCAACCTAAATAAATCCATGGACCCATTGCGGACAATAGCCAAGATATCCATAGGAAACTCATGCTCAACCTTAAAGTAAGATCATCCTCCTTGAGGTCACTAGGATACCTAGGCCTATCATCCCTATCAATTGCAGGGTAGCTGGAGTACTCCGACGAAGGTGTCGTCTAAGTCTCATCCTGATCGGTTTCATAGGAGGGGTCCTCCACAAACTTCCTCTTTCCCTTCTCCAAAGGAGAGACACTAGCTTTACCTTTGGCCTTCAAATTAGTAGCCTCAGAACCCGAGAAAATGACTTTAGCTTTACCTATGGAAATCATGGCACTGGGTTTAGGAAGGGCACGGGCCTTGGACTTACTTTTGTTACTACCCTTCCTTACCAAATTTGAGGGACGATCTTCCTCATCCTCTATATTAGTCTCCCATTCATCCTTGTCTATGTAACTGGCACCCAGTTCATCCTTAGCAGAGGCAGAATGGGGAAAAGGGGTCTAGTGGGAAAGAGTCGGCATAGCTTTGAAATTTTCAAAAATAAGAACAAGAAAACCCTCATGAAGAATGGGGTATCTAACTAGATTCGAATTATGGTCCTGAAGACTAGCATTCAGAAAAGTACAAAGATAGAAAGGGAAGGAAACCCTAACCTTATGCTGAAAGTGATTTAGGAGCACTAAATGGTAGCCAAAAACCCTTGTATCTGCCATCCAACGTAATATACTCCATAATTGCCTTCAATAGCTCCTTCCAGAGCAATTTAATATTTGTGGAGTCATAACTACTTTTAGTAGCTCTGCACAGGTCCTCCTCCTTATCAGTCTTTGAAATTTTCTCACAGCCTGGTCAAAAAGCTTCCTATCCCTATAGAACTTAATACCCTCCATGGGAATCCTAGTGACATTGGCAATTAGATGTTCATCAATAGCCACCTTTCTGCCAAATAAATTAACCTTACCATTATTCCATTCTTTAGAAAAAAACCTGGTGATCTTCTGGTCCACACCATGGAGTTTTTCAATGTAGCTAGTAATCCCACCCTTCTCCAGCACCTCCCAAACCTTAGCATTACTCTTCAGGTTCTCACAATCCATCGATTCCACCCAGTGACGCTCACCTCCCATGTTGATAGTGTTACAACCTTACTGTGAAGACTCTAGAAAGCCAAATAGCCTGATAGCCAAAATGCCCAAAAAGCATGCGAAGCACAAAAAATTAGAGTGGAAAATGATATTAAGGTACTCTAGCCCACGATGAAAAATAATGAGACAGCAGTTTCGAGACTGCATGAAAAGACATCCCACACCTTTAATCATTAATTGATAGGGGAAATTAAACCTTCTCGTGGGCTCTATCATACATTAATCAGGCAGTGGCATCAACATCCAATTTGTCACTCCTCTGCCACATCATTTTACCCTTAGCCTTAACCCCCTTATTTGCAAAGAAGTCTACCACCATGTTTATTTCCCTATAAGCATGGGAAATGAAATGTTTTTCAAAGAATCTAATAATCCCCTTAGAGAGGTTGATCCAATTCTCTATAGTGCAAGAAGGCTTTTGGAGGCCTTTAATACATTGAATAATATTGTTCGAGTCCCCTTCAAGCCACACATTTTTGAAATTCATTTGGCGAGCAAGATTTAAGGCTTGGAAGGCCCCTATGGCTTCAGGAAGGTGGTTGGTCTGGGTACCTAAGGGGAGTGCCACTGCTAAAATAAAATTGTCATTTTCATCCCCTATCACTCCCCCACACCCAGCAGGCCTAGGATTTCCCTTGGCCAGCCCATCAAAGTTAATTTTCACCCAACCAAGAGGAGGGAGGTTCCAATGGATACCATCTTTAGGACCCTTAGTAGGTCTAAGAGAATAAGATATATCAAAATTAATCATCCAAGCTTCAACAACTTTGAGGTCATAATCTTGGCATCTGACCTTATCTTTAGCCTTATAATTACAATAAAGAAAATTTATATTCTCTCTCGCAACTCTGAGGATTTTACCAAAGATAACATCCTCTAAGAGAGCTGAATCCTGAAAGATTCTATTATTACACTCTTTCCATATACCCCATGCAAGGTGTGGAAAAATATATCTCAAGAGCAGTTTAATCACTTGATTTTTTGAAGGAGCCTTCCACTGACAGTAGAAATCCCAGATTGAGCTAGGAAAAACCCAGCTAAGGTTCCACAGCTGCAAGATCTTGCACCAAATGTTATAGACAAAAGGACAGAGGAAAAAAAGATGTGAAACAATCTCAACATCCTCACAACAAAGGTAACATCTATTAGGAAAAGAGAAACCACACTTACAAATATTATCATTAGTCAATATTTTGTTCTAGAGAAGGATCCACACAAAAATATTGATTTTGGTTATAAGATTGTGCACCCAAGCCTTCGCCCAAATGGGAGGAGGGGAAGTATGATGACAAGAGGCCATTGCCAAAGAAATAGAAAAGATCCCAGAAGAAGACAAATTCCAAACCAATGAGTCCCCTTGGCCTTCCAGATTCAGCACAATAGAGTTAAGAAGGAACTGCAGAGGAAACAGGTTTGGATGGATAGAAGAGATGCAAAACCACTAATCATTCCTCCAATAGTCCCCAACACAAGTGCCAAATTTGGCTTTGCACACCTCCATATGATTCCTAAAGGCAGGGATATTACAAAGAGGTTCATTCTCAATCCACTTGTCTTCCCAAAACATGATTTCTTTACCATCTCCAAGCTTCCAAGTCGCACCTTTTCTAGCAATATACCTAGCCATGGTAAAATTATTCCAATGAGTGGAGCCAGAAGGAAGAGTTTGAGAGCTAAGAAAATCTTTGAGAGAAGCAACACCCTATAAATATTTACTGTGTCAAATAGCATTCCCAAAACAAAATGTTAGATCATTGATATTGACCTTAAATTATTCACTCTTTCTAAGGATATGAATAATTAAACCAAATAGAAGCTACAATAATACCTCTCTTTGAATTAAGTAGAAATTGCATGACTCTAAGCTAAGTGCATGTATTTCCCCACACTTGCTTCATTTAAAGTTAGTATTTAATAAAATTTATGACCTACAATGTGCAATTAATGATATATTGCACTCTAGTAACTTCCTATCATTCACTATGATTAAATTACTCTAGATCTATGCTTGGAAATTTTGTGAAGTGCACTAAAGGATTGGGTTTTAAATCTCAAACAAATGAGATTTAATTGTTACATCCTAGGAATATGAGCAAGCCATCATTAAACCCCTTTAAATAGAGATGACACCACACAACACTAGTCTAGGTTACACATGTGACATGGAAGTAGAGAATGGAATATAATATTATCACCATAATCTAGCATTGATAAATAATTTGTATTTTGTATTGTATACAAAAACTCAAGTGTATTTACTTGTGTGACAAGTAGTTATGGTTTAGTAAGGACTCTAGATATACTCCAACAATGAACTATGCATCTATATGTTCCTATCCCTCAATAATGCAACATGTAGATGAAACCTTAGTGAGGTGAATAGACTCCTCAACTATGTAATATGGCATAACCATGCCAACTATTATGTGCACATCATCATACACAAGAATAATTTGATGTTTTAATTCCTAATACACAAATGCAACTTGCATAACTACATGCTTAAAGAATTTGTTTTATAATGATGGAGGCGAGGACACTAGTGAGAGGCAAGAAAGGATGCGGGAGTGGGGTTTTGAAGCCTAAGATTGATGTTGGCACTAATGGAGAGGGTGATGGTGAGGATGTTGAAGTAGATGGAGGTGTTGAACCAGCTAGGCAGTTTTTTTCCTAGGCTACTCCAGCCTTTTGCTCTGTGGGGTTTTGATGGTTGTGCCTTATGTGAGCTGGCTATTTTGGCTCCCTCCTAGGAGTGTTGTTTGGGTCTTGGAGGTGTGTTTATCCTTGCTTGGGAATTCTTCCAAGCTTGTTCAGATGTTGTGGTGAAGGGCTTCTAGAGGAGAGATGTGCAACTGGGCTTTGTTGTGAGATTTTTTCTTATCTCTCTTCCTTCTGTCTACCCTTGTGCCTTATGGTCTCTATGTTTTTTGCTCTACTTGCTACAACCTACATGTTTTCTTTTCTATTTCCTTTTGGTGGTTTTTGTTCTATGGATTTTCATCAATATTATGTCTCTCTATGTGGGGTTTGGTGGGCTCCCTTATGGGCTCTATCTGTTTTGTTGCTTTTGGGTTTGGTTTGGGCTCTCTTTTCTTGTGTTGCTTCCATTGATGGGTATGGGTTTGGTGGGCTTGAATTGGGTGGTGCTTCTTTTTCCTATTGTTGGGGCTATCATTATTTATGATTTAGGTGTGGTTGGAAGCCTCTCATTTGTGTCTCGATCCCCTTGGTTTGTGAAGTTTTCCTTGCTAAAGGGGTTTTTCTATGCTTCTTGGGTGCTTAGTTATGAACCGATCATGTTTAAGGAAGAGTATGCTATTGTTTTCTCAACTATGAAGTTGTTGTTGTGTGACCTTTGGTTCATGATAATCCCTAAGAAGGTGAAGCTTACTCTTATGAAGGGATTGTATTATCTTTTAAAGTTTGATCCATTCTACTGGTTGAAGGCTCCTGCTATTGTGGACTCTATTCATATTAGTTTTGGCCTTGTTCTTTCAGCTGGGTGGTTCTCAAGATTTAATCCTGGATCATAGATTTTGATGGTTTCTTTGGAAGTGATTTTGGTTCATGGTATATTTTTCCTTCTCTCTTGGTGGAAGATTTCTTGCTCGTGGCAGTATTTTTTTCTTCGTGCCACTATTTATTAGTTGATGGTTGGGTTACTTTTCAAGATTTGTTTAAAAACCTAGATGATTTCATATCTAAAAGTTGTTAAGGTGGATATGCGGCTTTTATTTGGGATTCTTGTCTTGGTCCACAATTTGTTCCTAGTGAAAAGTTTACCAAAGGATGCTATGATCACTTGTTTGGTTGTTGTGTTGGCTTTCCCCTTGAATCCTATGTAGGTGGATTTCTCTCCTTTTGAGGTTGAGATGGGAGGTGAAGGTTTTTGGTTTCCTTATTTGCTGTCCCTATTGAGGTGGACAGTTCTCCTATGGAGGTGGAGGTTGAGGGTGTTGGATATTTAAGGTTGTGGTGGATTAGTTGGTCATGACATCTTCTCTAGTAGAGGGAGCTCTCTCCTTAGAGGTGGAGATGGAGTTGGTTTCTTGTTATTGGGTGAGATTGTGCTACAGGGAAGCTGATTTATTGTAGTTATTTTTTGTGTATCCCAAAGCCCGTATTGAGGTGAGGTGTTTGGACTCATTGGTTTTGCTGAGAAATAGGGTCTTGTTTGTGGTTTACATCATTTTGTTCTCTATTTTTTTGGGCTCAAATTTGAATGTTTTGAGAAGTTGTTTTGCTGACTCTTAGCTAATTTAGGTGATCCTCAAGTTTATTTAAGGGTTTTAGGTCCCTATCAAAACCTGTTTGTAATAGGTTTTAAGGCCCCTTCATAACCTATTTAGTTCAGCTCATTTAGTCTTGGACCATTCTCTTTATGGTTGTTATTGTTTAGGCTATTGTTGGTCTGTGTCTTTTACTTTATGCAACTCTCTCTTTTCTCAGGTTTCAAGTCTCTTTAAAACCTTTCTATTCTAGGTTTCGGGGCCCCATCAAAACCTACTTTACCCATAATCAAAAACTACATGCTTAAAGGAATGTGTGGACTTCATGGTCACATTCTATTAAACCATAATACTAGAGAAATCATACACCTATTATTTCTATGCCAAAACATAACTTGGAAAATTCATGCCAAATAACATGGTCATAACTTAACTTTCTACAACCATATCCCCGAGGTAAAAATCACATATCTAAAGAGTGGTTCATACTCTACAAATTACACACTTATTAAAGCAATATTATTGGCAGATCATCTTAGCTTAATGGAGGGAGGCACTTTCTCTCTATAACATGGATTTCTAATCACATCCTCTATTACTAGTAAAACATTAAATACCAACACATATATACATCTATTAGTGTCATGATATATCTACATCATCTT
Organism: Sequoiadendron giganteum; assembly: GCA_007115665.2. Taxonomy (NCBI): domain Eukaryota; kingdom Viridiplantae; phylum Streptophyta; class Pinopsida; order Cupressales; family Cupressaceae; genus Sequoiadendron; species Sequoiadendron giganteum. Next base: position 518,133,396 of record CM021101.1, read on the forward strand.
TATAGCTATACATTTGTAGCAGGTCATGTATATGATAGAAAGAAAAGGTAAAACAAATACAAATACAATGAAATGAATATTATAAATTTCTCTCCATCATACCTTCATTTGAGAAAGAAGAGGAAGAATGTGTACCCAATAAGCTTGATAAGCCTGGAATGGCCTCTTAGGATCCTCTTGATGTGCTATTTTTGTTGATGGTGAAGTGTGGATGCTTCTCAAACCTAAAACATAATCTTGCAATGGAGATTGTTCTTGATTTAGCTTGGAGAGGATTAAATTTATAGATTTCTTGGATGGGATATGGACAATTGAAATTTGATTTAAAGATCAATGGTGGAGGATTCATAAGAGGTTAGGTTTGATGAGGGATTTCCAAGTGGAATCAATAGGTTGATTTATTTAAGAGAGGAGATATTGAGGAATGATCAAGGTTTAGGATTTTTTTGACCAAATCTAATAGTGGAGGATGAGTCCTCTCACACATGTGAGAGGATGTATGGGAAAGAGGTACCAAGGACAAGTTCCTTCTCACACAAGTGTGAGGATACCTTGGGAAGAGAATTTTGGACAAGTATCCTCTCACACATGTGTGAGGACACCTTGGGAAGATTAAGTTTGATATGTATATCCTCTCACATTTGGGATAGATCACATGGGTAAGGGAGATAGATATGTGCGATTTCTCACACATGGTGAGGATTTTATTGTACGAATAGATGGTCAATATGTTATTGTAGATTTTTAGGATAAGATGGATTAGGGGTGATTAATTAAACTAATCACACTTAGTTATGTACAAGGGATTATATTAGATGATTAATTGGTTTTAACTATCTAATTAGAAATGAGATGGAAAATTAAAATCATATAAATGATTTGCATTTATTTAATTCTTATGTGATATGACTATAAGGTTGAACTTAATTATTTAATCAAAGGTGAATGATATGATAGTGGATGAATTAATTAATTAAATTATCTAATTAATTAGTTTTTGGGATAAGGTAAAGTTTGTTGTGGTTAGGTGTGGATATCTTTACAATTCTTCTCAAAACTAGAGTATGTGGGGTTTCTCAACTTCACTCTAATATGGATGATATATTGGTGCATAATACCAAAATCATACCACCCTATGAAATAACATCTCATAACACTACTTTGAATACATTATCCCACAGTCAACACTTTCATTATTCTACAAAATACACTTCAAAATTTGTGCCACCACAAGACTAGTAAAAATTCTCTAAATTTTGTCATGTTTTCACATGGATTTTTGCAATACACTTATTGTATAAGCGTCCACTTATTTCTTGACATGGCACCTTAGGCCCCTCTTTAACCTCTACTCTAAAACATTAGATTATAGGGATCAACATCACTCAATATATGGAGAACACATGGTATAAACATAAATTCAATAATAATATCATATTTTCCACACATCACCATACACTTCAAACCCCATTCATATATTATCACCTTTAGATACATCTAAATACAATGGGGACCATCATTCCTCATATCCAAATTAACTAAGCGTAACAGTGCACTAGTTCATGATGTTATCATTAGTTTCCTCCTTAGTTCATAACATCAATTTAATTGTTATTCATTGCTTCAAAGAAGGGTGAATTATCTATGTGCAATCTCACACATTAGATCAATACAAAAGTGCATTATAAGTCATGTGCCATCTCTTATATGGTTAGATTGTAACAATATTTTCCACACATAGATTTACATATGTATTTCTATGCTACCACAAAACTTAGTCATGTGCACCTCATAACTACTCCATCTCAAGAATTATCTATGTGAGACCTTGAGTAGTTATATTCCCACACATAGACACTCATACAAATGAACATAAAAATAGTACAACTATTTTTTAAAATAAAAAATCTACCATGTATTTTCCACATACACATGGTTGTGCAACATACACTCTCAACATCATAGTGTGTGCATACAATGATGAGTGTGCCACATTATGTGAGAGAAAGACACATGAAGTTAGGAGTAAAAAGGGGTCCATTTTGTTCACAAACCATTAAATTGGTTTTATTCATCTAGTTAAGATTATTTAATGAATTTTTCTAATTAATTCTTAATAGAATTATAAATAAATAATTCTCAAAAACTAGTTCATTTGTTTATACAATGATTAAATAATTAGAATTAAAATTGTAACAAGCCCACTGTTTTACCCTTTGATTTTACCTAAGTTTTAACCCATATGAGAACAGCTTATGTTTACCAACTTATAGCAATAAAAAAAATCCTTTCTATTCCAATAACAAGATGAACATTTGAAATAATCCCATTCAAATTCCCATTTCATTTACAAAGAAACATTACATAATCCCAAGTAACGATTTCATATTACATAATCCCATGTAATGATAACATTTTTCCAAATATAAATTTCATAAAGATAGAGATACATGAATGCATACACATCTTTCAAGAGCTCAATGAAATAAAGTACAAATGGTCCAGATGTCCCTTCCTAGACATACATCCTCAAATTTTGGTTGTCAATTGTATGAGAGAATATCACCCAAGCACTTTTCTACCAACCACAGACTTACTACAGTCCCCCGCACATCTACCTAACTAGTAAGATGGCCTCCCTTCGATGAAGATATTGGTCTAGTAACCCTTATTATAATAGTATTCCTGAGCATGGTGTTGTGTCCTACATAACTAAAGCTACCATATAGTGGATACAACCTACATGCATGACATTCCTAGCCTAGTTATGCAAATGTGGCTCACAAAGAACTAACAAGTGTAATCAGTGGCACTTACACTACTTTGGCCAAAGTTTTTGATATAAAATCAACCCACTCAAAAGCGATGTCATATGTTCACCCACCCCTTAGCTCAATCTGGTAAATAACCACAAGTACTCTTTTCAAATTATACATAACATAATACCAACCCAAAAAGTGATGTACAACCAAATGATCTAACTGACCAGCTAGGCTACTCCCATCCATGGATTATCCTAATCCTAGGAACAACCAAATTAACCACACAAATACATATAGCATTGTAAACTAACAACTTCAATATAGCACTTCAATGCAATATCATTTCCCATACCTCTAATCCATTCCAAAAGTATAATCCACACAATATTAAATGACTCCATTTTAAAAGTATAATCACAGCATTAAATGACTCCATTTAAAAAGTATAATCAACAATCAAGTGATCAATCCGATCATATATGTTAATCCCAACCTATGGCTTTAATCAAAAAGTGATGCAACAATTAAGTGATTGTTTACAATCATAAAACCTCTCTTTCAATATGACTCAAATATTCACTTGTTTACAATGTTCACTATATTCATATCTAATTTGGAGGACATTATCAACTTGAGAGGAGTTTGTGCTTTTGCACCTATAATTCCTCTTCATATTGTGGCTTTAGGTTGCTGGAATGTAAGTCCCCTTCTAGAAATTTGTGAATAGGAATAGACTCTTAGTCAAGTATATGATAATAGCATAATTAGAAAATGCATTTTCAACCCTATTGTTGAATATCAATATAATAATCAAGTATACACCCCAACTCTAGGGAAAAGACTGTCTTCATACTTTCAAGGAGTATGAGTAACCATTCAAAGATAAACTATTAACTTGATTTGCAAACCATCATATCATATCAATGATGACATACCTAGCATGTTGTCATTCTCGTTGTAATACTAACATCATAGCTCATGCAAGCAAATAATAAATTTTCAATCATCTTGATATCATATACATATACCTTCTAGATAGTTTAATATAACTATGTCATACCATCACGATAACCATGATATTAATATATGGGTATCGCACTATCATGATATCCAAAACAACTTATTTCCAATCTATCCATATGCACAAGCTTGTTTAACAATTATGTTAAATAATTATAACTCGCTCAAGCACTTGCATTCATTCAATAAAATCATAATACCAAAATAAAAAGAATAATTGGTATGAAAAACTATCATGCCTAGAAATTAGCTTCCAATGAAGAATTGGCTCTCAAGCTCAATACCCAAACTTTGCTTGCTCCTTCTTCTTTCAGCTTGCTCACTAGTCTAACTTTATCTCCAAATACTCAAAGCAAAATGGATTAGAATAATGAAATGAATGAATGCCAAAACCCAAAATTTTTCCTTCTATAATTAGCCTATCTCCAATGCTAGCCTCTTTCCAATTTCTCAAAACTCTCAACAAATTACAAACTCTCAAGAAATCTCTCTTTTCTCACTAATGCACTCAACAACGAATTGCACAAAAAACAACAACAATGAACTTCAAAAGAAATGAATTAAAAGAAAAAATGCCAAAAGTTTAAGAGGTTTCCTCTAACTATACTAAAATTGAGAAACTTATTGCTATAATCAAGCTCTACTATCTGCCACCTTTTCTCTTCCAATTTCCAACACTTAACAACAAAAACCAACTTCTCCTCTAAATGAGTCGACTAAGCCAATTGAAGTGAAATGTGGTTTCTCAAACAGTTGAAATGCAACATATAGATGGTCCTTGCAACTTCAACCTCTCTATTATGGTTGAGTCCCCATCTTTGACTGCCAACAACAACTCTTTTACTGAGTCAAACACAAAAATGATTACCTACAGGTTAATACCACTCATCATGGTTGTTTGTTTCTTGCCATAGCAAAACAATCTCTTCTATAATTTGTCTTAGGCTAAGTATCATGCCCCCTTTATTTGATGTGTGTGGCTTTATTCACAATGATTAGTATTTTTTGATATTTAAATGCATCTCACTTCCTTCCATGGCACAATAATTTAGGCACATATTTTAGTTTATTAAATGTCATTCCTAAATGCATTTTTTTGTGCTTTATTTTTAGCACCCAATATTGTAGTAATGATAATGTGTATCAAAAGAATGCAAATTATACTATAACTCATTCTCTTTAATATATGTGTGGAACTTAGTTAATACCATGTTAACATTGCTTGTTTTATATAAGTGTTGCTTTGATCATTTAATCCACATTATATATGCATTGAAAACACCTATATCATTTCATATGTTTATATAAATATAACATTATATATATTTTATAATTTTTGATCATTATAATATATATTAACATATATATATATATATATATATATATATATATATATAAATCATTAATTGCTATTCATATATATTATCAAATACATATACAAATATATATAGATATATATTTATGTATATTATTATATACATATATATGTATGAATACTTTATTGGATGCATACATATATACATATATTTTAATATATATATATACATACGTACATATATCATATTTACTATCTCACAATAAGCACAAATATATATATGTTCATCGATAGGCATATACACAAAATATATATATATATATATCCAATCGATTTCTTATGTATGTGATATATCTGAGTATGAATATGCGTAAGTATTTCTACCTATGTATACACACACACATATGTTCATATGCATGAGTCATCATATATATACATATTTAATGTATACACGTATCGATCAATATACATAATTACACGAAGAAGAACATAAAATCAATATAGAGATTTAGTCACATGATTCAAACCAAAGAAACAACCATAGAAATCAAAGATAACAACACAATTATTCTAATTATCCAAGACTACAACCAAGGGTTTACTTACCAATTGCCAAATTGACTCAATTTAACTTGACTTAACTAGGTCGTGAGTGTGTGATAGCTCAAATAAGCACATTAGCAGTTACCATGCCAAGCTCATCTCCTGGGTGATACTCTCCCTCTCCTTACTAGAGGGATTGATCCTTCCTGCATCCAACTTAGTGCATCACAAAGGTAGTTAGTCGATAACATGAAATTCATTTGCATAATCAAAGTATTAAAGCAATCATATTGCAACATATATTCATTCATCATATTTCCCATCATAATATACAAAACATAATCATGTATTAAAACATTTAGTAATCCCACAATGGAGTGTAACATATCAAAGTCATGATTTTGCATTTATTATCATATTTAATTATAAAGGTAAAATAAATCGAGTAACTGAGAAATGGGGTGTAACATACTTCCCCCTTATGAATCACCATCCTCGGTGATTTAAAGTACTAAAACATATACGTAAAGTCAAATAAAAGTTTTACTTTCAACTTTCTAAATCATACAAGGAATAGGCAAATTTCATTAATAAAAAATAATCTTCCCTCGTAGCACTACCCTTTGCAATCTCGTCCTTCCTGGACCTTGCATTGAGTGATTGTGCTAATGTATTGGAAGAACTTGTGTTCTTCAAGCAAACTTTCTCTCTAGAGAAATATTCATCATAATCACATTGACTCATATGCACATCATAAGTACAATAGTGGATGTATCCTACATGACACCTATACCACAATGACTTGATAAACATGCTCTCATAGGATTAACACACAATTATCCTTAGTGTAACCTAAATAGAAAAGGAATGTCGGTGCATTGCACACTACACTGTGGGTCCCATCCTTCCCTCTAGCCCTTACACCATCAAACAATTCAAAATTTGAGGATATCCATCACTAACACTAATATTCATCTTCGGCATAATAGTACCGCCCCTTGACTATTGTCCATCTCGAGCATAATTCTTCCCTTAGACATCTATCAATATTGAGCATAATAATACAAGTATCAACAAAGTTTTCCATGATCATTTGGATCTACTCCTCTATTTATGACAACATTTATAGTTTAAGGCTAATCCTATTTCCTAGCTTATCCTAGCTTATAGGAATTCAACCCTTCCTTCTATATAATGTTTCAAATGGATTAAATTTCATTGTGAAATGATAGGCTATAATCCTATTTCCTAGCTTATCCTAGCTTATAGGAATTCAACCCATCCTTCTATATAATGTTTCAAATGGATTAAATTTCATTGTGAAATGATAGGCTATTATAATAAAATTATGAACTACAAATCCTCCAAGATTTGATTTATCCCTTTTGCCTGACTAGTCGACTCAAAGTAATAATTTGAGCATACATTCAATTAAATTTTCAACAAGGTGATCATGGTTTACTCAAAACCTTAATGCTACTTGTGTGTCCTAAACCGAGATAACCTTCTTAGGATCACCAAGCAATCAAACACTACTTCAAACAAATTTGCAGTTTTGACTGGTACCCCACAAATTAAGTTTTCCAATAAGAAATTAGTTACCTTGGTGAATCTATCCACCATAAATTTATGCCAAACCTATTGACATAGAAAGATCAAAACTATTTTGGTGATCTGCTACTTTCTCTCTAGAATTTCATGAGAATATACAAGTCCTACCAATGAGGACATTCTATCTTCACCCTCTGACATTTTGGACATCTTGCTACATACCTTGCAACATCTCACTCTATTTCCTTCCATATTATAGTGGTTTTACATCGGTAAATAATTTTGTCATTCATGTTTTCCCTGAATATGATATCAATTCACCTTACCTCATTCCCTAACTCTTCAAAATTTGGTACTTAGGTTTTCCCTTGGTTCATAATAATCCAATATGGTTAAAGGAAACATCTTATTTAGACTTTTTTCACACTTTATTCTTGAAAATATAATGAATATCGTCGAGGAGATTTGTCTCCTTCAATATTGGGCATCTATAACTTAGTTTCTTTCTTGCCCTTAAATATTTGATTTCAATGTCATAATCCAATTTTAGCTCCATCTATCTCTTCTGGTGAGCTTTTAAATTGGTTGAATAATAATTCTTGTTAGATCATGTTGGTTTGATATCATCTCCCAAAATATGTCCAAACCATTAATTTGTAAATAGTTACCAAGCATGAACATTTTTTGATAGCTCAAAATAAGTGGATTATGGTTCATTCATAAATCTTCCCCTCCCTATTATATAGGTGATAATCTTTCCTTTCTTGAATAAGCATACTACCTAACCTTTTCCCAAGCATTAATAATAAACACAATTGTCTTTCGACACATGAAATTATAAAATTGAGTTGTAATTACTTCTCTCCCATTTAGTTGAAAGTCTCTAACTTCAATGGACCATTAGAATTCTTTCACTAATAGTTCCAATACCTTAAACTTTATCTTCAACAACCTTGTTGTGGTCATTGAGTACAAAACTTCGAATATAGGGTTTTTGAACCATGTCTTATCAAAACCTAGCTCTGATACCACATGTAACAAGCCCAATGTTTTACCCTTTGATTTTACCTAAGTTTTAACCCATATGAGAATAGCTTATGTTTACCAACTTATAGCAATAATTTTTTTCCTTCTATTCCAATAACAAGATGCACATTCAAAATAATCCCATTTTAAATTCCCATTGCATTTATAAAGAAACATTATATAATCCCAAGTAACGATTTCATATTACATAACCCCATGTACTGATAACATTTTTCCAAATACAAATTTTATAAAGATAGAGATACATGAATACATACACAACTTTCAATAGCTCAATGAAATAAAGTACAAATGGTCTAGATGTCCCTTCCTGGGCATGAATCCTCAAATTTTGGCTACCAACTATATGAGGGAGAGTATCACCCAAGCTCTTTTCTGCCAACCATAGACTTACTGCAGTCCCTCACACATCTACCTAACTAGTAAGATGGCCCTCCCTTGGATGAAGAGATTGATCTAGTAACCCTCATAACAATAGCCTTATTGAGCATGGTGTTGTGTCCTATATAACTAGAGCTACCATATAGTAGCTACAACCTACATGCATGACATTCCTAGTCTAGTTATGCAAACTTGGCTCACAGTGAACCGACAAGTGTAATTAGTGGCAGTTACACTACTTTGGCCAAAGTTTTTGATATAAAATCAACCCACTCAGAAGCGGTGTCATATATTCACCCACCCCTTAGCTCAATTTGGTAAATGACCACAAGTACTCTTTTCAAACCATACATAACATAATACCGACCAAAAAAGTGATGTACAACCAAATGATCTAACTAACCAACTAGGCTACTCCCATCCATGGATTATCCTAATCCCAGGAACAACCAAATTAACCACACAAGTACATATAGAATTGCAAACTAACAACTTTGATATAGCGCTTCAATGTAATATCATTTCTCATACCTCATAATCTATTCCAAAAGTATAATCCACACAACATTAAATGACTCCATTTCAAAAGTATAATCACAACATTAAATAACTCCATTTCAAAACTATAATCACAACATTAAATGACTCCATTTAAAAAGTGTAATCAACAATCAAGTGATCAATTTGATCACATAGGTTAATCCTAACCTTTGGCTTCAATCAAAAAGCGATGCAACAATGAAGTGATCATAAACAATTATAAAACCTCTCTTTCAATATGACTCAAATATTCACTTATTTACAATGTTCACTATATTCATATCTAATTTGGAGGACATTATCAACTTGAGAGGAGTTTGTGCTTCTACACCTATAAGTCCTCTTCATATTGTGGCTTTGGGTTGTTGGAACGTAAGTCCTCTTCTAGAATTCCATGAATAGGAATAGACTCTTAGTTAGATATAAGATAATAGAATAATTAGAAAATACGTTTTTCAACCCTACTATTGAATATCGATATAATAATCAAGTATACACCCTAGCACTAGGGAAAAGACTATCTTCATACTTTCAAGGAATATGAGTAACCATTCAAGGATAAATTATTAACATTGTTTTCAAAACATCATATCTTATCAATGATGACATGTCTAGCATGTTGTCATTCCCGTTGAAATACTAACATCATAGCTCATGCAAGAAAATAAGAAACATGCAATTATCTTGCTATCATATACATATACCTTCTAGATAGTTTAATATAACTATGTCATCCTGTCATGATAACCATTGATATATGGGTATTGTACTATCATGATATCCAAAACAACTTATTTCTAATCTAGCCATATACACAAGCTTGCTTAACAATTATGGTAAATAATTATAACTCGCTCAAGCACTTGCATTCATTTAATAAAAACATACATACTAAAATAGAAAGAATAATTGGTAAGAAAAACTAGCATGCCTGACAATTAGATTTCAATGAAGAATTGGCTCTCAAGCTTAATACCCAAACTCCACTTGCCAGAATTCTTCTTTTACCTTGCTCATAGTCTAACTTTATCTCCAAATAATCAAAGAAAAATGGATTGGAATAATGAAATGAACAAATGTCAAAACCCAGAAGATAGCCTTCTATATCATCCTATCTCCAATCCTAATCTCTTTTTGATTTCTCAAAACTCTCAACAAATTACAAACACTCAAGAAATCTCTCTTTACTCACTAGTGCACTCAACAATGAATTGCATAGAAAACTACAACAATGAACTTCAAAAGAAATGAATGAAAGCAACGAATGCCAAAAGGTTAAGAGGCTTCCTCTACTTATACTAAAAACTGAGAAACTTATTGCTATAATCAAGCTCTATTATCTGCCACCTTTTCTCTTCAAATTGCCACCACTTAACATTGAAACCAACTTCTCCTCTAAATGAGTCAACTAAGCCAATTGAAGTGCAATGTGGCTACCCAAATGACTAAAATGCAACACATATATAGTCCCTGCAACTTCAACCTCTCTATTATGGTTGAGTCACCATCTTTAACTGCCAACAACAACTCTTTTATTGAGTCAAACACATAAATGATTACCTATAGGTTACTACCACTCATCATGGTTGTTAGTTTCTTGCCACAAAAAACAAACTCTTCTATAATCTGCCTTAGTGTGGCTTTGATTAAGTCTCACACCCCCTTTATTTGTTGTGTGTGGATGTATTCACAATACTCAACAAATTTTGATATTTAAATGCATCTCACTTCCTTCCATGTCACAATAATTTAGGCATATATTTTAGCTTATTAAATGTCACTCTTAAATGCATTTCCTGTGCTTTATTTCCAACGCCCACTATTGCAGTAATGATAATGTGTATCAATTAGTTTGTGTTATATTATGTTGTTTGCTTCACCTAAGTGCAGTTCCTTCAAGCACTTCCAATATAGTTTCAACTTATCAAAAGAATGCAGATCATACTATAAATCATGTGCTTTAATATATGTGTGGAACTTAGTTAATACCATGTTAACATTGCTCACTTTATATAAGTGTTGCTTTGATCATATATATGTGTTGAAAACACTTAATATCATTTTATATAAATATAACATTATATATATTAATATATATTTTATAATGATATTGACATATATATGTATAAAAATCATTAATTACTATTCATATATTATCAAATAATATACAAATATATATATACGTATGTACGTATGTATACTTTATTTGATACATACATATATACATATATTTATATATATATATATATACATACATATATCATATTTATTATCTCACAATAAGCACAAATATATATTTTCATCGATAAGCATATATACATATATCTAATTGATTTCCCATGTATGTGATATATTTGTGTATGAATATGTGTAAGTATTTCTACCTATGTATACACACACACATATGTTCATATGCACAAGCCATCATATATATACACATTTAATGTATACATGTATCGATCAATATATAAACATAATTACACAAAGAACATAAAATCAATACAAAGATTTAGTCACATAATTCAAACCAAAGAAACAACCATAAAAATCAAAGACGACCACACAATCATTCCAATTATCCAAGACTATGACCAAGGGTTTACTTACCAATTCCCAAACTGACTCGACTTAACTTGACTTAACTAGGTCATGAGTGTGTGATAACTCAAATAGGCACATTAGTGATTGTCATACCAAACTCCTCTCCTAGGTGATACTCTCCCTCTCCTCACTAGAGGGCTTGATCCTTCCTACATCCAACTTAGTGCATCAAAAAGGTAGTTAGCCGATAACATGAAATTCGTTTGCATCATATATCATTTGCTTCATCAAAATATTAAAGCAATCACATTGCAACATATATTCATTCATCATATTTCTCAGCAAAATATACAAAGTATGATCATGTATTAAAAAATTTGGTAATCCCACAATGGAGTGTAACATATCAAATTCATGATTTTGCATTTGTTATCATATTTACTTATAAAGGTAAAAAAATATCTAGTAACTGAGAAACGAGGTGTAACATAAATGAAACTTGAATTACTTGAGAATGCTTCTTAAATAAATAAATATATTTTGTTCATTTTTCCAAGGGCTAATTGGAATAAAAATACAATACATTGTTAAATAATTGTAACTATAATACAAGTAAAATTAGGCTAGCTATAACAAAATTTCATTTATAAGCCAAGCATTTGAAAATTTATTTTTTAACAATTTGAAAAGTTGAGTCCTTATAGTATTTATACTATGGTTAAGATTAATTACAATTAATTTTTTTTTTGGAAATATATAAGTAGTAGACCCCTTCATCTCATTTCATCCATCCATAATCATCTTTCCTCTTATACTATTGTGCTTATGATTTTGGAGATTTTTGTTAGATCTTGGAGCTTCGAGTCTTTTGAAATTCTTCTCTTTCTTAGAGCTTTTCATGCAACCATTTGGGGATCATGGAGTAATCTTTGTGGCCCTCCTTATCTCTTTCCCAAATTATGTTGTCTAATTTTAGTCTTATCTTTTAGGTTCCCATTTTCTCTTCCAATTCTACTTATTTTCAACCCCCATCATCCATTGCCATCACTTTTCCCCTTGCCTTGTTATTCACCCCATTTTCTTGTTTCCATAAATTATAGTTTTATCTATTTTTACTCTTGTTAGCCATAACATCCTCCTATTTACATTACCTTGATTATGCTTGTTCTACATCAATTTATGTTGGAAAACCTAAAGAGGGATGGCTGAGACAAAATTGTCTTCAATTCTCATTTTTTAGGTTTTGTTATTTTTTATTGGAAACTTTAACCCCCATATTTTTAACCAATAGATTGGGATGAATAAAAATTAATATTATGTGCAAGAAAAAAAATGAATTCAAATAGAGGGAACAAAAATAAATAACCTTCTTAATAAAAACTTTGTGTAAACCTTAGGTTGAACTTAATGGACTTAAAACAAGGGAAATAATATCAAATGCAAACTCCATTTGTTGTAGGGATAAGCACAAAAAATAGTAATGGGTGTTATGTAGTCTCTCAAAAGAAATATACAAGATTTAAGTAGCTTGTACTTGTAAAAGTTGATAGATATATTTTTGGAAGCTTGCAACTTAATTTATAATTTTTGAGAATTGGGATGATTGATGTAGATTCATTTAATGAATGCATAGTTGACATTGGTTGAGAGGATTTTCCTAGTAGAATATAAGAGGCATGATGGGTGGTGAAGATTTAGTTTGTTTGAGATGGATGATGTAGATTTAGTTTGTTTGAGATGGATGATGTAGATGCAATTTATTTAAAATGATTATGATAATTGATCATTTTGTTGCAACCATGTGGATGGTATGAAATATTTTATTGAAAAAATAGAGGGTGGAGAGTAAAAGATTCTAAATGGATGGTTGAGATTTAAAATTATGAAAGAAAGGAGGGAAGTGAGTTTGTGTATTTAATTAAAAAGGTGAGATGTAAAATGATTTTTTAATTTATTTTAAACATTATATTGAAATTAAATTTATTTATTTTAAATTGTGATGGAAATTACACCAATAATTAAATAATAAATTATTTAATCAACTAGTGGTGTGGTGAGGTGATACATATAATTATTTAGGATTGTGTTAGTATGACAATGTTGTTGAATTAGTTGATTAGCATGGTGGTATTGAAGAAACATTACGAATGATGGTAAATTTTAGGCATCTATATTATTTATTCAAAAATAGTGAATAACACTTACAAAATCTATCCAACAACATGTGTAGAAGTAAATAAAATAGGATCCATCCAAAATATTACATGAGACAAAATATTAATTTGGAAAACCTCTAACAAGAAAAACCCTTCACCAAGAGATGTTCATAGTTGTATTATTCATAATCAAAAAATATTCAATATGATGAGGTCTTAATAGATTCTCAACCTGTAACATACATTTTTTGCAATCACTTTAGATTTTTTCACACCAACAACATACAACCCAATATTATCCTTTCAACCTATACAATCATCTAACCCGAGTGCATTCACACAAAAACATAGGAATGCTAACCATCTAATTTCCTAACCACTTGTGGAAGACCAAGATTCATGCAACCATGATTTGACCATACATGATGTCTCCATGTGGCTATTCAAATTGCATACTTAGTCACTTCCACATTTATAAATCAATAGTTACAACTTTTACACTATCAATATACATATGTGTTTCTAGTATAGCCACCACTGCCAACTCCTTGCTTGGTGTAGTGTTAGATTTGGCTATGAATCCACCTAGAATCAAAATTATTAAAGGAAGTCAATAAAAAAAATTTAGAGATGAAAAAAATAGTACTCCCTTGCACTAAACTAGCAAAGTGGGGATGTGATTATTGTATACATAGAAAAATAAGGACAAATACTTCCAAAAGGAAAAATAAATACTAACTACCCAAAATAGGTGGGAGTTCTACCTACTTGGTAAATGCCAGATTGCATGGTTGCACCTACTTAGATAAAGAAAAAAAATGGTTATGAGAGGTGAGAAATAAATCTAAAAGAGGGTGTGAGACCCAACTACCCAATGGTGGGTGAGAGCAACACATATACCTTATGGATTATACCATGTGTCTTCATATTAACCATGTATTATATAACCTAAGAAAGCTTAATAATATGTGTAGAAAAAATAAATATTCCCTAACATAAGGAAAATAAAAAACCTACACTAACACCCCCCTTAAGCGTAGCTTAGGTGGGTGAAAAGATGCAAATATGGGTCTTGGATACAAGGCCATGTTAGGTACCCATGCATAAAAAAATCTCTAAAAAATGGAGAAAAGGTGAAAACCTAGTGGCACAAAAGTCCTCCCTGTTAGAATTGGCTATGGCTGTCAAGATCTTGAGACCAAATGGAAAGCACAAATAGAGAGAGAATTGAATGTGACAAGAATAAACTATATTCTCATCAATATGATTCAATGATACGAGATGATTTTTTGTACATAGGAGACACCTTGGTTATATAGCCAAGGTGAGAACATAGAAGGGCATAAGATTATGACAAGTGTCGTAATCTTATGACATGAGACAACTATTAAAATCTATCACTCCACCTAAAGTGATAATGTGATAATCACCACAAATGGTGGATCACCCACAAAAGGTGGAGAGGTAATCACATGATATGCCCATGAAAGGTGGAAGTGATAAAGTAATAGCATGATAAGTCCACCAAAGGTGGAAAAGCTCCAACTACCTCCTATGTGGTCCCTAAGTAAACTTAACTAAGGTGTAATTATGACCTAGGAAAAGGTACAACACATTTAATTACACCAACACCCCCCCTTAAGTGCAACTTAGGGAGAATGTACACAAAAGAAAACAATGCAAGATGGGTCCCGACAATGAGGCCATGTTAGGTACCCATGTACAAATGCAATGCAATCTCTCACAAATGGAGAAAAGGGGAAAACCCAGTGGGACAAAAATCCTCCCCAACAAAGAGATAAAAGATACAATAAAGAAATTCTCTCAATGATGAATGAGAAGGTAAAAACCCCATGTGAGGAAAAAGACCCCCCCATAAGACAGAAGTAGAAGAGAGACAAGGCAGCCCCCCCTCAATGTTGAGTCTCCTACAATGATGGTAGAAGCTCGAAATTGAATGCTGAATATGATCCAAAAGTGTCGAACAACATTCCTCCCCTTAGGAAGAAACAAAACCATGGATGTATGCAGGATGTCAGGAACATGGATGATGTATGATGATATATCTGAAGCATGCTCAAGTGTCTCCATGTCGATGCCGAAAGTTGACACACTCCAAATAGGCGTTCTAGGCCACACTGCTCAAGAGGGCAATCCAAAATCTAGTAGAGATGAATGTAGAACACAATCCAAATACAAGGATATCCCCTTTGAAGACAAATAATCCTCCTCCAAATGTTGTCCAAAAGTATCCACACTCATGCCAAACTGCAAAGAATGATCATGTAGAGAATGAACAAGAGCGTCAGAGTGTTCCCTCACAACAATCGAAGAAGGAGAATCTTCATCAAAGAGAAGATGAATGCTATCAATGATTTCCCCCAAATCTACAATATGAGACTCCATAAAAAATCCTGAAATACCTGTCAAGAAGCCATCCAAAGTAGCCATATCTGGAAGACAATGTATATCTTGTTGCACTGAATCACAAGGAATCAAAACTGTGGAATCACAAGCATCCTCAGGTACAACAGTAGATGGAGGAGGTAAAATGCATGACTCAAGAACTGGATCTGATGTGAGAACTCCCAAGTTCAAGCAACCAAATGTCTCCTCTGAATCATGGTTCATATGATCAATAGTCGAAGGAACAATGTCACCATCAGAAGCAAAATCTGCAAAGGTATACAACAAAGTTGAATGATCAACCACCCCATTATCAATGATCTCTTGACTCTCCAAGTCTCGAATGATGATTGAATTAGGTGTGAACTCCACAGTTCTCCCATCTCCACCATGTGTAATCTGATATATGGAAAGAAGATTGTTCGTCAAATGAGGAACACACAAGACATCCTGGAAAGTGTTGTCCCCAAAACTAATAGATCCCTTCCCAATTACACTCATGTATGTATTGTTTCCCATCAAGATAGGAGACATAGTACAAGGTTGAAATGAAGATAATATAGATTGCGAAGATGCCATATGATGAGATGCTCTTGAATCTAGAAGCCATCTCCCTGATCCTGGACCTGAAAAAGCACAAAAAGCTTGACCTTTATTTCTTGATGTTGATGCTTGAACTTTGTCCTTTTTAGACTGTTTTGAAGAAGAATGAGAAGAAGATTAAGATATTCTAGAAGGAAAATCAATTTGATTATGTTTGAGAATATTTTTCAACTCATCAATATCCTTCTTATAACAATAGTGTTCTTCATGTCCATCCTTCTTGCAATATGCACAAAAAGGTCTCTCCTTCTTTGATGATTCTATTTTTGAATGAGTGGATTCTGATTCTTTATGTGGCTTGTTCTTTTTCTTCTTTTGCTTCTTATCAAGATTCCCTGATTCTTTATGTACCTTTGAATCACTAGCCATCAATGCATGTGACTTGGAAGACTTGATTAGACCCATGTTCATTAACTTAACTTCCTCTTGGATTAGGAGATTTGCAAAGTCATCAAAATTAGGATCAACATATGATTCTCCCATAGAAATTCAATGGGTATGAAAGCCAGAAACAAATACTGAATACTCAGGAGCAAACTTGGATAACACATTCAGAATCAATTGTAAATCTTCTTTATCAATGCTGCATTCTTTCAATTGTGTTTTTAATTGCTTGATTTTGGAGATGTAGTCTTGGATGTGGTCAAAACTTTTAGGATCAAGATTCATCAAATCATTATCAATTTGATATCCCCTAATCTTATCTATTTTACCATACAATTTTTCAAAAGTCTCCCAAGCTTCTTTAGGTGTTTTACATGATTCAATATGAAATTGCAAATCAAATGAGACCAATGAACATATGCATCCAAGTGTTTTCTCACGATCAATCTCCCATTTTTCCAATTCTTTAGCATTAGTAGGTTGTTGAATGGTGTCCTTTAGATGACCTATTAGAAATTTCATCATGAGATAGTTCCATATTGATTTTCTCCATATAGCATAATTATGTGGAGTTAGGAGTTCAATTTGAGATTTCCCCATTACAAGAACACAAACCAAGCAAAAGAATGCAACCAACCATTGCAAGATTACCCCCCCAGATCACTCAATAATGAAACCCCCAAGAGAAATATCTAATTTGGCACTTTATATTTAGTGCGTTTACAGTTTCCACTTGACAAAAACATCAAAGTCGACTTTGATCTTGGTACATGCAAATTGCCAAAATGGGCCTCAAGCTCAAAGTGAAAAATTTATAGCAGATGAGATGAATCTGATTACACCATTGGAAAGTACACAAAAACTCATGCACTTTCAAAAAAAAAATCACACAAAAATGTTACCGTAGGAGCAAGATATGAGCTCTCGAAGTTCCCAAAATGAGGACAAAGCAGCAACACCTGTGAGAATCTGCAATTTCTGGAAAAACCAGACACCAAAACCAAAAATTTATTTCACAGCTACAAAGAGCACGAAAAATTAACCCAAATAAAAATAAAAATTGCTCAAAAAAAGGAACAAAAATGATCGAGATATCTGTGTTTGAAAATCGCCTGCAAAAATCAAAACTCAAATGGAGACGGGGTAGAAAAAATTTCAAATGCACGTTGACGTCATTGCTGATGTGTGATGACGTCAAAAATAGATGTGATTAAATTTGACGTCTTGGCACCTGTCACAAAAGAATATGCTCCCTCATGACGGAATATTCGCTGACCAGGTTGACTTGACGAAATATTCTCTAGGACACGGAATATTCGTCGACGGAATCTTGTCGAAGCTCAAAATCTTTTATCCACTGGTTCTAAATTTATTTTCACCGGATTTTCCAAAGAAAGTTGTCGGATAGTGCCGGTGATTATTTTGCAGTCGTCATTTTATGAACTTCGGTCGACTTTCTAGTGTTGGAGCCCATGAGGACTGGGGGCCTGCGAGGGTGAATAGGAGGGCACCGCGTGGCACCTTGGCAGGCGCCCAGTACACCTGCAACACCTGTACGGTCCGCGGACTTGTACAAATTCCTTATTTTAATTTTTTTAATCAAAATTTTGCAAATTATTTAATTGCTCAAATTTGATTTGTTTTTAAAAATTCAATCGAATTTTTTTAATTTATTTTTCAAAAAATCGTACCATCTGCCATTATGACGACCTGGGGGCCATACAGCGCCCAGAGTAATTTTTTTTTACCTCACCGAACAACTTGCTCCAAAATGGACGA
Source organism: Sequoiadendron giganteum (assembly GCA_007115665.2). Classification (NCBI taxonomy): domain Eukaryota; kingdom Viridiplantae; phylum Streptophyta; class Pinopsida; order Cupressales; family Cupressaceae; genus Sequoiadendron; species Sequoiadendron giganteum. Next base: position 518,152,424 of record CM021101.1, read on the forward strand.
ATTGATAGTCGATCTTAGGGTTTTTGGCCCTTTTGGACACGATGGCAGGGTCGGATTTGACCCAAAATGCTCCAAAAATGCAACTACCTTCTAGATCTGGCAACCACTCTTCAGCTTCAAACCCTCATAGATTTGGCCTCGTATGTCTGATTTGGATGAAACAAAAGGAAAAATCAATTTTCTCAAACCTTTTGGATCCAATGGTGAGCTTATATTTGCACCAACAAGCTTTGATTTGAACTTGCAATAAAGAGCCAAAAATGGAACCTCCCCAAATCTGGTATCTCTCTTAAAAAAGAAAGACTCTCCAATGGCACCCAACCCGCTCTGATACCATGTTAGAATTGGCTATGGCTGCCAAGATCTTGAGACCAAATGGAAAGCACAAATAGAGAGAATGGAATGTGACAAGAATAAAATTTATTCTCATCAATATGATTCAATGATATGAGATGATTGTTTGTACATAGGAGACCCCTTGGTTATATAGCAAAGGTGAGAACATAGAAGGGCATAAGATTATGACAAGTTTCATAATCTTATGACATGAGACAACTATGAAAAGCTATCACTCCACCTATAGTGGAAAAGTGATAATGTGATAATCACCACAAATTCTGGATCACCCACAAAAGGTGGAGAGGTAATCACATGATATGTCCATGAAAGGTGGAAGTGATAAAGTAATAACAAGATAAGTCCATCAAAGGTGGAAAAGCTCCAACTACTTCCTATGTGGTCCCTAAGTAAACTTAACTAAGGTGTAATTATAACTTAGGACAAGGTACAACACATTTAATTACACCAACACTCCCTAAAAGAGAAAAAAGAAAATAAGTTCTCCCATACAAGAAAGAATCCCATGCATGGAAAATCTCCCCTCCAAAAGAGAGAAGATAATAGAGACTTTGTAGCCTCTCTCCAAATAGTCAGTTATTCCAATGATTGATGCTTGAAACTATATGTAGAAGATGGACCATGATAGTCGAACAATATTTCTCTCCTTATGAAGAAAGAAAACCAAAGGTGTATGAAGAATGTCATCCCATTCCTTAAAGGAATATGAAGGAAGAAGGTGCAAAATGTATGAAGTCTTTGAAAACTATTCATGTGTCTCCATGTTACAGTTGAAGGGTGCCACAAATAAATCAGGAGTTTCAACCCTCACTCATGAAAGTGACAATCCAAAATCTAGTAGAGATGGATGTAGAAAAGTATTAAAAATGAAGATATCTCCTCTAAAGATAAAGATACCTCTTTCAAATGTTGCTCAAGAATTTGTAATCCAATTTCAAACTATGATAAATACTGATAAGATGAATTAAGTACAACACAAGATTCAGGTATTGTAACCATGGATGTATGGTGCTCACCATAGGTAAGACAACTTGACCAATGAGAATCTAGTACTCCTACAAAAGGTGTCAACATTGACAATGTATCAAAAAATCTATTACAATATAAGCTAATATAGGTAGAGAAAGAATAAGAGGGTCTAAATGTGCCCTCATAATATCTGAATAAAAATCAACTCCATCTAAGAGAGGATGAATAAAATCAATATTGTCTTCTAAATATAAAAAGTGGAACTCTACAAAACATGATGAGATGTTTGGTAGGAACATGTCCCAAGGATCTAATTAGGAAGACTAATGTGAATCTTCTGCATCATTTTAATGTTGATATTGGAACAAGGAGGAGGAGGAGAAAGAATGAAAGGCTCACAAACTAGATTAGATGTAAGCATACCCAAATTCAAGTAACCAAATTTCTCCTCAAAATATAAGTTAGCACTAGGAGTGTGGTCAACAACTAAAGGATCAAAGCAATCATTAGGATTAAAGTCTAAAAAGGTGTATAATTGAGATGCATGATCAACCATCCTAGTAGTAGTCATCTCCCTTCTCTCCAATTCTTGAATGATAACTAAATTAGGTCTAAATTCCACAATCTTCCTTGTTCCACAATGGGTGATCTAATAAATAGAAAGGATATTATTTAGCAAATGAGGTACATAAATTTTTTTTGAAATTTCCATCCCCAGCATCAATAGATCCCATCCAATTACATTCATGTAATTATTGTTTCCCATAAAAATAGGTGACATAACACAAGGCTCAATAGAAGAGAACATATATTGTGAAGAAATCATATGGTGAGAAGCTCCAAAATCTAGAAGCCATCTTCCTAATTCAAAACTTGTAGAAGCAAAAAGAGCTTTAGCTTTATTTTTAGATGTTTCAAAATAAAAACTTGCATGGCATTTTTTTCTTACCCTGATTGTTTTTGAATGGGAAGAAGAAGCTAACTCAAACATTCTAGAAGGTAAATCAATGTTGTTCTTCTTAATAAGATATTTCAATTCATCAATATCCTTCTTATAGCAAGAATGATATTCAAGTCTAATCTTCTTGCAATATGTACAAGCAAACTTCTCCTTCTTATATGAGTCCTCTTTTGAAGATGATTTTTTTGTGCTTGACATGTGTGTGGAATTTTCTTTGATTTGTTTTGTTTATTATTATATTGACCTAACTCTTTTTGTCCTTTTGATTAACCAAACAATAATACCTAAGACTGTGATGGCTTTATGAGACCGATAGAAAGAAGCTTTTGTTGTTCATATATTAACATCTTAAAAAAAATATGCAAATGAAGGTATAATGTATGTGGATCTTGTAGTTATCTTGTGAGTGTGAAAACTAGAAATTTAAAATGCATAATTAGGACCAAGTTTGTTCAATACATTATAGACTAATTGAATGCCATTTTTCTCAATACCACAACCTTTACATTATGATCTTAGATCATTTACCTTAGTAATATAATCCTAGATGTTGCCAAACTTCTTTGGATCAAGGCTCATAAAATCATTATCAATATTAACTTTATATATTGTACCATAAAATGTTCTTTAATTTCCTAAGAAATGTGCGAATTTGTACATGTGTCAATATAAAATATAAGATCAAGGGAAACAAAGCTATAAAGACATCCAAGAGCTTTTGTATGTTCAAGCATCCATTTTATCTTTTATTTACCATATGTGGGTTCAACAAACTTTTGATCAATATATGGAGTATACCCAAGTTGCATTAACATATTCCATGTATGTTGATAACAAGTGGCATAGTTATAAGGTGTTAGCAAAGGAACAATTGAATGATCCATATGGGAAGGAAAAGAAGCACAAGAAAATAGATTAGAAACACACCAAGAGACCCCCATTTTCACTCAATCAAGAATCCCCCAAACAAAAATATTTGGCACTTTATATATCAATGTGTTTACAAGCTGGAGTTATTTCCCAAAGTTATAGAAGGTCCAAAATAGATTCAAATACTAAAAGTACAATATTATATTAGAATAAGAATCTTGAAAACTAGCACCAATATAAAATGCTTAGGAAAATATCTAATTTCAAGAAAATCATCACCTCAACTTGAGGCATATATGAAAGTTATAGTTTTTTGAAGTTCAAAAACTTGAGATTGCTAATAAGATCTAATGAAAAAACTTATTTTCTAGAAAAACAAGACCAGTTGAGAAAGAATGATTATAGCACTATGAAGTGCATAAAATTTGACCCCAAATTAGAAAAAAAATTACATTAAAAAACCTCCATATGATTGAGAACAAGCCTTCTAAAGATTAGGGGCAAAAGGGAAAACTCCAATGGTGGGGGTTAGAAGATTGGAATTCCTCCTATTGCTAAACTTGGAAGAGCTAACAAGTTTGTCTATCACCAAACACAATTAGGAAGTTCACCAAATGTAGAACAAGTAAATATAGGTCTTCGCTAAAGTTGTAGGTGTCGTATTTGGTGGAGATGCCAAAAGTACCACCAAATATAGTAGAGTAGATTTGACAAGTTTGGAGACAACATAGGGATCGAGGTAGGAACAAAGAAATTAATTTTTTAAAGTGAAAAAATTGAAAGGCCTAAAATGTCATACAAAGGGGTTGGGGGGTCCTGACCATAAGTGCCATACCCCTAACTAAGGGGTCCACGACTCTTACAAGGTCCACAACCAATGCTTAGGCTTAGGGCTCAAAGCCTCCATAAACCTAAGGCCAAGTATAGGGGTTGATAGGTTCTTGCACTCATCAGTACCCTTTGGTACTAATGTGTGTGCGTGTATTAGATTTGGTTGTGAAGCCACCCAAAATCAAAAATACTGAAGGAAATAAAAAACAAAAATATAGAGATGAATAAAATTAGCACTCCCTTGCACTAAAATAGCAAAGGGGAGAGGTGAGTGTTGTATATATAGCCAAATAAGGGAAAATAATTCTAAGAGTAATAAATCCCAATTGTCCAAAATAGGTGGAAGTTTTACCTACTTGTAAAATTCCAAATTACATGATTGCACTAGATAAAGACAAAAAAATGGTTATAAGAAGTGGCAAATAAATCCAAAAGAGGGTGTGAGACCCAACTACCCAAAGGTGGATGAGAGAAACACATGTAATCGGTGGATTATCCCAAATTTCCTCATGTCTAATATAACCCATGTAAGCTTAAAAATATGTTTAGAAAAATAAATACTCCATAACATAAGAAAAATTAAAAAAACTACACTAATAGGTAGCATATACAAATACAATTATTTTTGGATAGGTGAACGCTTTTGACTGGAGCTATGAACCAATGAGGCTACATTTGGGGGACCTCATCCACATAATTCTAAATCCATCTCCTTCTCCCTCTCTTCCTACCACCTTTGATCCTCCTCCATCCACCTCCTTACCTCCTCTGGCACTCCATCTGTCTCCTCCTTTCACACCCGCACTTCATCACCTTCCTCTCCTATCTCCCTCCTTCATTTCCTTTGCCTCTTCCTCCTTTTCTCCTCTTCTTTCTTACTCTTCTCTTCCTCCTTATTCTCTCCTCTCCTCCTACTTCTCCTCCACCTCCTACCCTCGTCTCCTCTTCTCTTTTTCTCCTTCATCTATTCTCCTCCAACTCTTCCATCATCCCCACATCACGTCCTCCTTCCTCCTTCCATCGTACTTATCCCTTGTCTTCTCCCCAAACCATTTACACCAATTGCCACCTCCACCACCACAACCGCTGCTCTGTTTCTCCTATCGCCTCAAACTCTCCATACTCCTTCTTCCATTGTAGAACCTTCCACGTCCATCCTCCATACTCTGCCGACGTCCTCCACTCATATGCTACACAACACCACTATATTTGTTGCCGACGCAATCTCCATCGCCTTCTAGCAATCATTCCACTTCCCACACTCCGTGGGACTTGAACTCCTAAAGAAGTGTTTACCATTGTCATGCAACAACCATTGCATTGCGGGGTCATCCCCATATACAAATACAACTTTACTTCTAACTACTTGTGGTGGTTTTTTCCATCTTCCAAAATATTATCCTACTCTTAGATTGTGTCACATAAATCTAGTTTTGCTACAAGTTCTCCTAAATCATTGCTCGTGCTTCCAAAAAAACACTAATTTTGTATACAATTATTATTTACTTCAAGTGAATTACAATTGTTATTATACCACCAAAACATGTAAATAAACCATGTATGTTGCACCTCAAATTAGTACCATAATATAACCTCATGGTAGTCAACATATATACTATATTGCTATATTTCACTATAATGTTCTCTACAAACAAACTCTTCATACAAGGAACCTTTGTGGGTGAATATCATTCAAATCCTATTAGTTTTGCAAGTAATTTAAAATTAATACATGAATATTATATATGGCAAAAAAGTGTTTGAAGATCATAATGGAGCTCCTTTAAAAAACTTACATCCCTCAAACAAAATAGAACATCCCCCCTTAGTGGAGGATATCTCATGATATCTTTAGATCTTCTTACAAACTTCTCTTCATTCTAAGATTTTTTCTCTTTTACCTATCTCAAATTCCTAAATTAGGGTGTTCCCAATTTTACTATATTTTTTTTAACTTAACCCATTTGTTCCAAGTTAGTTTCTCAATTTTTGTGCTGGTTCTTGATAGATCTAGATTCCATATATTATTAGGATTCTTTAATTCTAATTTGACAACATCATAAGATAAAAATAGGATCACCCCTTTAGTTGAATATATATGTTAGGTTTAGTAAAACACTTGTGCCTCTTTAATGTAAATCATCTCTAATAATTCCCAAGTTTTGGCCATAGGTCTTTGATAGTATTCTAACAATTCCTCTCAAGTCATCACCCCATTAGGTGCACATACTTTATTTTCTTCCCTTGCAAGTTTCTCTTTTATATTTAGTCATGAATGTTTCCATTTTCTAGTTTCAAATCATCCATCTCTTATTTCAATGTTTAAAGTCTCAACTCTTATACATCTCAATTAGTTTCAAATTAGGTAGTTAGGCTAAACAGTCTTATTTTTTTCTAGCTTAATACATGCTTAGGAAGAAATAAATCTAGCTTTCCATCTCTTTTTCTTTTCTTTTACCCATAAAAACTAAAACCATCCTCTTTAGATTTATCATGTTGCAATCTTGTAAATAAGGAATTAGTTAATCTCTAAAAAAATGATATTTAAAAATGGTTAAAAAGGTAAATATTATTTTTTATCATTGTCAAGTACAACAACAGTTTGATGTATGAGACCCTCTTGGTAGACATGTACAAAAAAAAACATTTCCAATTTACAATGTATCAAGTCCTATAAGCTGTACATAGGTCAAATCCTTATTATTGAATCAAACTTGTATCTCTTCTATGGTTTACAAACACCTTCATCATTTCACCCACTAAAGATCAAATAAATTTGTATGCAATCCCTACATAAATAACATAACCAATTCATCTTTATGGTCTTATGAAAGCCAAAAGTAAAAATAGATAAATTTATATTTAATTTTTTTAACCAACTACCCATCCTTTAGACCCAACCCCTAGCCCCTTCAATTATCTTACCCCCAATACCTAAGAAAAAATGATTACCCTCTCTACCCCTAATACTTAATGATATATCTATCTATTTTTTCTAATATTAAATACCCATTATGAAATAATGTGTTATGATAATGCCTATCTAGTACAATGTCTTCAAGATTCCACCACACATGAGATCACACATTCAAAATTTTCCAAGGCCACTATCAAGAATACAAATACCAACCTAAGGCACTAATTGAGACAACCTACTAAATAACTAATCCTCTTTTCTTTTTTCTCCTAATTCCAAACATATATAACTGGGTATCAAGTGCATTTTTGGAACTCCTACCAACAAAACATGACTTAGAATACCGAGGCAAGAAATTCCTAAAATTTATAGGATCAAAGGATACTAGCACCCCATTTGCATAGATGTTGACAAATAGCATTTGTACACTTATCCGGTGGGAGCATCTAAGGTGCACAAGTGTAGCATCTAACTTAAAGACAATTTCTATATTTTTCACAAAGAGATTAATGTTGATAGGGTCATTCTTCTAGTCTTCCTTGAACCATGTCAAATTCAATTCAAAAGCACTTCCAATGTTTCATACTCTCACTTTCATTTTTAAAATTACATATTCCTGTCCCAACTAGATTGTATTAATTTAGTTTAATTTGAATAAAAATAAGTACATTTATGCTTATTGCTATATTTCTCAAAGTATATCTTAGATATGTGTTAAATTAGACTAATATATTAAAAGAAAGAACCTAAGTGATAGTTTATTTTTGTTGCACATTATTAACCTAGGGTTCATTAATTTTGTCCTTTATAACTAGAAGTGTCTGAAGATGAGAGATAGATATTGGGGGGGATTCTACTAAAGGATATGAGGAGGAATGATTTATGAAAGAGGATAAAATAGATTAGAAGGGGGAAGATCCACCATGGAAATCGATAGAGGAATCCCTAATAGAATCAATTTTATGATGTATCTTGGTGTCAAAGGTTGCTCCAAGTACCAAATTATGCAAAGATGTAGCTAATTCTATAGAAGAGGTAGCATTAGCAAGTTGTTGGAAAATATAGTCTAGTAAGAGGAACATCTTGCCTATTAATATGTATATCATGATCAAAATTATATTGTTCATTATGATTAGCCTTAATAGAGATTTCTCAATCAATGCATTGAGAAGCCATATAAGGACCTACACAAGCACTTTTTATAAAGGTAAATTAGGGTTCTACTTTTTTTATAAAAGTAAATTAGGGTTTCTACTAACTCTTGACATAAAAAACTTAGAACGATAATAATAATAAATCAAGGGTAATTATGAATATAAACCTTTAGAAATATAATTAATCTTAGATGTAAAAATTAAGAAAAATTAGAAGATAAAATCTTAAGGGGATGTAAGAGTGGAGTTCACCAAAATGAAAATGATAAAACTAACTCATTTTCATAAAATATCCAATGGTAAAATAAGAATGCACAAAAGGAACATAGTTATGCGATGAGATGCTAATTGCTTCATTGATATATGCATATCAAAATAAATGATTCAAAAAATAAAATAAATAAACAAGGTATTTAACTAGAAACTAAATGTAGTTAGGTTGTGACAAATGATCATCAATGATTTGTTGATACACAAAAATTAGGAGTAACCAGACAAATTCTTCAAAATAAGTAAACTCTTTGTTTGACCTTGTGGGTCACTTTCATGATTGTGGGGTTAGTCACTCAGCTATGTATTTGATTTAGATGTACATATATGATCTATAAATCTTTAAGTATTTTCCTTCAACTTGTCTTGAGTATTTGAATTTGTTTTTACATAAAAACTTGGTTGTGGTTAGGAGTTTGTCAATTGCTAAGAGTGTCTCCCTTTGGTCAAACCAATAGGATATTGAGAAGAAATAATTGAAAACAACAAACAAATATGCAACACATGTTCTAGATGTCAATGCAAGCATATATATATAAGTGCTTTGATTATATGAATGAATGTATTTTGAATGCTCTTGTTAGATTATTTATGGGATAATCAAAATGAACTAGGATTAGTCTTTAAAATACTTCTTCAAAGGACACAATTGAAATGTTTCATAATTTGTGTTGACACATAATGAATAATTAGAAGGATTAGATTGACCTTAAATTTGAATTTGAAGTCTAAAAGTTTTGGGGTCATTTCTACAAATAGTCTAACTGACTTAGGTCACTTGTGCAAATCATGCATTTGACCCTAAGTGAGGAATATATACAACTGAGGATAAAGATTGGTCCATAGGAGAGTGCAAATGGAAATAGGTATGATTCAAGTTATGCACCATCTTTTAGCAAAAATCTCACTATTATATGATTGTCATTGCACAAAAGATAATATATCCAAAATTAGTCCAAAACAAAGAGGAAAATATAAGATATACAAATTTCACCAGTAAACCTCTAAAATATAATTATCTTAAGCTAAATAAAATAAAATTTAAAAATTATAATATTTAATTCCTTAATAAACATTGTGAATTTTGTGAAAGTATACTTTGATATAAAGTGATCCTTAATTTATTGGTAATATGAATGATTCAATAAAAATCCACCCTTATTGAATGTAAGACATGTAATTCAAAAATATAAAAATAAAAAACAGAAAAAGGGGCCCTCAATTGTACCCAAAACAACTTTTGTTTTAATTGAAAAAATTCAATTATTAGGAGAGAGGACTCAGTAGCTGTGCACCCTAACTTCGCACTTCTCAAAATCCTACATGGAAATTTCAAATCACTTCAATTTTTTTACAGCAGCTTACATGGCAAGTCCCCTGCTTACAGCTTTCGTTTCAAGGCCACATCATCAAATATGATGCCACATCAACATGCTTTTTTGTCAAGGTGTCCAAAAAGGCCCAAAAAAGAAGTACTACCAATACTTGTGCATTCACACCATGGGTAGTTGAGTGCTGATGTGGCATCATATGATTAGTTGCTTTTTAGATCAAAAGAATACATTGTGTTTAAGGTAGAATACTTATGTCACAACTATTGAACATTATTATATAAACAACTATTATCACAACTATTAGACATTATATTAACAACTACTATTACACCTATTGAAACATGCAATATATTGACCGTATGTATTCCGGTATTTCTAAATCTTAATGTAGCGTGAGTAGATTAAATTTGATTCCTTAACGTTTAACGTGGATGATCACGTTTCTGGTTTAATCCTCATATGGGCATTTTAATTTCGTGGGCAATTTTGCTTCATCCCAACAGCTACGCCAGTAGTAATCTATTTCAGGTATTTAAAAAATCTTTTCGTTTGGGTATGTATTGTTTTATAAGTTTCGCAAAGGTCAGGGTTTAGGAATTAGGGTTTAGCAGTAATGGAAGCCTTCATCACCAGAAGAACTGTCGCCTTTCTGAGAAACATCATTAGAAAAGCAAAATGTGAGGGAACACATTACAATTACAGGTGGTCAGCTCATATTAGCACAAAAATCTCTGGCAGCTCCCATTTTAATCGCTTTGAAGACTCACCCAAGACCCCTTCTTCATTGGAACTTCATTCGTCCATTTCCAACCCAACTTTCCTGCATGCCCACAAACAAGAAGAAGAAGCGGCCGCACTTAATGAGTTCTTGGAAAGGTTTGAAGGAGTCATGCGATCTAAACTCTCAGAAGCTTATCCGGGTGCTGGTATAGAAATCATAGATGGTATGCTTGAAATCCTAATTAATAAAGTTGTGGTAGAGATGGAGAAAGGAAATTTTAATGAATTTGATAATATGAATGTTTCCTCTTCTGAAACCCAAGATTTGAGTGAAGAGATGTGGAAAATTGTGTGTGAGGTTTCGAACAGCATTGTTGAAGATATGCGAAATAACCGAGTGAATAGGGAGATTCACTCATATTTACAATCCGAGGAGATGAAAAACATAAGTAGGTTTGCCAAGGATGTTGGCATCACGGGAGACCTTCTCAGGGATTTGAAAATGCACTTTGTGGAAGAGAAGAAATCAGAGATTGAGTATAAGAGGAGATTAGACAGATGGGTTGGTAAGGAGTCTACTGTAAATTTATTTGGAAATGGGTATGGTCAAACACAATCTTCTCTGGATAAGGGTGGTTTGTCACAAGGGCGTGCAAAATTGGATCTTTTGGAGTACGGGTTAGATCTTTCTGATCCAAGCTGGACTGAAATCAGCCAAAAGTTGGAAGTAGCAGAGAAAAAGATAACTCCAGTAGAACCTGTTGTGTTGTCCGGAAAAGCCAAGGCTATCACTAAGCAGATCATTTCCTTGTCTGACGACAAAGATCCATCAGATTTATTGACACGCTGGATGGAAAACGTTAAACCATCTAGGATAGATTGGCTTGCCTTGCTGCAACAATTGAATAAATCAAAGAAGAATATCTTTTTCAAGGTCAGTGCAATGAACTAAAATTCTGCCTTATGATTCTAGTTGAGTTTATTGAACTTGGGAATTTTATAGTGCTACAATGCTAAGCTGGACGAAAATTAATATGATGTACTTTAGATTGGTTGATTGTGGAAATATGTACTAAGTTGCCTTATATGACTTTTTCCAACATGCTATTGACATATTGTCTTTATTAGTGTAACGTAATGAGCAGAGGCTTAGATTAGCATTGCTCTACAGCCATCATTTTTGAGTCACCATTCTAATATTTCTTAGCTGTGCAATAAATTTTGAATTTGCCTACGAAACTTTTAACTTAGTTTCATTCTACCTGTAGTAGCCAAAGCTGATTCATATTTTAATGGACTCCCATTACTTGTGGGTCTTGTTTGGTGGAGAGGATTCACCTGATGAGCGAAGGAAAAGAGGGGGATGAGAATGCGAATGAGGGTAGTGATGACAAACCATTCGAATGTATTAAGTTGCTGCAAGTAAATCATTGGAATTATTTTTTAAAAGTTTACGGAAATTTCTTTGTGGTTTGGTAAGTAGAAGTCCTACAACTGTCCTCAGTATCACTTAATCTCCAAGTAACATGAAGGTTTGTTGCAGATCCTTCAAACTGATTTGCAAATACTCTTGGAACAAAGAAGAAAGAATTGTGAGAGTGATGCCCTAAACCATACTTGGCAAACTTTGACTTGGTAAAAACTCAGTAGACTCAAAATTTGTGACTCAGCAAAGTCTTGGGAAAAACTCGGCAACTTAAAAAATTGCTTAAATTTCATTAAAAAAACACATTTTTTTTTGCAAATTCAATGACAAAATATATCCAATGATTTCATAAATGAGTACAAAAGTGTTTTTTATTAAATTTGATTAATTTAAATATAAATTGAGTACAAAATTGCATCATCATGCAGAATCCTGATACAATAGATAGCTAACAATATTATGAATTTATGATGATTGCCTTTGAAAATCATCATTGTAACAATGTAATTCATAATTGCATATCACAACATTTTACATATTTCTCTTCCCTAATTTAGTCAAAACTTGGGGAGAGTTTTTAATCTTTGCACTTTGTTGTGGCTCCTTGCTCAGCATAGAAGGCTGTGCTTGTGGCTCCAATTTGACCTTCATCCTACTAGTAGATGGCAATGAATCCTCCTCTACCTCATCAATATCGTCAACTGACAGTCCAGTAGCTCCTTCTGTTGCAGCCACAACTTCCATTGCTTGCCTCTCAAAATAAAAAATCTTTTCTACAATAAACAATGGGGGCTCCTCATCTTGCCTTGTCCAATTGCTATAAGGATCAATTTCATCCAACTCAATGACCTCCTCTAATTTATCCTCTACATTTCTTGTGTGAAGTTGAAGGTTTTATTGTACAAAGACAAGGTCATCAAGGTGTTTTTGAGTTAATTTATCCTACTTCTTTGTGTGAATGGCCTCAAACAAACTCCACTTGTGCTCATAGCAAGATGCATAACAAGGTTGACGCAAAATGTGGAGGGATAATCTTTGAAGATTTGTGGTATTTACACCTCAATCTACCCACCAAGAACCTACAAAATAAGATATTCAAGAGTTAGTAACCAAACCATATATCATCAAGAGTTGTAAATTTGAAATTTGTAACTTTTAGGATGCATATTGTTAGCAAGAAAACTGGGGAAACACAGACCAGAGTTTTGAGCCCCAAGTACTTATTGAGTGTTGTAGTTTATACTGCGGACTTAGATATATAAAGGGAGTAAAGGTTTGAGTCAGACAAAAGATGGGTTACTTAAAGATATATAGCATAATGTCAGACCACACAATGTACATAGAATTCGGGTATCATTATATTAGTTATTTTAAGGGAGTACATTCATATCTCCTTTTACATCATATATACATTTATCATATACTTTCCCCTATGCTTTGTATTTCTTCTTTTTCCTTCTTACCTATATTCTTTCATACATATAATCTCATACATATCTTCTTGTACATACATCTTCTTACTCTGATAGTCATATCTTTTCCTATGCATATATCTATGGGATGGGATGTGTCCCATATATTCTATCCGTACCCTAGATGGTATCTTTTGAATCTTATGGTCTGTGAGCTTTTTGCGGCAAGATGCGGTAGGATTTTCTTGGCAGTGTCTGAACTGTTGCACTTTCCTGCCAGCATCATCTCCCCTTTCAAAATGTTGACTTGTCCTCAAGTCAACTCTACTCTGCGGGGAGAATATCCTTGTATATCTTCTTGAGTTTGGCAAAAGTGTTCTCCCACTGTGTTTTGGCCAAATGCAGTTGTTGGGGTTGGACTTGGATCTGTAGTAGCAGTTGCTTTGCCTCCAGAAGTGTTTGGGGAATTTGGATCTTCTTTGCTAGTTGTTGTGCTTCCTGGAGGACTCCCGTGATGTGTGCTAATCTTAGGCTTACTACTTCTCTCAGTTGGTGGAATCTGTTCTTGCTTTTATCCCTTTGATCTTGTAACTGTTGAAATTGAGCATGTAATGCTTTTATTTGCACCTGGGATTGGCTGTCTGTATCTTGCAGGGCATTATATACTGTTGCTCTTTGAAGTATCCAAACTTCTAATTGATCCATTTGGGCCTTAATTGGAATTGTCACCATTGGCCATTGTAGACAAAATTGGTAAAGGGCATTGAGATCCCCTTCACTATTCTTTAGTGTGCTGATTTGGGACTCTAGGGCAGAGTGTGCAATAGCACATTTCTTTCTTTCCTCATTGGTTTTGACTTTCTGGTGCTTTGCCTGAACTTGTTGTCTCATTGTCTTCTTCTGTAGTTGGGTATCCTTGATCACCCTGTCTATCAAAATTTTCAATTGTATTGCCAAGGGTTGGGATGAGTCCCCTTGGAGATGTGGGAACTTGCTTTGGATATCCTTCACCGTCTCCTCCAACAGATTGGAGTTCTCCACATGATGTTTCAATATTTCCTCTCTTGTTGTTTGTTGTAGAATGTCCCCTAGTTGGAATTTATGTAGGGTTGAGATGCTCCCAATATCTACTTGTGACACACTAGCTGAAGTTGAAGCAGCTGCTAAGATACCACTAGTTGGAGTTGCTTCTGTTCTGCCAAAAAGTCCTTAATGGACTGCATAGAAGAGGTTGTGGAGGAGGAAGGTGTTTCCGCCTGCGGAGGATGAGAAGACTGTTCTTGTTCCGAGGAAGCTACTTTATATTTTGCATCTTCCCCGTGTAGCTGTTGAGAGGCTTTTTTTGTGGCGTCCTTGATTTTTGCTTGGACCATTTGAGTAATCTTTGGTTTTTCTATCATTAGTTTGTCTAACCTATGCTTAGATCGGAGCTCTTTGGTTTGTATCTCTGTTATCCTTTGCTTCTGCGGAGGTGTAATTACAGGGGCTAGTTCCCCAATGGCCAAGTCTTTTAGTTTCTCCCTTCTCTTTTTGAGTACGGTGGTCAAGGAGTCCGAAAAGCGGTCAATTAGATCCTCCAACGTTATGTTGGATGCTACCATATACCTTATGAGGGCCCTTTTTCTGATTAATCTGTTTAGAACTTCCATATTAGGATATTTTTGTAGTGTCATATCTAGGACTTCTTTCCGGAACAATCTGCTATATAACTGGTCTTCATCTACCAGCGGTGAGACTCTTGGAATGGATGTGTCCTCCAGAGTGACTTCTTCTTCTTCTACATCTACTATTTGTGAGGAGACCTCCCGTTGTGCTTTCTCCTTCTTCCACTTTGGTTTCTTCTCTGCACTCATCTGTAGGAGGGCCTTTGTTGCTTCTTCTGATTGTTTTGTCTGGGGAGGTGTGGTAGTGAGTCTCCTCTTCCACAGTCTGCTACTTTCGCCTTGTGTGGGTTTGTAATAACACCCCTTAATTTTTTTATTTTTTTTGAAGGTTTGTTATTCAATTGAGTTCCACCATAAATTTCGTCAAGAACCAAACCAAGACTAGCGACACTATCACTGAGCTGTTATGATTGTCAAATGAGAAAATTTACTAACATTTGACATAACATTGATTTTTTGCATGTAGAATAGAATTAATGGGCTCATGAAACAACAGATAATCATATTCATTAACAGGCCACATTACATGCAATGACCAGGTGTGAAGTAGGGTGAATAAATACCTCTAATAAGAATTTCCAAGTGTTGCAGACTGTATAAGATTGATTACAGGGCACATGTGATTTGATCATTACCAAATACCATCAAATATAACACATGAAGACTCCTTACACTCATAGCATGTTGTAAGTGAGACCCAATTACCACGAAGCATCATAAGGAAAGCTCCAAACAATGTTGTTGAGGACTGTAATCTGCAACTGTGAAAATTACAGTGGCTGTAGACTGTGATTGACAGCCCCAGTGAAAGGTAGTAATAGCTTCTACAGGTCTGATTTCAATTGAGAAATGTGTTGCTCGTCTATATACCACTGCTGCAATTCAGAACAGTTCCCTAACATCAACCCTAAATCACCCAGCAAAACAAATTATACCCCAGCCAAAGCCAAACAATAAGGAACACACCCAGCACCTCTAAACAGCAAGCAATTCAAAGGGAGAAAGGGGTAAATCATGCCCAGAAGCTCATATCAGGTCTGCAACAGCTTATCAGTCACTCCCAGCAAGCTTCCCAATGCCCAAAACCATGTCCCATGGACTTAAAATTGAAGTATCACTTGAAATCATACTTCCAAACACCTTACAATTTATTGTACTGAGATTGGACTGGTCTGATATGCAAATGTGAGCACATGACAGGTCTGCAATGTCACAAACAGCATGCACAGTGATCTGGAAGGACCTCACTGTGTCCCTAAAGGGTATCCAAATCACTCCAAAATCCTGCAAATAGTTTCTAAACTGCCCAGCGCCACTTAGCAGCTATGAAAGTTCAAGGGAAAATGCACAAATCACACCCAGCAGTGAATAACAACTCCCAGTACAGTATGGCTTGCTTAGGAATTTGTGCCAGCAATAATAGGCCCAAAAAACTCTTCAAGAAACCCTTGCAAATAAAAAACAAACACCTCCAAAATTCACACTTCATAAAACTTTGAAAATCTTCATTTTTTCTTGAAACCCTAAATCTGCAACCATGAAAAACAATGGTGATTCTCAAGGTAGAATCACTCCAACCAGCTAGGGTGGGTCCTTCACCACCGAAACCATCAACTGAAGGAGAGGGTTTTCGTCCTCAACCAGCAATGTATAGATTCTAGAAACAATCTAGCAGAGTCTCCTTAAGTTGTCAAATCCCCCATATGCAAATGAGAGCTCAAACTCATATTTATAAAGTGGGGGAAGAATTAGGGCAACTTGCATTTGAATTTGAATATATTTCCCTCTCATTTAACTTTATGAAATGACATGAAATTACCCCAAGAGGGGCGTCCAACTTTTTGCCTCCAAAATTCCACTTTTGATTTTTAATTTAAAATTGACATTAAGCCCAAATTAGGCGTCCCACCTTATGAGGCATAACATTAGCCTTTAAAAATGATAAATAAACCTTTTTTTTTATTCATTCACTTGAAATACATGGCCCCTCTTTTAAAACAACGTTGTGCAAGTAGGCCAAGAGGTCCTTTTTATTTTATTTACTTCAAAATACCTCCCTTGGGTGTCTATGCTATAAGGAAACTATTTTGCTTTATGCAGCCTTCTAAAACAACGTGAAGTTATCACATTAGGCACCAAGGTACTTTTCGATGACCACCTACACCCTCACTTAAGTTATAAAGTTATTTTTATAAAATAACTTAAGTGACCGATAAAAAGAAAATATTAAATAATCCAACCTTAGGCTCTTCAATGCCACCATAGAAATAACACTATTGAGAACACTATGGGCCTGAGACCAGTTATCGAAAATAAACTTACTATTTATAGCAATTGCTAAAAATAGTAAATACTTCAAATCATCAAACTGGCACAAAACATTAGAGTTCACTTGACAGTTGCCACACACTGCCCAAACAAGAAACCTTGCACTGCACTGCTGCCAAGACCAAATACTAAATATAGTACTTACTAAAAATAGTAAGTGATTCAAAACCAAACTAGCCTGAATGAGGACACTGAAAAGGACATTACAAGGTTTTGCAAGGGGAGTGCCGATATGGAGCCTTCCGGACCTTCGGGGAGTAGATGTGCTTTGTTCTTCTGTTTCTTGCTTTGGTAATCCCTACTTTCATGTAGCTTTTCTCGATTCGTCTTGAGGCGTTCTTCCGACTTCTTCTTGGCCAAATTGTCCATGTACTCCCAGTAGGTGGTGAATTTTTCAGCTTGTGGGTCCATGGGGAGGTTGAGGAGTGTGGATGGATAGGAGTGGATTTCTGCGTCTGTCACTTTGTAGGGAAGTTGTGGGATCTAAGATGTCTTAGGTTCAATGGCTTCCATAAAGGTGTAGTCTTTGTCGACGAGGAAGACAATGTCTTTTATGTATTTGCGGACCACCTCATAAGATATACGGTCTCTCGCTCTTAGTTTTTGCTAAAGGGATTTGAAAAAAACCCAGTAGGTTACGATGTAAGATGTTGCATCCTGGAAGTGCTTGACATGGTCCTGAATTTGGGCCGTAATTGGCCGGGTGGTGTCCCAAATTTTTCCCGTAATTGTCGGGAGTTCTTGCATAAAGTAGAAGGTGAGACATATCAGTAAAATTCCATACTTGAATTGATAATGGGGCTGCTTTGTGCGTTGGATGTTGTCCAGGAGCTCCTGCGGTAGGACCTCACATAGGTCGATGTCCGTCCCCTTTGTTACCATCTGGTAGGCTACATGGATGGTGGTGGCGATAGCTGAGTTCTCCCGATTTGTGTAATACACCTTGTAGGTGATGGCCATGGTGGCATACTTGACCATAAGATTGGTTATTTTGGTGACATCGAGGCTTCTGCCATAGTATGTTGCTACGGTTCACCTTGTGATCTCCGCATTCTTGATAGCTTTCTTTAGCAACACTTCTCTTTGTTCCCATAGGCCTGTCATTGCCTCGATTGTGTCTTTTGTGAATTTGTAGGGTTGACCAAATATAGTGTGGAGCCATTCTTCTTGTGCAGTGAAGACTGGAAACTCCTTCCAAACATCCAGTCGTTTCTTTGAGATATTCTTGTATTGTGGTAGATAGTGATGTGTGGTTGCAGTAGGGTGTGCCTTAGGGCTTCAAACTTAGTGTGATCTATTTCCGTTAGGGGTGCATGGATATACTTCCGGATATATTCTATGTAGATGACGTCCGTGGGTACCTTCGAAAATGCTCCTGCTGGGTCGGTCTCCATTGCCTTGTAGGGGAATCTCTTGTGTTTAGGCCTAGGCTTTTGAGAAATGTCGATGAGGGGAGGTGCGGCCATTTTTTGGAAGTGGGTTGATGGTTTGCTTAGGGTTTGACTTGGAGTAGTTTGAGTGCTCGGGGTTTGTGAGAGTAGAATGAATAGTGAGTAAAAATGGAGGAATGCTTGATGTATTTATAAGTGTCTTGCGAGGTAAGTGTATTAAATGGTGTAGCCGTTTTCTCATCTTCCCGTGTTTTTTAGCCCATTATTTTCCTATAGCTCTTTTTTCTTGGTGAGTTATTTCCTATCTTTTGTGTATGAGAAGACTATGGTACGTTATGTTCTAACTTTTTGATTTGAGTTAGGTTAGTCTAGCTATATAATAATCTTTTTCGATCCCTTGTTTTATATTTTTAGGGTTAGGTCGAGGAAATTGACGTTCAGACTTAGGCCCACCTAGCACTTGCTTATAGTTAAAATTTGTAATTATCTTATCATGATTATTCTTGCGTTTTATTGATTTTTTGTTTCCATGCTTATATCTTAGGTAGACTTGTTTTTCAATGGTTATTGGTTTTCAGTGTGATGAGTATTTTGATCTTTTATGTTTGGATATGTCCACAAGATGTTTGATTAGTGGTTTCTTGTTGGTATTATTTGTTTGTGATATCTTTCTTGTGTTTGTGGTAGTTTGTGGAGGGTTTATGTGCTTACTATGTATCATAAGTGCTTCTCAGATCCCATATACCTTTCGAGAAGTTGATTCCTGTTCTCGTTGCAACCATGCATCTAGAACTTCTTCACTATTGGTACTTTGATTGTCACTGTTGAGTTTGTTGATGTTATAGCAGCTTAGGGCTGCACTTCCATTGCACGAATTCCAAGAAGAAAGCATAAATTAAATGAGTAGCCATTCGGCTATTTAATTTATGTCAATAATAAATATCAAAGCATAAAGGGCCAACCCTAATGATTCGCATATATCTCTTATTGCTTGGGCCGACTTTATTTGTATTTAGCATTTTATTATGTTTCTCTAAGAGGGCCGACCTAAGTGAAGAGGTGCCTAATTTTGTATAAGTACAAGGTCTTTCCTTGTCATTTGTAATCAAGTTAAGTTCACATTTCCTCAAGCAAGTTCGCACTTAGGCAGCAGATTATTATCTTGTAGCAGCAGACCTAATTCAAGGTTTTTCATATTCGCACTTAGGAGAAGTACTATTGTATCAAATTCGCCTATGTGCTAGGCTTGAGTTGTAAGCAGATTTCTGCTCTTGTTCTACTTTATAGAAGAGAATTATTTGCTGGGTTTTTCTCCCTCAAGAGGAGGGTTTTCCCAGGGTATCCTGCTGTGTTTATTGTCTTATATGTTGCATTATTCTAAGTTCTTTCAGTTGCATAATTTGATCTAAGAAACACTAACAGAGTTCAATATCTTTGGAGCTATTAGGGTCTTCTTCTGCAGTAGGCAGTGTTGAGATAGAATAGAGAATTCGTGGATCTTCCCCCTCTTGTTCTTGTTCAATTTCTTCTATATAAGTTCTATCTTCTTTTTTTCCTAGTGGAATATGTACTATCTTATTGTCATCCGTCAAAGATATCTCTTCTTTTCTTGGGTCTACTATCCCATTAGAATTGATGAACCATCTCAATTCTAACAATGCTCTAAAAGTGTTGAATGGTTTCTTCATCTCAACGACCTCAAAATCAACAATTTGCTTAAGTCTTTTGATGTTTGCTTCCACTTTTTTCCATGTTCCTAAAGTCTCCATGCTAGAGCCATTTGCCAAATTGATGTTCATTAGTGTTTTGATTTACTTGGGTCTGCCCAACTTCTCCCAAGTGGTTGTCGGAATAACGTTTAAGTCCGCACCTAGGTCTACTATCACATGTTTGACTTTACTATTATTAAGGTATGCGGTAATTAAAAGATGACCATTCTTCTAGTTCTGGTTTTTTGTAAGTTGATGGATTTGTTGTTTCTATTTGTTCCAATTTTTTTCTAGCTGTTTTAATTTGAGTAGGAGGTCCTTTTGTTGGGTCAAATTCTTCAGCATCATCACTTCTTGTTCTGAGAAACATGCTATGTCATCCTTTTGTTGTATAATTTGTTTTTTTTCTGTTTCTACTACCTGATCATGTTGTTGTTTACTTGGCCAAAAGTAATCATATTCCTCTTCTTTTGGACATGATTCTTCACTAACTTCTTCAATTTCTCTTTGTCAATTTCTCTCGGTATCGGTTCCTTGTCTAGTTAGTACTGTAACCTTATTTTTTTCTTTGTTCCAGGTTTCTTCTTTCTCTTGATTTGCATTTATTGGTCTTCACCTGATTATTCCTCATTTGATGTATCGGATGACCATTGATCCATCCTTTGACAACTTTTAACTCCTGACGTTGGCATTCTTCTGATTACCTTGGCTCCTTTATGGTCTTGTAAGTCATCGGTTCTTGAGTGTGCTATATTATGATAATATTGTTGTGCTTTATCACATTTGAATATTTCATGAGAATCATCTCTGCAAAATGGACATTTCCTTTTCTTTTCTGCTCAACATTCTATAGCATATTGGCCTATCTTGTCGTAGTTATAGCATGTAGCGTCACTTCTTTGGTGGTTGTTTCTACCGCACCCTCTTCCTCCTCTATAGTTTGATTGTCTATTATCTCCTATGTAATCTTGCGGTGGGTTATTCTGTAATGCATAAGCACTTCTATCATCTCTCCAAGGTGGTTGTCTATAGCTTGCGTCAAATAAAGGGCCTTCCACAAGTTCCTTAACATATGCCATGTTTTTTATCCATGTTTGTGTCACAATTGTAGTTTATAGGGCATCTTGGATTAGGATGACTTGTATTTTAGAGTTGAAATTGGTTTGCAGGATAGTCCTTAGTGAGGTTACTATCCCATTCTTGGGTAGTTCCGCAGTATAATGCATTTGTTTTGGCAGGTATTCTACATGTAATGTTGCTGTAGTTCTTTCTCCTTGGGCATTAGGGCAATCGTTCTGGAGATGACCTTCCCTTGAACAATATGTGCACCAGATCTCTTTACCTTTCTTTGCTTCTCTTACCAAAATTCCATTTTGTATGGTTAGTTGTTCTATCGCCAATTGCAATTTCTCAATATTTTCTTTTATGTCATCTTTCTGGGGTCTGTGCTGTGTCTGAGCTTCTATGTGGTATGCCATTGCGATCAAGTTTGTTTAAGTACTAAATATTCTTCCATCTAAGGCGCTCTTATATCTTTTTGTAGTCCAAAGATGAACCATTCAATCTTTTGTTGCTCTGTTAGGGGTTCCTCCAATTTGTGGCAGACTTCCTTAAATTGTTTGTCATAGGCCTTCACCGATTCTTCTTCTCCTTGCACTAGGTCCCTCATTTTGCTAACACTCTCTGTAGGGATATCCAGAGTGTCAAAGTTTACCAAGAAGTCTTGCTTTGCTTCATTCCAACTTTTCCCATGCTTCGGGTAAGTCTTTTTGTACCAGTCCAATACTTTTTTTTTTAGTGAAGATTCAAAGTCTAATAACTTTGGTTTGTCCTCATCAATGTCCTATCTTTCCCACAAAGATTCTAATAGGAATATATGTTTCGCAGCCTCTGTTGTATCTCTTCCAAATGTTGGGATTTTGATCAATGATTCCATTTTATTCTTGCTTCTTTCTATTTTGAGTTTTCGGATTTGCAGGCTATTCTTTACCTCCTTTTCTTTCTTTACTTTCCTAGCAGTATGGGGCTTCTGCTCTCTACTCTTATCTCTTGCTAACTTTATATCAAAATACTCTTTTCCAAGTATCTCTTCCCAATCTACTTTTCTTCCTTCTTTCTCTCTTTTCTCTTTACTTTGTAGTATTTCTACTTTTAGATGGCTTAGGAGATGGGTCCTAGTTCGGGGGTTGTGACTCTTCAAGATATCGTTTCACATTCTTATTTGTTAATGACATTTTATTTGTTAGTGCACATAATTCCTTACCCAAATTCAATCTGATCTCCCCACTTTTCTTTATTTCTTCTTCCTTTAATTTCCTTATACTTCTATTAACTAACTCTTCTAAATATTTTGCTTGAATAAATAGAGCCTTCTCCCAAGTTTTCAGAAATTCTATAAATCAATCATCTAGATTGATAGTCATGTTTGATAGATCTGGTTTGATGGTAGGAATTTTCGAAGGTTGCTGTGGGAGTGGAGTCTCTATGTTATTGCAAGGTCCCAACAACAATCTCCTAGACTCTCCATAATCATAAATGCTCTTTAAATTGGTTATGAGTTGTCCTGCTTTTTCCCAGCATAAATCTGTTTTTTCTAGGGTCTTCCATTCTTCTTCATCTTCATTCTCTTTTCCTTTGGCAACACCCTCGCACTCAACAAAACCCTCATTGGCTTCGCGCTCAACAACACCCTCATTGGCGCGCTCAATTCTTATTTTCTTCGCAATTTTCATTCTTTTGCGGTGTCTTTCTTCTCTCTCAACAATCTGGTTTTGTCTTCTCTCTTTTTCATTTGGGCTTGTCATGTTCACTTTTCTTGCTAATTCAATTTGTTCTCTAATCTCTCTTGAGTTTTTCTGATCTCCTTTTGCAATGGGTGTGTTTAATTTGAGATTACATTAGTCCTTTTTATTATTTTCCATGGTAGTTATTTGATAGTTTTTCTTATCGGTCACATCTCTTCAAGGATTCTTTTTCGGTCTCCTTCCAGCCTTTCCATTCTCCAACCCCTTGGTGCTTAGCCCCCTCTCACAGGGTAGATGCCAAGAGGACAGTTCCATAGGCTTTCATATCTTCCTTGATTTATTGACCTTTATACAACCTAACTAGGATCCCGACAACGGAACCAATTTTAGCAAGAAAATTGGGGAAACACAGACTAGAGTTCTAAGCCCCAAGTACTTTCTGAGTGTTGTAGTTTATACCTCAGACTCATTTATATAAAGGGAGTAAAAGTTCGAGTTAGACGAGAGATGTTTTACTTAAACATATATAGTAGACCACACAATGTAGATAGAATTCTGGCATCATTATATTAGTTACTTTAAGGGAGTACATTCATATCTTCTTATATCTCCCTTTACATCATATATACATTTATCATATATTTTCACCTATACTTTGTTTTTCTTCTTTTTCCTTCTTACCTATATTCTCTCGTATATATAATCTCATACATATATTCTTGTACATACATCTTCTTACTCTACTACTCATATCTTTTCCTATACGTATATCTATGGGATGGGATGTGTCCCATCTATTCTACTCATACCCTAGATGGTTATCTTTTGAATCTTATGGTCCACAAATTCTTTGCGGCAAGATGTGGTAGGATTTGCTTGGCTGTGTTTGAACTGTTGCTCTTTGCTGCCAACACCTATGATGTAAAGACTCCAATTTTTGTTACTTGGTGACTGAGTTGTTCTTCCTCATATAGCTAGTGCCCAAGGAAAAAAGTTTACCCCTCCCTATTTTGTAATTGTGCAATTCTTGAACAATGAGGTTTCTCACCTCAACCTTGGGTGTCATCATCTCAATGCATATTGTGAGGCCCTCCATAACCTTTCCATTAGGATATGTGAGGCTATCCGAATAGAAAAAACTAGTGTTGAAGAAGTACCCCGCTGCATGAATGGGTTGGTGGAGTTGATTGTTCCACCTTTGATCAATGATCTCTCAAATGGGATAAAATTTAAGTCTGTCCCCCTTTAATAGTTTTGGATGGACTCTTTGGCTCTATCCATGGCCTTATAAATGTACCCCATTTGCTTTTGATCCCCATCTACCAAACACAAAACTCTAACTAGGGGCTCCAACACTTACTAATACAAATAAATTAAAGTTACAAATTTATAATGAAAATAAATAACTTTAAACTAAAAAGTAAATATTCAATTTGAATTTTAAATTGAATTTTTGAGGTTACCTTTGTTAGTTTTTTTAGATCAGAAATGTAATAAGCAGAAAAAATGCAACACATGAGACAAAGAACACAACAAGATACCCTGGGAAAACCCTCCTACTTGAGGGAGAAAAACCCAACTAGAAATGATCTCTCTTATATATATATATCAGATGAATAAGAGCAGAAATCTGCTTACAACTCAGGCCTTATATAGGGCCGAATCTCATGCAATAAATAGTAGCACCTCTCCTTGATGCAAAGACATAAATGAATATATTACTTCTTGAAATCTGATCTGCTGTTAAGAGATGGTAATCTGCTGCTGAAGGGCGAACTTCTGCTCTGTAGAAATGCGAATTGAAGAGAGAGTGAATTGATTATCAAATGAATGATCTTCACCTTGTATATATACAAATTGGAGCGACCTCTTCTCTAGGTCGGCCTCTAGAGAAAATAGGAAATATAAAATATAATTTGTGACACAAGGCCGACCTACCTTGGAGATTAATTATCTTAATTTTTACTTAGGAGAAAATATCTCCCTAAGCTACAAACACTAACAACCTTAATAATCTCTGTAGCTCTTTGTGTAAAGAGATTATCAAAGACTATCCTTGCAATCCTCTCTCCTTGAGGCTTCTTTGAATATGATGAGTTTAGCCATCCTTGACTTAAAAACATTTGTTTCAAAGAAGTCGACAAACTAATAATGCTTTGCAATGTTAGGAAGATTGTTGCAAACCTTGTGACACCTAATCACACCAGCTCTTTCCCTTTGTTGTGATCTCTCATCAAATTAAGAAGTCAAGGGGGATTATAAATAAATTTTGTTATGCTTTTTGCATCTTCTACAATTGGTCTCACCCAATCAATTTTGCCTATGCCCTTCAAAAGAAGGTGAAGTGTAATGTCCCATTCTAAAATTTCTTTATTTGTTTTGCCTTGTTTTGTTGATAAACCATACATTCTCTGACATGCTGTAAGACATCCTCCTTGAGGACATTCCAAGAAAATTGTTCTCACTTGTTTATATGTTTTATAGTATCCTTGATGACAGCTAGAGGGTAATCATTATATGCTCTCAAAATCCTTTCTTTCATCTTTGATCTTGGGACTAGATATATTCAGTTTTTATAGAGAATAAGCTCCTCAACTACCCTGTACTTGTCATCTTGCAACTTGCCTTCCAATATGTCACTAGCTAATGTATCTTTGGCATACTCTACTAATATAGAAGTTTTCTAATCAGCAAAAATATTTGTCATAGAGCATAAATGAAGCCTTTGAGACAAAGCATCAGCCACCACATTATTCGTTCCCCTCATGTACTCAATTTCAAAATCATAAGCTTGTAATTTGCTTACCCACTTTTGTTGCTTATCATTTAAATCTTTTTGATTCATGAAGAACCTTAGATTGTTATCGTCTTTCTTTATCACAAATTTCCCACAAACCAAGTATTGCTTGAATTTTTCCAATGCATGCATGATGGCAAGCATTTTCTTATCATAAATAGAGTAATTCCTCTCGTATTCCTTGAGCTTGCGACTCTCAAATGCTATTGGGTTTTTATTTTGTATTAATATTGCTCCAATACTTTCTCCTAAAGCATCGCATTCTAATTCAAATGGGAATGAGAAATAAGGGATGGCTAATATGGGGCATGAACTTATCACCTCGTTGAGCTTGTTAAAAGCTCTTTGTGCCCCCTCATGAAAATGCTCCTTTCCTAGTTAAGTCTGTTAGTGGGGCAGCCAACCATGAGAATTTTTTGACAAACCTTTTGTAATAGCTACAGACTCCCACAAATCCTCTTAGATGTGATA
The DNA here is from genome assembly GCA_007115665.2 of Sequoiadendron giganteum. NCBI lineage: Eukaryota > Viridiplantae > Streptophyta > Pinopsida > Cupressales > Cupressaceae > Sequoiadendron > Sequoiadendron giganteum. The sequence goes on from CM021101.1 coordinate 518,178,749, forward strand.
ATGTCTTAGGTTGAGGCCAATCTACTATCGCCTTGATTTTCTCATCTATGCTAACGCTTTAGGCATTGATCTTGTGCCCCAAATACAAAATCTCAGTCATCCCAAACTCACATTTGGATGCCTTAGCAAATAGTGATTGCTGCTCAAGTATTCCCAATGCCTCATTTATATGTTTTAAATGATCCTCCCAAATTTTATTGTAAATCAATATATCATCAAAGAAAACCAAATTAATTTTTCTTATTTGTTTATTAAATACTTGGTTCATGTAGGATTGGAAAGTAGTTGGAGCATTAGTTAGCCCAAATGGCATGAATAGAAACTCAAAATGCCCAAAGTGACATCTAAAGGCTGTCTTGTGAACATTCTCCTTCCTCATCCTTATTTGATGGTACCCAAAATGTAAATCAATCTTACAAAAATATACTGCATTGTGAAGCTCATCAATTAACTTATCAATTTTGGGGATCGGATAGTGGTTCTTGATAGTCTTTTTATTGAGTGTCCTATAATCGACACACATCCTCATAGAACCATCCTTCTTTACCAATACCATGAAGGAAGCAAAAGGGCTAGAGCTTGGTTGTATATGCCCCATATTGAATAGTTCTTTAATTGTCTTCTCAATTTCTTCCTTATAACCTCTTGGATGATAATAAGGTGTGGTGATGATTGTCTTGAAACCTTCCTCTAACTCAATGACATGCTGAAACCCCCTATTAGGTGGCAGCCTTGGAGGGATATCATTAAATACCTTACTATACCTATCCATAATGGGCTGAGTTTCTATATGAGTAGCTTGTTCATTTGTGGTTGAAGGTCCATTAGTTATTAGACATTGTACTGCCTATTAAAATATAAAATGTAATTCTAATGGTCATCTTAGCTTTAGTTAGTTTTTAGTAACTTTAGTTACGCTTTAGTTGTTTTAGTATTATTGGTGTTTCAATTCGCACCTCTGGTATGCGAATTAGAAATGGACAGCTATGCATAGATTAATTGCACTTCGAATTAGGAGGTGAAGCTCCCTCTTTGCTGATGTTGCTTGAAGAAAGTAAATAAAACTAATTTGCCAATCCTTTTGTTCAGCTAAGAGCACAAGGTTATAAAACTCTAGCACTGTAGCTGAGATTTTCTCTTTTAAACTTCAACTACGATTAAGCCTACTCTAATGACGCTTTTAACAACTCAAGTAAACTTAGAGCTTGAGAGTTAAAAGTAAACAAGGAATTGATTGTTTGACTTAAATACTTAAACAAACTTTCTTCCAACACACATCTACTGTCCTTTCAATGCAAGCTGAAATAAAGATCATATAAATGAAACACATAAAACGGAAACCTGAGACAATAGATCAAAGGAACAAAGCAGGCATAAGATTTCCTTTTCTCAAACTTCAAATAACAATGATTACACTTTTGGGACAGCAGGATTGTAGCAATAACATGCTTACAGTTTAGTGATCAACTAGAATACACTTAACACAAAACACATGAATTGAACAATATTTTGCAGCAAAAGGCAGTCATGCAAGCTTGCTCTTACACAAAGTGAACTGACATTGAACTTGTAGGCAAAAGTAGGCTCAACAATTTGTTATCACAATAACCATTTAATAAAAATGGGCAAGGCTGCCCTTATTTATACACAAGTAGAAGCGTAGGGAACCCTAAAATCTCTTTTCTTTTACAACTAAGACTTGCCAACATGCAAGCTTTATTTCTAAAACTAAAACAAGATAAGCATCTAACAACCAATGAAAGCAAAAAAAAAAAATAGGGAAAGTGCCAACTATTACAATTTGATTCTTTCTTTCTTACAAAGAATGGATAAGAATGAGATAAGAATAGAAAGAAAGCTCAGAGAAAGCATCAAGTTGGCTGCTGCTTTAAATCTCCACAACATTCGCCAAAAAGCTGGAAACTGTATCTCTATTAGGAGCATCAATACTATTTATAGCCGTATTCCGCTTTTCCAACATTTTCTCACCTTCTACAATCACACTTAGAGAATCTTTGACCTTTTCAGCTACTTTATGAGTTCTATTCTTGAAAAACATTGTTGCCCCAAAAGATGACACTAATTTATAACTTGGCGGCTTTGCAACTTTATGCTTTTGACACTTCTCTTGATTTTCCAACGGAAGAGTATTGTACAACTTTTTCCTATACTTGTCTTTTTTATTATACCACACCTTTTCACGTTCTTCAATGGACATAACCAAATTTTCCAGCCAAGGTGGTATTGAAAAGTACTTTTCAGCGACGTCTGACTTGAGGCTACGAACAACTCTTCCATCTGCTGCTTGAATTTCTTGTGTTGTTGGGTTGTAATGCTTGATACAATTACAAACTCTAGACTTTGCACTAAGACGGGAATTGAAGCTGCTGCAAGCAATCTAGAATGACCAAGATGTCTGATTGCAACATTGCTTGCGTTTTCCAAAGCATGCAAATTGAACACTGGTTTTATATGATGCCAATTGATTTCAAAAGTTTTTATGAAATCATGATACAACATCGACTTGGTTCTGAATTCAATGGAAGAGTACTCCATGTTGAAAAACTCGGATTTTGATTGTAAACTCGACTATGCTCGGACAAGTTTTGCACAAAAGCTAAAAATAGCTTTCTGATTTTTCTTCTTCAAATGGGTAGATTTTTTCAAAAATAATCTGAGATATGGGTTTTGTGTAGAATCTCGTTACAAAGAGACCTAAATCGTCCGATTTTGAAAATTGTTGATGGCTGGTTGAAAAAGCAGAAACCCTGAAAATTTAGGATTTTCTAGAAAAAAGCTGAGAGCTGGGTTTTGTGCAGAATCACGTTTTGGATGGACCTAGTTGATTAGATTTTGAAAATAGTAAAGATTTCTTGGACATGTGAGGAAAAAGCAAGTTCTTGAAAGTTGAAATTTTTTCCAAAGTTGTGAAGAATAAAAAACTAAGCTAACCTAGATTGTTGAAAATTGAAAAAGATGACCCCCCTTCTAAAAATTGATGCCCTAGAAATTTGAAGCATGAAAAAGTGAGCCTTTGTGTGAGCTGATCTAGAAAATACAAAGAACTCTAAAAAAATACCAAGTTTTAGCTTTTGAATCTTGAAATGAAGAAAAAATTATGTTTCTCCTCTTTTGCTTTTGGACGCCACTTGCAAAAATCTGTGAATAATGAATGCCAAAGACATCTTAAATAGGTTTTGAGAACAAACAAAACGCTTTATCTCCAGCTTTAAATCTTTTGAGGCCAATCTTGAGCAGGTTCATCAAATGTAGACACTTTTTTTGACATTGAAAGATGAAATTTGGAAAAATTACTAAGGCATAGAACTTTGGATGCGTTAGGCTAGTAGACTTAGCCATTTTTTTGGAATTTCAACTTTTGCTTGATTTTATGCCCTTAGTTTGATCTTTTCGGGCACTTGGTGAATCCTATGAATTGGTTGAATGATCCATCGAGAAGCTTGATTGAATCTGGTGAGGTTGTTCTTGAGGCAACATTTGATAAAAACATCATCTGAGGCCTTAAAATTTTGGGCACACCTGACTACTTGGGGCACCCATGATCATTGGTGTTAGCCATTTTTCTGTTGTTCTTCGATTTTGCATGTTTTTTGATCTTTTGATGAATTTGCAATTCCGGGGGCTAGACTGACCTGATGAACTAGCTGTCAGATGCGTTGGATAGCTTGATTAATTTTGAGGGGGGTCTTTTGGAGATTGTATCTTCTGAAAATTGATTTTAGGGCCCCAAAAGTTTGGGCACCCTTGGCTACTTGGGGCACCCATCCTTGCCAGAGTTAGATTTTTTTACTATGTTTTCAACTTCTTTTGACTTTTTCATTTTGCTCAATTTTACCCCTCTGATCAGTCTGTGATATTTGATGATTGACAAATTTGATGAGCTTGCTGACGATTCCGTTGAAGAGCCTGATCAAAACATAAGGAAACTTGCTGGGGGCTTCAAACCCTAATTTCCACTTTAAGACCTTAAAAGTTTGGTCGCCCTTGGTTACCTGGGGCGCCCATGATCTCCAGACTTAGTCATTTTCACATGATCTTCAATCTTCAAACTTGAACCCTCATGTTATATCCTCTGTTTGATTTGAAGTTGCTGGTAATTGACAAGTCTGGTGATCTGGCTGGGGTATCCACTGAAAAGCTTACAAAACTCTCAAGACAATGAGCATATTTGCAAACCCTAATCTCTGCATTTGGTGGCTCAAAACCCTAGGCGCCCTTGGCTACCTGGGGTGCCTAGAGTTCCTAGACTTAGAATATCTTCAATGATTTCACAATTTGTAATTTGCTATTATGCCAAGACTTCTTTGTTCGGTCCACAATTTCGCCTGACTGATTGATCCGATGGTCTTGTTGATAGATTCACTGCAGAGCTAGAAGGATTTTGAACAAATTATCCTGGTAGCGCAAACCTTAACTCCATCAATTGGTGCCTTGAAAAGTTGGGCGACCCTGGCTAGCTAGGGCTCCTTAATGAGCTAGAGAGTTTTTTATTTCAACTTTTCCTTCATCGTTCCTCGTGCTCACCATCAGAGACTGAAAAATGACTAAGGCAGAGAATCCCAGGCGCCTTGACTGGGCAGGGGCGCCTGAACTCTTCCAGACTTAGTCAAAATTTTGAAATTTTCATGAATTCACAACATCCCTCCTTCATTCTCCATTTTGCATGCATGATCATCATTTGTCATCTTTTGTGCAGTGTTTGAGACGTTGAATTTTGACACTTGGTAGTTTAATCATCCTCCATTGATGGCCTCAAAGCTCCTGTTTAGCTTCTGGAAAAGTAAAATAGACCCATTAGGAAAAATTGATCTTTTGACGATTTTGACTGGACCAACCTGATGAGGAAGTACTTTAAGCTAATCAAAATTAGTTTAAACCCTCGGAGTCAGACTTTCTATTTTTAGAAAATTGTACCAGCATCCATTTGAGAAGAAACCCAAAAAACCCAAACAAAATCTATTTTTAAAAATTTTCCTAAAAATTAGGGCTGAAAAATTGAGATCTCGGTTTTGTAGACAAGGTCGCTCTAAGCATACCCAGATCCTCAGATTTTGAAAATTTTGAGTTTTTGACCAACATGCATGACATGCAAAATCCATTTTTCGACCTTTTTTGACAGTTTTTTACAAGAATTTTGACCATTTCTTCAAAATGCCTAATTGTAGCAAATTTTTTAATTTGGGGTACAAGTATCTTTCAGTTTTCCGCTTTAGTTAGCTTCTGTTAACGATGGTTTCTTTTTAGAAACATCGTCTTGTAAATTTATTTATAAGGAGCTTTTGTCTCCTCTTGTAATTAAGCAATTATGAATATCAATTATCTTTTCATAGTATCAGAGCTCAGGCTCGAACCTGATTAATTTTAGAAATTTCTTAGATGTGTTTTTTTCGCCGATTTAAAAAAAATAAAATCGAAAAAGTTTAAGAAATTTTTGAGAATCGAAAGGTTTTTTTTTAAGCCATTTTTTTTGCAGAAGATTTTGTGAAGAATTTTTGTTTGAGAAAAATCGTGGTTTTTTTCAAGGAGAAGGAAAAGAGGGTTTCGAGCTAGAAATCGCATCTTCTTAAAGCAGATATTTAAGGGTTTGTTGAGATTTTCGAAGGGTTTCTAATCAGTAAAATTGCGCCCTGTTCTTTTTATTAAAAACAAAAAGAAAATGCGGGTTTAGTTTCTTGTGCGTTGCGTTTTTTCCGAGCTTTCGGCAGCTGTGAGTCCTTGAGTTTTTTTGCGGTGTTTTTTTGAAGGCGTTTTTCTTTTCTCATGGCTGTGACCTAGTGATACTCGCATCGGATCTCACACGAGATTTTTGGTGACATTTTTTTGCATTTTCCTCCTATCCGCGAGTTTTTATCTGAGTCGCGACCTCTGTGTTTTCTTGTGCGATTTTTTGAGGATTTTCTATGGTCGGATTTTTTAAATTCGTGGCAGATTTTTTAAGCGTTGGTGTGGTTGAGTTCACCTAAGGTTTCTATCCCTACACGATTTCCTGAGTTCGTGATGGCATTTACTGGTTCGTGGATCTGTTCCTATATTTTTTTTGTTGATTTATTTGCTGTTCGTGGATTTGGCATGACTTGGCCTTTTTTTCTGGACGGATTTTATTTCCAGATTTGTGGCTGCTGGGTGCTTTCTTCTTGGCTGTGTTTACCTAAAAATCGTGGATTTTTTCTCCAGATTTTTGGGTTGCTGATTGAATTCCGTGCTTGCGCCAGTTTGTGAAAGGGTATTTTCAGATTTATTGGGCATCATCATCAGTGTTTTTTGGTGATTTTGCAAAAGTCGTGTTTTCATGGAATCCTAAAGGCTTGTTTTTGAACTGGTTTTTGACAGGGTTTTTTGGTTGACAAATAAAAATTCTGCAAAGAGTTTTTCAAAATTTTTATCTAAAAAAAATTTGCTAAAAGAGTTTTTGAAAAAATTTCTACAAAAATTTTGCAAGTTTTTGAAGGTTTTTCTACAAAAATCTTACTTTTTCAAAGTTTTTGAAGGATTTTTTGAAAAATCTTATAGTTTCTAAGCCTCTTTTAAGACGATTTTTGAAAAATCATGAATTGTGCCAGCTGATTGTCTAGAGTTGTAATGTCCCCTGTACTAGTTTGCCCTAGACTTTGCCTATGGGTCACAATTTCCACAAACTAGGGTTAGGGTTTTCACCTTGTCAATTGAATAGCTCCCTGATGATGTAATCCAGAATTGCAAAACTTGCATTCAATCTATGAACAATATTCCAAAACATGCATATATACATTTGTTAGCATTAATCCATGGCAACACATTTATAGATTGATCACAAATGCAACTTATTGTGAACTAGGAGGAGAAACATGGTGGGTCCGCTTGAAGCCATTTGCCTTGCCTAAGAGGTTGTAGTATACAACTCTCCTTGCTGGTGACTTGTACTTGCTTTCCCCAACCATGTCCAACTCTGGAAGACACTTCACCTACTGGAGGAAGCCAACGGAGCTTATAGTGGTCTAGGCCTACCACCCCTCCATGGCCCTTCCCTTCTTTGGTTCGGGCGGACTTGAGTGGGACCTCCACCCATCCATGGACTATCCCTGCCTTCGGACAGGGCAGATCTTAAGTGGACTCTCCACTCATCCATCGCCCCTCCTTGCATTGGGAATAAGCGGATCTTAAGCGGGGTCTCTAGGCACCACTTTCTTAGGCCCTTCCTCTTGAGCAGGTTTTCAAACACACACTTTATCTTTAGGCATAAAAATGTAATAGCAACTATACATAACAAATGTAACTATTATGTACTAAGAAAACACTTCGCCTATTGGAGGAAGCCAACGAAGCTTATAGTGGTCTAGGCCTACCACCCCTCCATGGCCCTTCCCTTCTTTGGTTCGGGCGAACTTGAGTGGGACCTCCACCCATCCATGGCCTATCCCTGCCTTCGGACAGGGCGGATCTTAAGTGGTCTCTCCACTCATCCATGACCCCTCCTTTCATTGGGAATAGGTGGATATTAAGCGCGGTCTCTAGGCACCACTTTCTCAGGTCCTTCCTCACAAGCAGGTTATCAAACAGATTCAAACACTCAAATTTATCCTTAGGCATTAATATTCAATAGTATCCATACATGTTATGGCACTCTCAAGAACAACACCTAGATCCATAAAATTTTATCTATAGTTATTACCCATAAGCAACATTAGTAAGAATATTAATATCAACAACATTACCGTGTATTACAGATAACAATAATGATATCCCAAATAATATTCCAAATAATATTATGCATCCAACATTATTTAGCACTTGTGGCTCCCTATCATCACATAATTATTTTTATTCATAACATAGTTACCAAACAACAGTAATGATTTCATAAATGATATCATATCCTAACAGCTATGCTTCCCTAAACAATCTAACATTATCTTATTCATAATAATTAATGACATTATCAGTAGTGTTCCGATTTATGACTTTCAACTATTACCCAATGAAGATTGCAGACTGTGCTTGACCGATCTGTTCTTGATATCTCCCATGCTTTGTCTTTTTCCACCCATCCATGATGCTTTTATTTGAAATTGGCTACCTTATATTTGTGACCTGATCTGCCTATAGACACATCTTTTCATGTTCCACCTATTGGCATTGATCGCACCTCTCTACTTACAATATTTCAAGGATAATATTTAGATGTCCACCACTGTATTGTCCTAATAATTTATGTCCATCGTTATATTAGTTCTATAAATTTATCCTCTATAATTGTTGCTGCTGTTTTGATGGTAATTAATTTGCTTGCTGCTGTCTTAGTGATTAATATGCTTTTAGATTCCCATTTAGGAGTTGATACTTTATTCGATGCTGTTTAGTATACTTTGTTTACTGATAATATATTTTGTTTAAATATTTCTTGTTTGATGTGTTTTTTATTAATCTTATTTTATATCTCTTTTGGTATGATATTTAATATTTATTTTATATTACCAATATTTACATTTATAAAAATAATATTATCTTGATAACTATAATTATAATAATAATATTTTAATGGCAATTACTTATGTTTATGTTTTGATATTTATTTGATTTTGTTATTTGTAATTCAACATCTCATATTTAGCGTTACAATTTCGGGGACATGACAAGAGTTTGTGTTAGCTGCTCATAGTGTTACCCCATTTTGGAAAATGGGAGGGATGGCTGCTTTGTCCAATGTCATGTTGGAAAGTACGCAGAGGTTCAATGGGAAAAGTCATATTACCTGGAAGCAGAGGAAGCTTACAATTTTTGAGTGCTAGTGTCTTGATTTGATTGTTTTGCAGGAAAGGATTTGTAATCGCAAGGCGGTTATGCTTCTCCAGTTATTAGTTACTGATGATATGTTTCCAAAAGAATATGGATAGACTAAGTTTATGTTTGTACGATGACCATTAAGGGAGGGTATCACAAAATATTAAATGTAATATTAATGGTCATCTTAGCTTTAGTTAGTTTTTAGCATATTTAGTTACGCTTTAGTTGTTTTAGTATCTTTTAGTTTTCCGCTTTAGTTAGCTTCTGTTAACGATGGTTTCTTTTTAGAAACATCATCTTGTAAATTTCTTTGTAAGGAGCTTTCGTCTCCTCTTATAATTAAGCAATTATGAATATCAACTATCTTTTCACTGCCCAATCCACTTGGTCCCCTACAAAAAGCTCTCTCCGTTCTCTTTGTTAAAACAACCCTTGGAGCTCCATTAGACAAACCTTGAAGAACCACCTCTCTACCCTCAATTTTGAATTTTAGTTTCATGGTTTGATAATTCTATGTGAATTCCCCTAATGAGTGAAACCATTGTACTCCTAAAACTACATCTATCTCATCGATGCCTATCACATAAAAGTCATCATGAACCTTATGCCTACCCAATGTGATGTCAAGTTGTATCCTTTGTGTGCATGGAAGAGTAAATCCATTGACCACAACCACATTGAAACCCTCAAAGTTATCCATCTTTAATTTTAACCTAGTCACTAACCCCTCTCAATGAAATTATGGGTAGCTCCACTATCAGTTAAAGTTGTTACCTTATGTCCTTGAAGCAGTCCTTGTGCATGGAAGGGGTAATATCTAGGTGCTCCTAAAAGTGTAGCGAGTGTACCTCTAATTGGCTTCTGAATTACCCTTCCTTCCCCTTGATTTATCTTCCTTTTATACCCCTTGTTCTTCAATAGTCATAACCTTCATATGCCCTTTGGCTTTTCGTTAGTTATCATTTAATCTTCTGTTTTAGAATAATCACAGGTGTGTGAACAACTCCTGTGACCCTATTGTCATTCGCCACATTATAGATATTAACATGCTTGAATCTGCTGCTTATCAAAGGGATTTGCTGCCACTTAATATCTTCAACAATTTATGATCAGCGAATAACCTCTCAAGGTATATAAAAATATATGGGCACAAAACAAAATTTAATTTGGAGTCTTACAGCTTAGGCAGGGGCATTACATCAAGGCAATGTGTTGCGTAAGGGGTCCAAAAGAGTGATCGATGCCTCCCTTGGAGCAATCTCCTAGCTGCCACATACGTTGCTGCATTCTCTCTATGCCCACCTTTAAAACAATTTCTTTAACATTAGATTCAAAGTTTCTACATTTTTTACTTTGTTAGAGGCGTTAATTGACTTCAAAAATTGCCTCACCATTTGAAGCTACTAAAAAGTTGATAAGGGTGCAATCCTTTCCATTTGTCCACCCATTTGAAAGAATAGCGCGGCCATACTTTCTTTGTTTTTCCACCACTAACTTTGCCTTTTCAATTGCATTCATGAGCAACTTCCCACGCAAGTCTTTTCGAGAAAGTGTCTTTATTCTTTTCCTACGATTGTCAATATAGTTATCAAATTCTCCCAATAAGTGCTGCTCGTCACATTGAAAGGAAAGTTGTTGAAGTACGAAAAATTGACACATGCCTTATTTGCTTCATGGTGCACCTCCTTTTTCACCTTATACCTTCTAATGATGGTTATGCTCCATGTTTGTTTTTGGGTACAAAAAAGATATGTGGTGTCCATGTAGGCACTCTATTCAAAGTTTAGATGAAGTGGATGCTAATGTGGCATAAACCACAAATAGAGCCCACTATGTCTTTGAATGCCGTGTCTTCATGTGTTTCTGCTTGCAATTGAGGACCTTGTGTTAGTGTTTCTTAGATCAGATTAGACAATAAAGAACTCAATAGAATTGCAACATATAAGACAATGAACACAACAAGATACCCTGGGAAAACCCTCCTCTTGAGGGAGAAAAACCCAGCAAATGATCTCTTCTATAATGTAGAACAACTAGCAGAAATCTGCTTACAACTCAGGCCCAGCAATGGCCAATAAAGAATGTAGTGAGGTCGCACCTCTCCTAGATACACGAGATACAAATGAATATCTTCTTCCTTGAAATCGGACTGCTGCTACAAATGCGAATTCTGCTCTTAATGATAAATGCGAACTTGCTTGATGGAATAATTTACAATGCCAAAGTGACCTTGTATATATACAACATAGGCGCCTCTTCATTTAGGTCGGCCTTTACATAATAAATAATAAACAATTAACATGTCTTAAGGTCGGCTCAAGGTTAAGACAAGAATAGGCGAACTTATAAGGGTCGGCCCTTTAGCAAATAAAATGTTTGATATAAATTAAATAGCCAAGAGGCTATTCATTTAATTTATCTTTTCTTCTTGGGAAGTGCAGACCGAAGCTGTCATAACATCAACACCTTGAGCACTAGCTATGGTTGCTCTTGTCTTCTCCCTTTGTAGTTTTTTCTCTTTTGCCAAAGCAAGGTGTGCATTCATCTTTCATTTTATTTCTTCTTTGGTGTTGTTACAAGGCTTGGCATCACAATAAGTAATGCTTACAAGATGGTATTTGAGATGATTGATGTCTCCATGATATAGGTTTTGGCATCTTATGCAAATGATTGTCCTAGGTTTCAGTCCCTATATGACATATTTCCAAGCGAGGTTTCCAACTTTAGGGGGACAAGTTCTTGTAACTGGCATCCACTGGGTTGATTCTGAGCCTAAGCCTGATGCAAAGTGGGAGCCTAATTCAGAGGCCACGGGTTCTTAATTTGTCATTGTATGCAACCTATAAGTACAAAGTACAACATTTTAATTTTTAAATACAAAAATAAAAGCCTAAATTCAACATAAATTACTATAATTTTAGCATAAATTAGTATAAGTCAGCATAAATTAATATAATGTAGTGATTTTATTCCCTAAAAAAAGTATAAATCAGAAAAATAATTTGTTTATGCAAAAAAATGGTGATTTCATTTAAAAATTAATATAAATGAACAAAAAATGTTCATAAATCCAATTTTTTGGAAGTAAAATTGTGAATATAATAAAATACTATGAAATTATGAATTGTTTACAATCTACATGTTAAATTTTAGCAGCTAAAATGAATTTAAATCCTTGCAAAAAAACAAAGAAACACAAAAATAATTTCAAACTCACCCTTAAATTTTTTTGAATCTGCCCTCCATATTCACTTAAAAATCCTTGTAATTAGCTTAAATGTATTATGCAAGAGTGTTGTGTGAGGAAGTGAGAGGGGCATGTTGGCTTTTATAAGCCAAAAAACTGTGGGGTTTAGGGGTATTTTTTTGGTGTCCTAGACATGTCATGTGTCCCTGCTGTGTCTGACCATTACTCACCAAAAACTCGATAGAAAAACTTTGTGAGTTACTCGCTAGGGGAAAAAAAGGTGAGTACTCACCGAGTATGCCATGTATGCCCTAAACCATTCCAAAAAGAGATAGCAACACAATCTGAGTTAAGAAGTTCTATATCAATAAGGAGTAATATTGGATATTTTGTGTAGTGTGTAGCTAGCATGAGAAAGGAGGCACTGCCAATGTGTGGACGGAGCAACATGAGTAATTGTGGTTTACATTTTAAATAAAAAGAGAAAGAGGAACACATTCCATCTGGGTTGACCAATTTTTCTTGGAGTTTCTCAGGACAGCAAAGAAATTCCTGGACAGCTGGGGGATTGCTGTTAAGAATAGATATTAGTATTAGATAGTATCTGAAAATGATGTATTCTTTTAACATAAATGGCCCCATAACCTACACTAGATTTCATTCACAATCTACACCAGATTCTGATGCACCTATTGTCCCTGTAAACTTAGGACACTTGTCATCTAACACAATGAACTTCACGATTATCAGGGCTCCTCTATTTTCAGCTTGGAAATTCTAATCTTCTCCAAGGACTTCCCACAATCTAGTAAAATTTTATATCATAAACTATAATTTTCTCATTGAACTTTTATGAGCTAACAAGAAAAAAGATTATGGAACAATCTTTTGGAAAGGATTGTGTAGTAATTTTTTAATCAATGTTTCAGATCACACTGGATGATCCATCATTAGGATGAAGAACAATATGTGTAGACTGTTGACTAAAGCTCCTCATATAGATAACTCTAGCAAAGAATATTGATGACATTATAAGGGATATATTTCTATTCATTGAACTAGTTTTAACCATCTTTAAATTAGTTGCGACCACTCACTTTAATAAATGCCACAATTCTTAGTTATTGGTTTTTAAGCATATTGATGGTTTACCTCCACGAATGGCTTAAACCTAATTTCACATCCTTGCTGTTTTTTTTTGAATGCTTGCTAATCTCAATTGTTTCTCTTAGACACCTTCCGAAACAATGCTTTTCCATGGCTAGAACTTAATTCTTTTTCAACTAGAACTTTATTCTTTTTCAATGTAAATATGATATTTAATTTTTAATGATTGTTTTGCTGCTTTGCAAATGCTGACTTGACAACTTGTTCATGCTTTATATCTGCGTCTTATTATTTAACTTTTGTGATCAAGGAATGATCTGTTTCTTCAATGTATGACACCCCATATGAACAGTCAATTCTATAAATGTAATGTCCCCTATTTGGTGTACTTAGAATTCTGCCCTAAAATCACAATTTCCAAGTAAGAGACATGTTTGTTAAATTACAACTTCTGATAGACTCTAGTTTAACCCTGCAATAATGTTAGCCAATGATCCATAATATAACATAATCAATTGATTATTAGTATTGTTACATTTAATACAACATTTAACATGTATATGCACTGATCTAAATGAGTAATTCACAATGCTGAGTCAGAATTATTATCCCCTCAATAATCCTTCATTGGGAAGATTAGAGAAGGAACCTCAAGAGAGTGCTAGAGTCTTTCCTGCTTAGCAAGGAATCTCTCCCTCTCAATCATGTACTTCCAGCTCTAAGAACCTCAAGAGAGTGCTAGGAGTCTTTCCTGCATAGCAAGGAATCTCTCCCCCTCAATCATTGAACTTCCAGCTCTTCTTCCCACGAACAAATTATTGAGGCCTTAATAATTTAGATTGATAAAGCAATATGAATTACAATTCCTATCAAATATATATATTCAAATATCTTAATGCTTGTAAATACATGGAATTAATATATATTCAGACATATGCTTAAAATAGCATACCAATATCTATTAACCATATCACAGAAAGCAGATGACTCTTTATGTGGATAATTATTTCAGGTACCTCCCTGTAAGTATCAACCTGCAAATATTTCTCCAAAATGATGATCGATCTATTCTTAACATTTAGAAGATATTGTTTAGTGTAACTTAAATGAATAAGAATCTATTATCCAGAAACCATAATTACTTACAAGGCTCAATAATTGCTGCAAGCATCATTATTGCATAATCCTATTATATATATATATATATATATAAAACTTAAATGAAGAAGAATCTATTATCCAGAAATCATAATTACTTACAAGGCTCAATAATTGCTGCAAGCATCATTACTGCATGATCGTGTGTGTGTATATATATATATATATATTTCTAATCGATTTCAACTTTCCCATGATCATATATATATATATATATATATATATATATATAATGGCATTCCATTTTGTGATATGTCTGCTGTTGCACTCAGAAATATATTACACTTTTTTATTTGTTTTATTCTCCATCATTCGATGCCCCATTCCTCCTTGCTTCTCTCTCATTTTATATCCTTGTATTGGAGGGGCCTAGTCTTTGGGAGGAGTCATGTCTTTTTGAAAACCAATTACTGCATCTCTTGATTAATTCTTATCGCTGCCTGTAAGGAATGCGTTTGCTGCTGTTATTATTAATTGCCAAAAGAAAACTTGATTGCTGCCTTTGTAATCTGCACTTTATTTACTCCAATATATATATTTATTTTATGTTTTCATTAATATATTATATTTTCTTTATTTTATCATTATATTTATAAATTGCTAATATATTTATTTTTTTAATATATATTTTAATATTTATATATTATAAAGATTATAATTATAATAAATATTTATATTTATATTTTTTTAATATTTATATTTACTATTTATTTATTTTGTTTATTTGTATTTCAATGTCTTATACTTTTCCATTTCCGAGGCATGACAGTCCACCCTGCCCAAGATTGCTTGTCCTCAAGCAATCACAAACTAAGCTTTAAATATTGTTCTTTTTTGTGATGATATTAGCTTCAGTTGTGATACTTTGATAGGAATTGGTAATTCTAAACTAAGTGATGATTGTTTTGGTTATGTTTGACATATCCCCATGTTTGGTACTAAATTTATTTCCATATCTTCGAAAAGTATTGTTTATTTTACTTGATCAATTTATTCCAAAGTTTGAAAGGCGAGGATGATCTTGGGATTTGTGGGTTATGGACCCATAATGTAAATTTATATTGATATTCTTGATCCTAATCATGGATGTAGAGCTTTCCTAATCAAGAAGAATGACTTTAGGAGAAGAAGAGTCTTGGTTAAAATAGTCTCAAAAATATTTTCCTATATCACTAGTTCCAAATTTACTAGATTAATGTTGTAGTTTATAAGGTCAACCCATGCATTGCTATTGTTTCTATGAGTTTGATTATGTGTTATGGCTTTGCTTGCGCAATATGGTCTTGTCCAAAAAAATTTTAAATTTTTAAAAATAAAAATAAAAGAATGAGTAGAACGAATTTTTATTAGAACAATTTTGTCTTCTTTGACAAACATACCCTACGATAGATTTCCAATATTTCTCTTAAGATCTCTCAAGAGTCCAATTTTGTAGATTCCTAAACAATAGAGTTGTCTTCATTACCTTTGCTTGAAAATATCGTGTTGGCATGGATGATTTCTTGGATATCTATTTATAGTTATTGTTAATAAAGAGTCTTGGAGCAATCTTAGAGATCTCAAGGACTATGAGTGTTGTGCATGAGGCAGTTTTTCTGTTAGTTTTATGATAAGAAATTCAATAAGCAGAAATGCAGCACATAAGACAATGAACACAACAAGATACCCTGGGAAAACCCTCCTTCTCGAGGGAGAAAAACCCAGCAAATATATCGCTTATATATTGAAGTAATTAGAGCAGAAATCTGCTTACAACTCAGGCACAACACAATACCGAATTTGATATAATGAATAATAGCACCTCTCCTAGATGCGAAGATACAAAATGAATATTTTTCTCCTTGAGATCAATCTGCTGTAACAAGATGATGATCTGCTGCTCAAGTGCGAACTTCTTATGGGAATGCAAATATGAATGAATGAACTTGATTATGAAATTGATCTCATATATATACAATTATGAGGAGAGGTCACACCCTTTCATGGTGCAAGGTGGGCCTTAAATAAATAATAAATAAGTCGGCCACCATAAAGAAGTTGGACAATAATTAAATATTATATTATATGCAAAGTGAAGTGCCTCTTCACCAATTGACGCCTTATTAAATTAAATAGCCGATAGGCTATTGATTTAATTTAATATAAGGAAATTAGGGCTGGAAGAGAATCCCGATGCTGCTCTAACATCAACACTCCCTCTCAGCTAGGGATTCCAGCTAACCAATGTCATGAAATGACATCCACAATGGCTACATCCAAATGTGAAAGGAGCTCATCACAGATTCACTCAATTGTGATATCAACCATCATAGCTACTCCCATGTATGGTAAAGCATATGTGCACAAGTGCCCATCACAGAATCACTCAACGTGATGTCGTCATCTCAACATGACGTTCACCATGGCTACTCCCAGAGGGTGAATATAACAAGTACAGGAAAATCATCACAAACTCTCTCACGTGATGTTGTCATGGAATCACTCAACATGACATCCACCATGGCTACTCCCAGAGGGTGGAAACAAGGGATTTCACCTCAAATTTCTCTCATAGAGAAAAATGCGTTAGAGCAAATCACAGAAGATCACTGAAGCCGAGTCTCCCTCTCAGCTAGGACTTCATTCTCCACAATACCAAGCTTGTCTCAGAAGTACACAAACTTTACTCTGGAGAGAGGCTTGGTGAGAATGTGTGTCGTTTGCTCATCAGTGCTAATATACTTCAACTGGATAGCTTTCCTCAATACCATATCTTTGATATAGTGGTATTTGATCTCAACATGTTTTGTTTTGTCATGAAACACTGGATTGACAGAAAGCTTCACACAACTTTGATTATCACAATGAATGATAGTTGTCTCCAATGATTGTCCAAACAATCCTACAAGGAGCTTCCGAAGCCACATTGCTTCTTGAGTTGCCACACACGCTGCAATGTACTCGGCCTCTGCGGTGCTCAGTGCCATTGAAGATTGCTTCCTGCTACACCGGGAGATCATCGCAGACCCCAAACTGAAACGACATCCAGAGGTGCTCTTCCGATCAACAACACACCCTGCCCAATCAGAATCAGTATAACCATGCAGCTTCAAGTCCACACTAGAAGAATATCTCAAGCCATACCCAACTGTGCCACGCAAATATCTCAGGATATGCTTTGCTGCAACTAGGTGTATTTGCCTTGGTTCATACATGAATTGACTAAGTGCACTCACTGCATAGCAAATATTTGGTCTAGTATTGACTAGATACATCAATGATCCAATCAACTGCCTGTACATAGTAGGATCCATCGGATCTGAATTAGCTGCAGCCTCCTGTAACTTTTGAAAATTGGTTTCCATAGGTGTAGACATGGATTTGCAATCTATCATACCAAATCTCTTCAAGATGTCTATTGTATACTTACCTTGACTTAGAATGATCTCATTAGGCCTCTGCCATACTTCTAAACCAAGAAAGTAATGCATGTACTTAAGATCCTTCATTTCAAATTCAGAAGCCAACTCCTTGCATTTGATAATGAGGTGTTCTTCTCCAGTAAGAAATAGATCATCAACATAGAGGACCAAGATCAATGCTTCGCCATCAATTACCTTGAAGTACATGTTTAAATTAGCATCATTCTTGGAGAAGCCCAAGCTTAGCAGGTATCGATCAATCCTCTCATACCAAGCACGAGGAGCCTGCTTAAGGCCATACAAAGCCTTCTTCAATTTGCAAACATGAGACTCCTTTCTATGAACTTCAAAGCCATTAGGTTGCTCAATGTATGCTTCTTCAATTATACCATTTAAAAATGTTGTCTTCACATCTATCTGGTGTAACTTCCATCCTTTAGTTGCTGCAATGGCAATGATAGTCCTGATGGAGGTATAACGAGCAACTGGAGCAAAGGTTTCCTCATAGTCTATTCCCTCTTTCTGAGAGAATCCTCTAGCCACAAATCTAGCCTTTTACTTCTCAATGCTTCCATCAGCCGCATGCTTGATCTTGAAAAGCCACTTAGAAGATACAATAGATTTGCCTTTTGGTCTAGGTACAATGTCCCAAACATCGTTCTTGAGGATAGATTGATATTCTTCACCCATAGCATCTCTCCATACTTGCTGACTTGAAGCTTCCTCAACACTGGAAGGCTCAGATTCAATCATTTGACTCATCAATGCAACATAAGGTCTTTTGCTTTCTCTAAATGTTTCTCTAGGGGCTGCAAACTTTTCGGCCTCCTGCATTGTTTGCCTAGCCCATAAAGGTCTCTTTCGACCAATAACAATGTCTGTAGGCCCATCAGTAGGTTCCAAAGGTTCAACTGGATCATCATCTTCTTTAGAATCAGTAGCCTCCCTCTGAATCTCAGGAGTATGGTCAACTTCCATGTCCTAAGGAGACTCTTGGTCTTCATTGTCTATCTCCATGTGAGAGCCTTTAGATCTCTTGAATGCAACATCTTCAAATGTAACATCCCTGCTGATCTCTATTAGTTTTTGACCTAGAATGTAAATCCTGTAGGCTTTTGAAGACTCACTGTAGCCCACAAATATTCCCTTCTTGCCAGATAGTTCCAACTTTGTCCTTTTATTTTTAGGGACATGAACATACATAGGACAACCAAATATTCTCAAATGGCTGATTTCAGGTTTCACACATGTGAAAGCTTCTTCAAGAGTCATGTTCTCCAAGATACGATGAGGGCTCCAATTCAGAACATACACAGCTGTCCTAGAAGCTTCGGCCCAAAGGAAGATTTGCAGATCTTGATCATGAATCATGGCCTTAGCCGCTTCTACAATAGATCTGTTCTTCCTTTCTGCTACACTGTTTTGTTGTGGATTGTAGGGAACACAAAACTCCTTAATTCCCGCTTCAACACAAAAGTTACGAAAGCTTCCAGAGATGTATTCTCCTCCGTTGTCAAATCTCAGAACTTTGATCCTCTTCCCGGACAAGTTCTCTACTTGAGCTTTATTTTCCTTGAATCTCTCAAGTACTTCCTCAAATTCTTTAGTCTTTAAGAAATAAATCCAAGTCTTTCTAGAGTAGTCATCAATGAAAATTACATAATACAAGAAACCACTCAAAGAAGCAACAAACATTGGACCACACAAATCAGAATGAACAAGATCTAGAATGCATTTGGATCTACTTTCACTACTATGAAAGGGTCATTTAGTATTCTTACCCAATGCGCATCCTCGATAAGTACCTTCATGCTCCTGGCTGAGTTTAGGAATGCCGGTGACCATCTTCTCCATGGTTGGAAGCGCTCGGAAGTGAATGTGAGTAAGTCTTCTATGCCAAAGCTCACACGAACTTGATGTATCATGCAACAAAGCCTGTAGTGGATGAGTGGAAAGTCTGTAAAGACATTCTTGCCGAACACCAATCACTCGGGCTGACTTGATGCTAGAGTTCTTTGGCCATGCAAGAAATTTACCTACGGAGAATGCAACTTGATATTCCTTGTCCTCCAAGGCTGACATAGAGACAAGGTTCCGCTTGATGCCTGGTACAAAAAGTACATCACTCAACTGCAAGGAGATGCCAAAATCTAAATGAAGAGTGGAGGTCCCAACACCTTTTACTGAATAACATGCATCATCTCCAATTATGACTTGAACACTTGTATCTTTCATCACCAAATCTGAAAGATGTTCTCTAAATCCAGTAATGTGACGAGAGGTGCCACTATCAATCAACCAAGTGTTGCTATTTGCTGAAACATTGCTTGATAAGGCAGAATATAATAGAAATTCACTTGAATCCTTTTGAGGAGAGATCTCACCCATATCCACAATTGAAGCATGCTGTTCTGGTCTAGTTGGGCAATCCTTTGCATAGTGACCAAACTTGTCACATCTGAAGCATAGTATGTGGGAAAGATCCTTCTTCTTCTTAGATGCAGGGGCACTGTCAGATCTTCTATCTTTATTCCTCTTGAAGTAGCCATTCTTTCCTTCTGTTCCTTTCTTCTTCGGGGATTGAGCAGCAAGTACATGAATCTCCTCATTGGTAGAACATTGCCCATTGCCTCTTGTTGCTAATCTCGATTCCTCTTGAATGCAATCTGCCCTCAAGCGATCAAACTTAGGTAGCTTTGACCTCGCACTAATGCCTTGGATATATGGTTCCCAAGATTTAGGAAGACCATTAAGAGCCAACATGGCCAAATCCTTATCATCAACCATATGCTCAATGGTAGAGAGCTGATCTCTCAATTCAGTGATCTTCATGAAGAAGGACATGACAAAATCTCCTTTTGCCATCTTGACATGATGAAGCTGTTGCTTCAAGGCAAGAGCTCTGCTTGTGTTATTGAACTCATACATTTCCTCCAAGGTTTTGAACATTTCTCTTGCCGTCTTCAACTTGGAGATAATTGGCACAAGGTGGCTCTTCACCGAATCAACCATAATCTTTTTCGCCTTAGTGCCATTCTTCTTCCATTGTGGTTTCTCATTTTCATCGAAAGGTTTGGGAACTTCGCCTTGCACGAACTCAACAAGCTCATTTTCTTCCAATGCAAGCATCATTCTAAACTTCCAAGAGGTGAAGTTGGAAGCACCTTCAAGCCTATCTTCGATCTTGAGCCCGTTCACCATTTTGAAGATGAGATAGATGCAAGAAGATGAGAACAAGAGTGGATGAAAGCGCTGCTTATATAAATCTGATCACAATCTTCTTTAAACCCGCTCTGATACCATGTTAGTTTTATGATCAGAAATTCAATACGCAGAAATGTAGCACATAAGACAATGAACACAACAAGATATCCTGGGAAAACCCTCCTCGAGGGAGAAAAACCCAACAAATATATCGCTTATATATTGAAGTAATTAGAGCAGAAATCTGCTTACAACTCAGGCACAACACAATGCCGAATTTGATACAATGAATAATAGCACCTCTCCTAGATGCGAAGATACAAAATGAATATGTTTCTCCTTGAGATCAATCTGCTGTAACAAGATGATCTACTGCTCAAGTGCGAACTTCTTCTGGGAATGCGAATATGAATGAATGAACTTGATTATGAAATTGATCTCATATATATACAATTATGAGGAGAGGTCGCATCCTTTCATGGTGCAAGGTCGGCCTTAAATAAACAATAAATAAGTCGGCCACCATAAAGAAGTCGGCCCCATTTAATTATTCACAATAATTAAATATTATATTATATGCAAAGTGAAGCGCCTCTTCACCAATTGACGCCTTATTAAATTAAATAGCCGATAGGCTACTCATTTAATTTAATATAAGGAAATCAGGGCTGGAAGAGAATCTTGACGCTGCTCTAACATCAACATTTTCCACATATTAAGACGAGGATTAGAAGCATGACACATATCTATGATCTTAGTGATGTTTAATGTTGGTCTTTTTCCCCCTTCTTCCAAGGTGCAAGGTAAGGAACATTATGGTGATGCACTATAAGTGATATAATCTGCCTTAGTAAAAATAATTCTCTTTTCCCTAGTTGCAAAAGAAGCCATACATGGAATAGCTATGCTATGTCTAGCGGTACCAATACACCCTATGGTAATGCTTATCATAAAATGTTAGGAATACATTTACTGAATCTTAATTGTTTGTGTGATAGCTGTATCTTAACACAATTGAAGATGTTATGAGTTTGACGGTTTAATGTTCATAAGAAGCTTTGGTATAATGGCAAATTATGCACCCTTATGTTTTGTACTTGGTTCAATCTTGATTTTGGGGTTAGCTCTCTTGGCCTACGTTGGTGGTGAGGTGGATCCATTGGAGAGATTTATTCCTTTATGTCCATTTCTGGAAGGAGTCACCACCTTTCAATAAATGAGTCACCACCCTTCATGGCTGCCTTTTGAGAATAACACTTTACAAGTTTTTCTTTCAAGTTGATTGATAGATTTATTTCTTATTAATGGTTTCTTTACAAAGAGATGATTCCCCTTTTTTATATCTTATTGTTGAGGGAGTCATAGTCTTTCACATTTTGAAGAGTCACAACTTTTCACATTTGAGGGGTCACACATCATCACTATTCTTGAGAATCTAATTTCATTCTCTTGCAAAATTATTGAATGTTCTATTCACAATTGGATTTTTCAAATAGTGGTATGGATGGAATGCTCTGCTAGTTTTTAAGATCAGAAATGAAATAAGCAGAAATGCAACACACAGATCAAATAACACAACTATATACCCTGGGAAAACCCTCATTCTCGAGGGAGAAAAACCTAGCAAAATATATCTCTTATATATTGCAAGAATAAGAGCAGAAATCTGCTTACAAATCAGACTCAACACAAGGTTGAATACAATAAATAATGTTGCCTCTCCTTGGTGCAATAATACACATATATATGCTTCACAGTAAATCTGATCTGCTGCTATGAGAATGGCGATCTGCTGCTAGAAGGCAAACTTTTGCCGGAAATGCGAACTTGAAATGAGATAATGAAATTGTGTGTAAATGAGCAAGCAAACACCTTGCTTATATAGGAGTCTAGGGCGGCCTCCTCACTAGGTTGGCCCTAGAGAAAAATATATATTATTGAAATTGGTGAAGGCCGACCTGCCTTAGATGTTTTAATTATTTAATTTTTAATTTGGGAAAATATTTCCTGCCGCTATAATACATTGGATTTATTGAGAGCTTTACACAACTTTGGTTCGTCACAATGAATCATAGTCGGCTCCAATGTTTGCCCAAACAATATTGCAAGGAGCTTTCAAAGCCACACTACTTCTCGAGCTGTTACACATGCGGCAATATATTCAGCCATTGCAGTGCTTAGTGCCACAAAAGTCTGCTTCCTGCTACACCAAGAAATCATGGCAGACCCCAAACTGAAGCAACATCCCGAGGTGCTCTTCCTATTAGTTACACTCCTGGCCCAATCAAAATCAGTATAGCCTTGTAGCTTCAGATCTTCATAGGAAGTGTATTTCAAGCCATATCCCATAGTGGCACACAAGTATCTCAGAATATGCTTTGCCGCGACTAGATGTATTTGTCTTGGCTCACACATGAATTGGCTGAGAGCACTCACCGCATAACAAATATTTGGTCTAGTGTTGACTAGATACATCAATGATCCAATCAATTGTCTACACATGGTGGGATCTACCAAATCTGAATCAATTGCAGAGTCACTCAACTTCTTCAAATTTGTCTCCATAGGTGTAGACATGGACTTGCAGTCCATCATTTCAAATCTCTTCAAGATGTCTATAGTGTATTTTCCTTGACTTAGAATAATCTCATTAGGTCTTTGCCACACTTCCAGTCCCAGGAAGTAATGCATAAGACCGAGATCCTTCATCTCAAACTCGGAGGCTAACTCTTTCTTGCATTTGATGATGAGATGCTCTTCTCCGGTGAGAAATAAATCAACATAAAGAACCAATATCAAAGCCTCACCATCAACTATCTTGAAGTAAAGATTGGAATCTGCATCATTCTTGGAGAATCCCAAGCTCATCAAATCTCTATCAATCCTTTCATACCATGCACAAGGTGCTTGCTTAAGACCATACAATGCCTTCTTCAATCTGCATACATGAGACTCCTTCCCATGAATCACAAAACCATCTGGCTGCTCAATGTACAATTCTTCAATCACCCCATTAAGAAATGCAGTCTTTATGTCCATTTGATGTAACTTCCAGCCTTTAGCGGATGCAATAGCAATAATTGTCTGGATAGAAGTGTATCGAGCAACAGGAGCAAAAGTTTTCTCATAATCTATTCCCTCATTTTGAGAGAAGCCTCTTGCCACAAATCTTGCCTTGTGTTTCTCAATGCTACCATCAGCTGCATGCTTGATTTTGTAGAGCCATTTGGAAGACACAACTGATTTCCCTTCAGGTCTCGGAACAACATCCCATACATCATTCTTGATGATAGACTGATATTCTTCTGTCATTGCATCTCTCCATACTTGCTGGTTGGATGCTTCCTCAAAACTGGATGGCTCAAAATCAATGATGTGACTCATCAATGCCACATAACTTGGAAACTTCTGCGGTGTCTTAACTGCTTAAACGAATCTGATCAGATCTTTTCTTAGACCTGTTTTGATACCATGTTAGTTTTTAAGATCAAAAATGAAATAAGCAGAAATGCAACACAGATCAAAGAACACAACAATATACCATGGGTTTATCAAAGCGGGTCTAAGAAAAGATCTGATCAGATTCGTTTAAGTAGTCAAGACAACTTTTCATCTAGGGCAGATCTTGAAGGTAAAGTATTGCAGATCTAAGGTTGCAAATTATTTCAGACCTAAGGGCAAATCTTTGAAGGTGAATTTGTGCAGAAAAGGAAGATGGTGAACGATGTCAAGGTAGAAGATAGGCTTGATGGACCCTCAAACTTCAACTCTTGGAAACCTAGGGTACTTATTGCATTAGAGGAGAATGATCTTCTTGATTTCGTGGAAAGTGATATGCTCGAGCCTTCCGATGATATCAAGAGAATCCAGTGGAAGAAAAATGGCACAAAGGCTAGAAAGATCATGATAGACTCTGTGATGGATCACCTAGTACCGATCATCTCCAAGTTGAAGTCAACTAAAGAAATGTTTGATACTCTAAAAAGATTGTATGATATCAACAATACCAGCAGGGCCCTTGCTTTGAGACAACAACTTCACCATGTAAAAATGGATAAAGAAGATTCAGTCATCTCATTCTTTATGAAGATTGCTGATTTGAGAGATTAGTTGAGCACTATTGGGGATATAATTGCAGAGAAAGACCTTGTTATGTTGGCACTAAATGGTCTTCCCCAATCTTGGGAACCCTTTATTCAGAGCATCAGTGGGAGATCCAAGTTGCCCAAGTTTGATCATCTTTGAGCTAATTGTATTCAAGAAGAATCCAGGTTGGTAGCAAGAGGAATTGGGCGAAACTATCATGATGTAGAAAATCAAGTTCTTGCTACACATACTTCTAGAGAAAGAGGCAAAGAAAGAAAGAGGAATAGAGACAAAGGATCAGATTCTGCCCTGAATTCGAAGAAGAAGAAGGATCTCTCTCACATTCAATGTTTCAGGCGTAACAAGTATGGTCACTTTGCTCGAGATTGCAAACTAAGGACTACACAACTTGTTTTATTGCGGAAATTGACATAGGGACATCTTAGAAGGAGCCAAGTTCTAAAGTCGATTCAGAAGGGTTCTTATTCTAAAGTCGGTCAGTTTCTTCAAAGCGGAGGAAATAACATTCAGAGGGAGTCTGACAAACCAACAGAGGCAACCTTGGATGAGGAGGTCAGGAGGTTGATGCTAGTACTTGAAGCTTCAAAGGGAGTTACATCATCATGAAGACTTGTTGTAGTGTATATTTCTCTGAGACAGAGAAATGTGAGGTGAAAGCCCTTGTAGTGTCTATTTTTCTGAGACGGAGAAATATGAGGTGAAAACCCTTGTAGTGTATATTTCTCTAAGACGAAGAAATATGAGGTGCGAGCCCTTGTTCATCTCTGAGACTGAGATGAGACGTCATGTTGAGAGACTCCATGACGACATCACATTGAGAGACTCCGTGACGAGGATACTTGGAAAATATCTCCCTAGCTAAGAGGGAGTGTTGATGATTATAGCGACGGGTGCTATAATCATCAACATGCTCTCCCTTTTATATCACAAGTTTGAGGGAGTCACACCTCTTCACTTCAATAGTTACAACTCTTCATTATTTCATTTGGATACTAATAATAATTCAATTTTGGATAAGTTAATTTGTTAGTGCTTCTCAACTCAAGGAGCATTTTGACAGACAAGTTTTTAACATTTCCATAATTTTTTAGCATAAAGTAATCCCAAACATACATGGAGTAATCTTGTTGAAGACACATTTGACATGAAGCAAACACATAGATATACACAATACACGAAGTATACATATAAATACACATAAGACACAAAGCATGAAGCATACACATAATACATGGAGTATACACATGAAGCATACACGTGATACACTAAGTATACACACAAGTACATGAAGCATGAAGCATACACGTAAGTATACATAGGAAACATGAAGCATGCACGTGAATACACGTAATACATGAAGTACATAGGAAGCATGAAGCATACACGTGGATACACGTAATACATGAAGTATACACATAAATACACGTAAGTCACATGAATACATGTATACACATGAGTACACACAAGTCACAAAGTATGTAATTTGCAAAGTATACACTTGAAGTCACAACGTATATGCAAGGTATACACATAGTCGCATGAATACATGTAGGTCACAAAATATACACATGAATATATGTAAGTCACAAAGTATACACTTGGATACATGTAAGTCACAAAGTATATACTTGAATATATGTAAGTCGCAAAGTACACTCATGGATACACGTGAGTCACGGAGTATTGTCATGAATACACATAAGTCATGAAGTATACATACAAATACACGTAAGTCACAAAGTATTCACATGAATATGTAAGTCACAAAGTATACACATGAAAGGCACCTGCTTATAGAAATGCATGATTGGTCTACTTAAGAAGGTTGAATAGTTAACTCTAATTGAATGGCGATTAAAGTAGGCATGTCCCGCAGGCTAGCAGGAACATGCTCTGATACCAATTGTAATGTCCCCTATTTGGTATACTTAGAATTTTGCCCTTAAATCACAATTTTCAAGAGACATGTTTACTAAATTACAACTTTTGATAGACTCTAGTTTAACCTTGCAATAATGTTAGCCAATGATCCATAATATAACATAATCAATTGATTATTAGTATTGTTACATTTAATACAATATTTAACATGTATATGCATTGATCTAGACGAGTAATTCACAATGCCGAGTCAGAATTATTATCCCCTCAATAATCCTTCATTGGGGAAGATTAGAGAAGGAACCTCAAGAGAGTGCTAGGAGTCTTTCCTGCTTAGCAAGGAATCTCTCCCCTTCAATCATGTACTTCTATCTCTAGGAACGTCAGGAGAGTGCTAGGAGACTTTCTTGCATAGCAAGGAATCTCCCCCCCTCAATCATTGAACTTCCAGCTCTTCTTCCCATGAACAAATTATAGAGGCCTTAATAATTTAGATTGATAAAGCAATATGAATTACAACTCCTATCAAATATATATATTCAAATATCTTAATGCATGCAAATACATGGAATTAATGTATATTCAGACATACGTATTAAATAGCATACCAATGTCGATGAACTATATCACAGAAAGTAGATGACTCTTTATGTGGATAATTATTTCAGGTACCTCCCTGTAAGTATCGACCTGCAAATATTTCTCCAAAATGATGATCGATCTGTTCTTAACATTCAAAAGATATTGTTTAGTGTTAACTTAAACGAATAAGAATCTATTATCCAGAAATCATAATTACTTATAAGGCTCAATAATTGCTGCAAGGATCATTATTGCATAATTGTATATATATATATATATATATATATATATATTCCATCTCGTGATTATGTCTGTTGCTGCACTCAAAAATATATTACAGAATTTCTTATTTATTTTATTCTCCATGATTGGATGCCTCATTCCTCCTTACTTCTCTCTCATTTTATATCCTCATATTGGAGGGGCATAGCCTTTGGGAGGAGTCGTATCTTTTCTAAAACTAATCGCTGCATCCCTTGATTAATTCTAATCGCTGCTTGTAAGGAATGTGTTTGCTGTTGGTATTATTATATGTTACATCGGCGTCAGGGATGGGGGGACGTCGGAACGGGGGGACAAAGGGGCCTCAATTTGGGGATGGCGGAGGGACAGCGGCGGGGGGGCAGGGGGGGTGTATATACTATATAGTAATATACTATACATATGGTACTTAAAATGCTAGTTATGAAAAGATGTATAACAATATAGGACTATTAAGCAGTAAAATAGCAAAATTGCAAATAGTAAATACAGTATACTTGAACATTGTTCATTGAACATTGAACAATGAACCTTTGAACATTAACATTGAAGTTTTCAATATTGAATTACTAATTAGAAATTAGAATACTCAATACTACAATGTAACAATTGTCGAATCAGCAAATGGAAGATTTCTATTATATGATATCAAAAATTTAAATATCTGATCATAAAGATGATTACAATGAGTGGCATGATATGAATTATGAATATCGAAACAAGTACAAAGTCAAAATGTAGTGAAGGAGGCGAAGGCCTCTAATCATCCCTTGGGAGGTCGGCAAAATCCTCATCACTGGACTCCCCAAGGTCAAGATATGCCAAAGTAACACCAACCAGCCCTAAATCTGAAGCATCCTCATCTTCATCAATCTGTGATGGCTCCTCTGGTTCTACATCCCATCGTTCTGCTAGGCTCTCCTTGTACACACGTGTCCTGCGGTCAGTGATACGCAAGGCACTATGTACAACCACTAGCTTCTCTGCTCTCCTAGAGGTAAGTTTGTTCCTCTTAAGAGAGTGGATGAAGCTATAAGTAGACCAGTTCCTCTCAAAAGCTGAAGAACTAGAAACTTGAGACAACAAACGAATGGCTAGTGTGGTAGTCAGTGATTTCGGTCCATGACAAGTCCACCACAAAATCGGATCCTCCTGTGCCATAGTTCTTATATCCGCCTTTGTTGCAGCCTTGTAACCCTTGAGAGTAGCAAATTTCGTCCACTCAGTGCGAATGTTGCCAACAACTTCAGCATCATACATCCAATCAATGCACTTGAAGAACCCTTCCTTCATCTCATCATCCTGAATCAGTGTAACTCTACTAGGCCTAGGCATGTACCACTTCAGATTCAATGCATAAGCAACCATGTGCAAGGGAGTGTTTAGGCTATCCCATTTGCGCTTAATAATAGGTTGAATGTAAACATTGTAGAATGCTAAAGTGGGGTCCTCTTGCACAATTGCCCTCATCTGGCCAAGCATAGAATCAATGCACTCATACACCTCTCCAAGGTTAGGTGCATCCCCATCCCCATATTTGATGACCTAGACAACTGGTTTAATGATGGCGACAATATATTTTGCATCATTCCAAAATGCATTACTCTTCACTATCTCCTTTACCCTCTTCCCCTGCTTTGTCCTGGCCCCATCCCATCGATTCCATTCTTGCGTCATAACCATGAGTTGCAATGGCTCTTGCAAGTCAATCATTCTCTCCAAAATAATGAAATAGGATGCATATCTGGTCTCAACTGGTTTCAAGAACTCCTTCGCAAAGCTCTTGAAGATGGCATGTGAAGTGTGGTGGTTGTAGATATACATCTGCACATCTCTTGCATTGTTGACCACTCCTCTAATCCACTCAATCTTCCCCATGTCCTTAAGTGCATTGTTCACGGCATGCACACAACATGGAGTCCACCAAATATGTCTGTATGCTGCCTTAATAAGCCTCCCTACAGCTCTACACACATGTGCTGCATCTGTCACTACTTGGACCACATTTTGTGGCCCAATCTCCTCAATAGCTGCCCGAATGATCTCAAACTGAAAATCAACATCTTTTCGATGCCCTGAACAATCAACTGCCTTGAGAAAGAATGGGCCCTTTGAGCATGTAACTATGACATTGATGAGTGGACGATGCCTAATGTCTATCCACTTATCCATAACTATGCTGCATCCAAACTCCTCCCAACATGCCCTCATCGTCTCCATCAATGAATTGATCTTGGCATAGTTGTTATCCAAGGTCATGGTCCTCAATTTGTGCTCACCTGGTGGCACATATGATGGTCCTCCCTTCGCCACCATCGACATCATCTCCTTATAATAAGGAGATCAAGCTACATGAAATGGGATTCCATTAGCAAAAAAGAACCTGCCAATAGAATCATCTATCTGATCCCTTAGGTGCACATTAAACAAATTAGCTATGGGGTTAGGTTGACTTTGCATCTTGCATTTCCCCTTGCCCTTTTGTGATTCAGCCATAGCACTATAAGTGGATGAAGGTCCTGAGGCTGACCCTGACAATGTTCCTGCTCTCTGATGCGATGTGGGAGTAGAAATATGTGGCTGCCTCAGCATTTTCTGCTCCTAAATCTATTGAATAGTTTGAATATGTTGCCTACCAGACAAGGTATTAGGCATAGGAATTCCCACGTCGTTTGGAACACCCCAAAGCTTGTTGAACTGAGTTTTGTATTTCAGATTTTTAGGGTCTTTCAAAAAATTACATGCTCCCACACCTTTTCCTAGCCAAAAGAGGAAGTGTGCATTAACTCTGGTGATGCTCCCAAACCAATCATCACCACAAATGTTGCATTTCCATTTCCTCGTACCACCACCTGATGACGTTGGGGCTGTTATTCTTGTTGCAAACTGTTTGAGAGGAGATTTGGAATCGTAAGGACCCCTAGCCCACTCTGCCAAAAGCTAGGAGGGGCAATCAGTAGCAACTAGTGCACTAGCTATGGAACTAGTTTGCCCTTCCGGATTTGACCCATGCTCACCCCCCTCATTGGGCTCATCCTCATGCTTAAGTTCATATTCTGATTGGCTTGCACTATGAGAATGAGTTTCTATCTCATCCTCACTCATTTCATGACTGTGGGAGCTCATTTTGACACTACATTTCACAAAATGAAAAAAAAAAATCAATAAACACATAGTTTCAGCCTATGCCCTACTTTAAAATTAAAAAAATAAAACTCTATATTTAAATTGTTTTAACAAATTTAAATTTTAAATTGCAAACAAAATCTAAACTAATTTAGAAAATGAAATAACAAGAATTAGAAATGAAAGAAGAAAATGAAACAACAAAAAATGAAAATCAGAAAAAACATTGAAAATCAGAAAAAAAAAAAAAAATCAGTTAAAAACCCTACCTTTTGCTTGAAAAATCTCTTCAACAAGGTGAAGAATCTTCCTCCTCTTCTTCTTCTTGCTCCTTGACACTCCTCTTTCACTTGCAATCACTCATTTCACTCCTCCAATCACTCTTTCCTCAACTCTTCACTCTTCTTCTTCTTGCTATAGCAAACAAGTAGAAATGCAAATGTGAATAAAAATGAAGTTAGGAGGGGCTTTTGAAAGCATGGAAGAGTGTAGATGGGCCCCACATGCCCTTAGGGTTTGAATAGAACCAAAAATATAATTAAAAAATGTGTTAATTGTTTTTTAAAATGCTCTTTTCTAACTTGTCGCTACGGGAGATGCCTGGGTGCCCTTGAGACGCTCGAGGGACGCCTAGGCGTCTCCCTCAACGTCTCAGAGACTTCGGAGTGTTTCCGCATCTCCGGTGGTAGGGGAAAAAAATGGTGGCGCTGCTGGAGACTTGGGAACGCCTTCCCCATGTCTCCGAGACATCCCCGTTTCGGGAATGCTAGGGCTTAGGGGCGGGGACGCTTCCTCGGGGTTCACTGGTATTATTAATTGCCAAAGGAAAACCTGATTGCTGCCTTTGTAATCTGCACTTTATTAACTCCAATATATATATATATATATATATATATATATATAATTTATGTTTTCATTAATATATTATATTTTCTTTATTTTATCATTATATTTATAAATTGCTAATATATTTATTTTTATATATATTATAAAGATTATAATTATAATAAATATTTATATTTATATTTGCTATTTATTTTATTTGTATTTCAATGTTTTATACTTTGCCATTTCTAGGGCATGACAATAAATACCACATTTTTAATAAATTCCAATTGATCCTTGGAAGGCTATTTCGTTTTGAATGTGGTAAAAAGTTGACCCAATGTCTTTTTTGTTTTAAATTTTGTGATTTTATTGAAGAAGCCCTCAATAAAAGGAAGTGAAGCCATTGGGCTTCTTGCTGAATCTTTGCAATCCATTTAACCTTTTTATTTTATTTTATTTTTCTTAGCTTGTTTGAAAGCTCTAGAGATCTAGATACTTTTGTAGCCATTTCTCTTAGAAAGCATGGTCAAGTGTGCAATTTCCTCTATAAATATTGAATAGGAAATTGCACACTTGACCATGGTTTTTAATAGGAATTTTTATAAAAGTAATCAAATTTGTAGATCTTACTAGAGGAATATCTAGAAATCAAGGAAAAAAGTGGTTTGGAGAAGATTCAATCAAAATCTCAATGATGTTTCTTAATTATTTTTTATGGCACCTCCAATAAATTCACAAATTTTTAAAAAGAAAGAGTACATTAGGTCAACCTTCCTACCACATTAGAAATTAAGGAAATTCAACAGTACTTTCAACGATCAATTAGATCATATGGAATATACTTTGGAGAAATAGGTTGTTCCATTAGTACAAGAGTTAAAGAACATGATGTAGATATAAGGTGCAAATGATTTGTCAAATTAGCATTGCTAGAACACACATTTAAAACTAAGATTCATATTTGCGTTGAAAAACCTAAGGTTCTAGCTGTGGAAAACATTATTTTAAAATTCTAAGGGAAGCAATTGAGATTGAAATGCATCCAAAAAAATTGCATAGAGATGAGGGATTAGGTTTAAGCCACTAATGGAGGTCAATCATGATGCATTAACTAAGGAGAGGTGACATTTAATAATTTTGAATGGGTGATTGTAACTAGTTCATTTAGAATTTTTTGTAGTCAATTTATTGGCATCGATATACTTTTTTAGGGTTATCTATATAGGAGCTCTAGTTCACAATTTGCACATATGTTTCTTCGTCCTGATGATGGATCATGGGCTGTGATCCAAAACACTGATTAACTTATTTCTTTATTGTTCATTCTAGAAGTTTGTGTCTTAGTATCATGGGCAGCAAAAAACTTACCCTATAAAGAAAAAGACTGTTTAGATTTGACACGATTTGGGTTCTATGTTTGACAAACATAAATACGTTTGATATAAAAATTAGAAATCTTTTTCATTTTTGTCTATTGTTTAATTTATATTCAAAAGTGGCCTGAATTTGAGATGCAATGAAAAATATATCATTGCATGGCAGATTATCCCTATCATTACATTCGTAGGACTTGACAATTTGATCAGCGCAAATAAATTTACTCATTAATTCTACACAAAAAAATCTGATTATTTTGTGTTTGAAATGATCGAGGAATAATGTGTACAACTGTCAATGAGTATTCCATGTATTGCCCCTTTATCCAAGATGGTTAGGTCCTTTATAGCAATGTTTCACAGTTTTTTTGGGACATGGGGATGTTGGGATGAGTTTTTGGGAGTGCAATTTTTCTTTTTCCAAAATTTGGGGATGTTGGGATGAGTTTTTGTGACTGCAACTTTTTTTCCAAAATTTGGGGATGATGGGGGAACAGCTATTAAAATAACATTTAAAAAAAGGATTTGAAAATCTAATTAAAAAATAGTAAAACAACTTACAACTTATCATTTATGTAAACAGTACGAGTAAAAAAAGATGAAATTTATACAAAGTTGTACTTTTGTATGATCATTTGTATCAGTGAAAATGAATCTTAATATATATATATGTCTTCTCCTCTGTTTGATTGGAAATTATACCATTCACAAAGAATCTGTTGTTAGATTCTGTAGGATCATCTTTTGCACTGTTTGGTGGCTGAATGCCAGCCATGTTGTAAACAATTTGAGAAAAATCCACTGTTTCTGCAGTTTTTGTTTTTGAATATGATAAAACTTGTTGCCATTCATCTAAAAGAAGTACCAAGATCCAACATTGTTACTCAAATGAATATAACTTGATACAATAATAGCAGCCAAATGTTGAATGGGTTTGTTGTTTTATAATATCGGTCAGGAGCTTCAATGTGATTCCAAGCCAGGGATTCATTAGAGAACATAATTTAACAAAGAGTTCTACATCAAGTTGCAGTGCTAATGTACATGTGGAAGTCCAAGCATCTTTACTAAGATCATTACAATTTACTTTCTACATTATATGCAGTAAACATGATAGAATTACTTAGAATCAAGATTGCCTCAACAAACCAAAATATAAATAGAATTCAATTATGATTTAATCTGGCATAGCCATAAACAAATTTTATTTTTTGCTTCCTAAAACTAGAGCAGGGGTCTTGGGGGTAGCAGCCCCCAGCAGGGTTGAGGGGCAATGCTCTTCATGGGGTTAAGGGACAGTGCCTCTAGTGCATTATCTATTGTGATACAGGGTAGGCTTGAGGGGTGCAGCCCATGCCACCAAGTCCAAATTAATTCCTTCAAGGCCACATGGACTTTTATGAAACATGGGCTAGTGTATTTATAAAAGGCATTGGTGGGTCCCTCCTTTGAAGTTTAGGGCTAAGGTTTAGGTTTATTTATTTCATTTTTTTAAAGTTAACTTTTTTTGAAGGACAAGGGGACATTCTGTTGTTCCCAAAACAGTTGAGAGATATTTGCATATCCCTTTATTATATCTCATTTTTTTCAAGCTGTTGACCTGCTTTTTGTAGCATGTGAGGATGCCCTGCCATACCCAAGACAGCTGAGGGATGTCTGCACATCCCCCATCTGCCCTAGGGGCAGCAGGGCATCTCTCAGGATGTTTTTGTTTTGCAAGGCCATCACAGGTATGGGCTCCTATGGACGTGCCACCCAGGAGGATGGCAGGGGGACGTTTCATCTCCATCTTGCTGCCCCCATTTTTGGAAATGAGTGTCTTACCGTCACCAGGGAATACTAGCTTTTAATAGTTGTAATTTCTATCTAAAATTCTCTTGCATCCAGGAGATATCTGCAGAGTGCAAGGAACATCTGCAGCATGTAAGGGAGGTCTGTGTAGTTGCAAAACCTTGAATAATAGTAAGCTGCTAAAGACGGGGTTAAGACCAAGCAAGCAAGCAATCAAGGGCATAGTTGAAAAACTTGGACTCGGCAATAACTCGGCAGGCCCAAAATTTTTGAAAACTCGGGATTCGGCAAAACTCTGGGAAAAACTCGCAATAACTCGGCAAATTTATCGAACATTTGAAAATACATAATTTTTAAAAAGCACACATATATTGGATTTTTGATGTGGAAACACCTTATAACTTGCTAAATATAGTTTTAAAAAACACACATATATTAGATTTTTGATGTGCAAACACCCTATAACTTGTAGAAATTCATTCATATAGAATTTTTTATTTTGGAGGTCAATTGTGCATATGGTTGGATATGTTTGGATACATTCCTAAAACAAAATATAAAAATCATAATTATATATGTTAATTATTAAAAAATAAATATATTAATTATTAGAGTTTTTAGTCAACCATCCACTCTTATTTTAAATATATTAATAAGATTCAAAAATATTTAATAATATTCACTACACACACAATTTAAAATAATTATTATTAATTTTTCAAATTTTAATTGTTATTAATATATTTAAAATATTTTAAAAATAAAACTCTAACTATTAAAATTTATAATAATTTATAAGGATTTAAAGTTTACTTTATATTTATTATTTATTAAATATTAAAATGTTTATGAAATCATAGTTCTAAAAATTTATAATTTAAAATAGTTTAAAAAATTAAACTATTATATACAATTTAAAATAGTTTATAAAAAATAACTATATTAAAATTTATTATTTCATAGTTTATTTATTTTTAACTATTTAAAGTTTACTTTATATTTTTTAAACTATTTATAATTGAAAATAGTTAAAAAAATTAAACTACTACATACAATTTAAAATAGTTTAATTATATTAAAATTTATTATTTAATAAGTTAATTTTTTAATAGTTTTATTATTTTATAGTTTAATTTTAAACTATTAAAAGTTTACTTTATATGTATTATTTATTATTTATTAAATATTAAATTGTTTATGAAATCATAGTCCTAAATTTTTTTATAATTTAAAATAGTGAAAAAAATAAAACTATTACATACAATTTAAAATAGTTTATCAAAAATAACTATATTAAAATTTATTATTTAATAGTTTAATTTTTAAAACTATTTAAAATTTACTTTATATTTTTAAAAATATTTATAATTTAAAATAGTTTAAAACATTAGACTATTACATACAATTTAAAATAGTTTATAAAAAATAACTATATTAAAATTTATTATTTAATAGTCTAATTTTTTTAACTATTTAAAATTTACTTTATATTTATTATTTATTATTTATTAAATTGTTTATGAAATCATAGTTCTAAAAATTTATAATTTAAAAACTATTACATACAATTTAAATATTGTTACATTCACAATATTAATAATTACAGAGGGTTAACATAATGCGACATTCACAGGAATTAAAAATTTAAAACCAATACCGCAAAATAAAATCCGCTAACAAAATAAAATACCCTAAATTAAAATTGGCCAACGAAATAAAATAAGAAGACATGTTGGGCGAAATTATTTTCAGTAATATTTTAGACTGATAATGAGAATTATTCTAGACTGATATCCCAAATTATTCTTGCAATATATGTCGGCGAAATTTCAAATGGACTGGCTCGTCGAATCTCGAGCATTTTTAACAGAGGGATTTGTAAATATTCTCATTTGAATCCATGGAACGAATCCATCTGGCGACGTGAATCCTCATCTGAAGCCATCAAACAAATGAACACAGTTTATTCCGCAAACCCTAAACAATTTTGCCAATTTTTTATTGCTAAATGCGTGCATTTTCGTGATTGTCTGCATATAAATCGCCGTGAATTTCCGTAAAAACTCGGCCACGAGTTTTCATGCGAGTAACTCACAGCCAGATTTGCCACGCGAGTACTCGCAATTTCAGCAAGTTTCCTACGCTTTTTTCAACTGTGATCAAGGGTTTCTACAATGTATAGAGATTAAGGTCTGTTGTAATGGGGTGCACCTTTATACACTAAAGAGATTAGGGATTTTAATGAACACATAGCAGTACTAGTAGATTTGGGGGTTTAAAGGGTTTACGTCCAACCAAGAACACTATATATGCTGACCTATGCCAATAGCAATCATAACATGTAAAGCAAACAATATTTTCAAATAGCAATAACACTAATTCAACCACAAGATCTAGCTAATATTTTTGTATTTTTCAATATTTGGAAATGGAAGAAGAAGGGTTAGATAATGCACCATTCATGACATCCCAAATCCCACATGAACATTATGGGTGTAATATGAAAATGA
Organism: Sequoiadendron giganteum; assembly: GCA_007115665.2. Classification (NCBI taxonomy): domain Eukaryota; kingdom Viridiplantae; phylum Streptophyta; class Pinopsida; order Cupressales; family Cupressaceae; genus Sequoiadendron; species Sequoiadendron giganteum. The sequence continues at coordinate 518,216,049 of CM021101.1, forward strand.
CCGGTTGTAATGTAGATCTAAAATAAGAATGAAAATTAATGATGCCAAAATCCTGAACATGGAAAGATAGCAGTCGCACAATATGAAGATTTACCCTCTTATATAGGACTTATCTAGTCCGTCCCAAGAGAGGCATGTGCAGAGACCTCTTACCAATTTTTAAGGGTTTAAGGGCCATATGATAGTTTGATGGAATGGCCAACAATCTGAAGTTGATTGATAGCAACACTTTGACCAAACTTTAGCAGATGAAAATCTGTAGTGAAGGAGAGATGCATGCAAGAGCAAGTTATAAGTCCTATGTGTGATTGTTGTACTAGATGGAACAACTAGTTTAGATGGATGTTAGAGCTAGTGGATTTGAGTGATAGATAATGATGCCTTGTTTCTAGAATAAGGCTTAATGTGAATATTTATGGAACATTAAAGGGTTAGGTGAACCTAAACTTAAGGGTAAGATGGACTTAAAATTTCAGATCACTTTAGGTAAAGACTAGGAATATCAGCTGCTAACTATGCTTCAAGATCCAAAGAATAAGAATGGTCACAAGTGGCACCATTGCTTATTTTCAAAAATGTTTGGCATTCCTTTCAAAAGCACCACAAAGTTTTAGAAAAACAATAGTGATGCCATTCGTGTTCTTCTTAGAAGGTAAGTTAATAATTTGAAGAGGGGGAAATCCGTAGAAAGAGGTGATATCATTTCACAAACCTGAATTCATCAAGTTTTTAAGCTGATAGTCAAATTATTGATCACATATGCCCTTGAGGTGCAGGTAATTAACTTCTAAGAAGAATTGAGACTGTGAAGTACCTAAGAAGATTGAAGATTGAGATGGGGAGAACATGCTTGTACTCACTTGTGACTGCCAATAGATGAATGCAATGGCTGTGATGATCGGTACATGTAGAAGCACTATGCTCCAACTCCAACTCCAAATAGCACTTGAAAGTTAATAAAATTGGTGGTTAGGGGTAGAGAAGATAAATGCTGAAGGACATGAGAGAGGGTTGTGAAATATCAACACAAGGAATCGATAGAATATTTATAGTAGAAACAAGACAAATAGCAAAAGATCACCAATCTTGTGAGAACCAAATCAAAGGAGTCAATTATTGATGGATAGCAGTGTCAAATAGCAAAAGATCACACGACTCAATAAGACCCACACCCAGCGGGTAGATAGAGGGATGGTAGAGAAGGTTCTTGAAGAGAGGCTACACCAAGGCCAAAACAAGAGGGCAATTACAAGAGATGACAAGGTCTCAATTTCCATCGAGCTCTTGGACGGTAGAATAGATGAGGTAATCGACAACCAATTACCTAGGACAAATACATCAATATAGAAGGTGAAGGAGAGTAATAGAAGAGGTGACCCTGACAAGTGGAGGTATAAGAAAGAGAAATCCCAACAACTATTTTTAGTGTTCTAATAATTTTTTCCTTTTTTGACTATCCATTTCACTTTCTAAGGACATAGAACACCACTGAGTGTGGAGATTGTTTGGTTCTCACCAAGAACCCTAATTTATTTATAGCAAGTTTTTGGTTTTTATAGTGAAAATCTATATAATAGAAAAATTGGAAGCACGAGGCAATGCAGAAGGAATACATCTCTCCTATAGAGTTTTCCCTTTTTATATTTTCTCTGAATTAAAATAAAATATTTTGTTAAGCTATTTAGGAATTGCCAATTCTTTTCTATTTAGTTTTTGTCCAATTGCTAATTTATAATATATTAAGTTCCACAACTATTGCAATGCCTTTTGAATTAGAGAGATGTATGCTAGAGCAAGGTAGAAATCTTGCGTAAGATCATTGAAGTAGATCCAACAACTCTAGTGTAAATGTATTTGAGAGATAACAGATTTGAGTGATCATGAGATTAGATGATGATGCTATGCTTCTAGAAGAAAACTTCCTTGATATGAAAATATATAGCACTTAAAAATAAAATGAATCTAAATTTTAGGAAGGGTAATGACCTAAAATATAGGTTCACTTTGTTAGTGTTTCTTAGATCACATTAAACAATGAAAGCACTTAATATAATTGCAACACATAAGACAATGAACACAACAAAATACCCTGGGAAAACCCTCCTCTTGAGGGAGAAAAACCCAGCAAATGATTCTCTTATATAAAGTAGCACAAGAGCAGAAATCTGCTTACAACTCAGGCCCAACAATGGCCAATTCTTGATACAATGAAATCGCCCTTCTTCTAGATACAAACTATGCAATGACTATGAGATCCTTCTTGAATCCAATCTGCTGCTATAAGGTGCGAATTCTGCTCTTAAGGAAATGTGAACTTGCTTGAGTGAATGAGTGAATACAATGAAAAATAAGACCTTGTATTTATACAAGTGTGGCGCCTCGTCAAGATAGGTTGGCCCACATAAAAGAACCATAATAAATATCAATTATAATAAGGTCGGCCCAAGTAATGACTAAGGCATGCGAACCATAAAGGGTCGGCCCTTTGCATTTACTAAATATTGTAATCATGAATTAAATAGCCGAAGGCTACTCATTTAATTCATGTGCTTCTTCTTGTGATTTGAGCGAAGGAAGTGCAGCCCTAAGCTGCTATAACATCAACACAAATATTAACTCCTTTTCCAATAGGATGTTACACATCTTCTGAAAACCTAGGCACCTACCTTTTGGAGCCTCATTAATTGCTTCACCATTTGTTGCTAATATGATGAGCTAACAACATTGAAATCCAATCCATTCACACAACGTTAGTTTAAGTTAGTTTAGGTGAAGTACCAAGGGAACCAACCCTCACTGGAGGTTGATCTCAAGCTATCAAAGCCCGTACTCTGTGAGATCATCCCATGTTTCACTGGATTGCTAAGTTGACAACTCAGCAAGGGTGCATATCTAGCTTATAACAGTACCCATTCCATCAGAGCAAGTCATAGCATAGTAAAAAAAAAAAAAGATGAAGTAGGTTATAAATCAAATCATCCTTTGCTAAAAGAGAATCTCAAGAAATGAAACTCCCTCCACCACCATCTAATCTTCAACTTGTAGAGAGCCACCCATTTTTTGCCACTTGCAGAACAACTTACAGCCTTTACATGTAAATGATCAAAGGGACCGTTGGAAATAGCTTGTGTTGATTGTTAATCTCATGAGACTTATTGTGAAATGCGATTTCCAACAGTCCCTTTGATCATTTACATGTAAAGGTTGTAAGTTGTTCTTCAAGTGTGGCAAAAAATGGGTGGCTCTCTACAAGTTGAAGATTAGATGGTGGTGGAGGGAGTTTCATTTCTTGAGATTCTCTCTTTAGCAAAGGATGATTTGATTTATGACCTATTACTTTTTTGTTTTGTTTAATATGCTATGGCTTGCTCTAATGGAATGGGTACTGTTATCAGCTAGATATGCACCCTTGCTGAGTTGTCAACTCAGCTATCCTTTGAAACATGGGATGATCTCATAGAGTGTGGGCTCTATAGCTTGAGATCAACTTCCAGAGAGGGTTGGTTCCCTTGGTACTTCACCTAAACTAGCTTAAATTACAACTTTTGCCGAGGAAAAGGATGGAGAATGACATGAAATGAAACCTCAGTACTACAGAGGTGATGCATCAAATTGCTACTAAGACATATGCCACTATTTTAACACACAAATTCTCAAGTGTTCAGCTGGTTTTTACACAACTCAAGTGTTTCACTTGATCATGCATCAGTGTTTTGTAAGAAGATTTGAATTTGTACAGTTTTGAGAAGGAAAATTGTAATTTTTCACAACTAACATTTGATTATATAATTTATATTCATTACACAACCAACAACCTGCATGAATGTATATTTTTTTTGTTTAAAGGTGTTGTAAATGAAGAAACATACACACACTTAAACTGAGAGGGGGGGGTGAATCAGCATAAGACCAACTTTTTCAATTTATAATTTTGGCAATCATAAAGCAATAATCAAGGTATCCACACATGCAAGATCAACAATAGAGAACACACGATGCACACTCGATTTTATGTGGAAACCCTTGCAGGAGAAAACCACAGAAAAATATTGCTTTTATATATATCTTTTTACAAGCTTTGTAGGCACCAACCCACAGGAGACACCAATCCCCTCCATTGAGCACCAACTCAACAAGAGACTTCGATCTCTTTGAGTGAGAGGCTCCAACCTCCAGATCCTGCAAATTAGAAGGCACCAACCTTCAAAACACAAAGTGATTATAACGTTGTTGGATCTGCCCTAGATCCCTTCAAGGATTTCAACAAAATCTACCTCAAATTCTTCTCTTAAATTTGCAAAATCCTCCCACTTAGATCTGCAAAAGGATCTTTAATAAATACTCTCAAATCCGAAATTTTGTCTTCACAAAAATCTTCACAAGATATGCAATGAATTGATTGATGAAATGTTCTCCAAACTCCTTCATTTATATCTCATAAAGTGCCCCCTCAAACCAACGGTTACCTCCCTTCATATAGGTCAGCCAAAATAGCATATACATTTTTAATTAATTTTTTTTATTTCCCTTGCCCAAAGTTGGGTGCACCTCCCTAGGGGGGTTGGCCCCTAAAAATAAATTTTTATTTTTATTTCCAAAATAAAATCTCCAAGATGGGGCACCATCAAGAGGGGGTCAGCCTCGTGTAATTTATTTGATTTTTCTTCAAGTGGGGAGACATAGCTAAGGCAGGTCGGCCAGCAAAAAGGTTAACCATGGAGCAACCTCTTTGACATCAATGACAACAATAGTGTAATTTATTTGATTTTTCTTCAAGTGGGGAGACATAGCTAAGGCAGGTCGGCCAGCAAAAAGGTTAACCATGGAGCAACCTCTTTGACATCAATGACAACAATAATTTTAACAGTAAATGAGACATTTGTTTGAGGATTTTATGAAAATCACACAAAACAAGCATCGATCATCATATTACACTCAAAGAACAAGCTTTTGAAGGCAAAAAACTGAATTTTATTGATGTAAGAGGTGTTCTTACAGCAGAATAAGACTTGAAAATGCCTTGAATTCATTCAAAAATAAGTTTTTACATCAAAGTTTCATCCTCAGGACTGAAATTTCTGAGTTACAATGTAGAATAAGACCGGAAAGAACCTTGTTTCAGGTTACAATACTTCATAAAAAATTTCAAGAACTGAGACAAACACTCCCTAGGTGTCCCCTAATAGCTGTTCAACAGCTTCCTAATGTTTAGGCACATGTTTTGAGGAAGAAAGACAAGTGCCTGCTTTGGTTGCTGGGTCAAACCTTTCTCCTTGGGTGCCCAACTGCATCCTCTCCTAGTTCTGCTCCTATATGCTTGTTCCATGATGGTAGCTTTTGAAAAGTTTTTATCACTTGACCTCCTTTTGTGCAGATGTTCCTAGATGCTTGGAGATGTCTCAAACTGCCCTATATTCTCTCAGCTAGCTGTCCAACTCCTCTAAACTGCCCTAGATACTCTCAAATGTGCAACAACTGGCCAGTAATTCTGCTAAACTGCTGCAACCTCCATCTCCAAGCTTATAGGGAATGTGCAAGAGAAGTTTGGAGATGATTAAAAGCCCTAGGAGGGCATGGGAGAGTTTCTAGGACAAGATTTTACCACATGCCATTTTTTTGTAGCTCTTTTCCTTCATATTCTCACCACTGTGTATTAAGCTCTGTCATTCATCTCATTTTGCCATTAGGTCTGTCAACTTTTAGGCTTTCATAACTAGACTGCGCCTTTATGACTAAGCCGTGTTTTAGGGCTGCCTGTACACTATCTTCTTGTCTTCAATGTTGGCCCTATCAACATTGGTCTCTCCTTTTCATGAAGCCTCTTGCGTTTGACTGATTTATGTATCCTTGGATGAGAGGCAGGTTTCATGTGTATGATTATGACCTTCAGGAAATCAAAACAAAAGGACTGTCCACTATGTTCTAGTGTGTCTTATACCCTGCTAGACTAAGCTCTCTTGCAGATTTCCTTGCAGAACTTGTCATATGAGATATGTATATTCTCTGAGTTTGGACATGTCTACCAAACCTTTACTGTACTCTGCCCCCATCACTTTGTCATCCCTCCTTCTCACTGTTTCCACTCATTGGTCTGCTTTTACTTCTTTATATCTCTTTAGGATAAATCTTACATGACTGACACTAATTGCTTTTGTAGTCTGTTATTTATCATTCATGCTTCAGTCTTTTCTCCTTTTCTGTCATTGATGGATCATCTCTATCTTTTTCCTTACATTGTAGACTGTTACCTTGTCTAATGGAGTGTCAAATCCTATGATGAACTTGTTGTCACCGTTGTGGTGTTCATATGAAACCCTTGTTTCATAACCATTTCCTTATCTTGGCTTACAAACCTTGTTTCAAGTTAGCGACTTCATGCATTCTGTCTTTAGGCTTGGTATGACTGTCACATTCTTTTACGCTGTCACTGTCTTTAAGTATACTTTGTCATTTTGTCAACATGTGTATTTCTACAGGACTGTAAGTTGCTTAGGACCATCTCTATTAGCTCTGCCCACTGTTCTCTGTCCATTTGCCACTTTTAAAACTTGCTATGCCCATCATATTTGGATTTTGCCCTCTGCTCATATAAATGTTCTCCATACTCCTAATGGCATCACTGTCTTCACCCATGCTCACTGTCACATACTCTTCAAACCTGCCCCTGCATTAGGTCACTGTTCTTTGTCATGTTCACTAAACTACCTTCTACACTGTCATGAATGTTGTGATGAGCATGATGAGATTCAAAGGTCTAACACCATTTTCACTTGGCAGTTCTTATCCCTCTTCAAGAGAATGACACCTTCACATAGGACAGTCATAGACTTCAAGGACACACTACAACTGTCATTGAGACATGGTACAAAAACACACTGTTTTCCACAGTCCACTGTTGTCCATATAGCTGACCTCTGCCTTCTTGGAGTCTTTCATTAGGCTTTCACTAACTTTTGTCATATCTCTCTTTTTTCACTCTTTTCCTCGCTGTATGACCTATTCATTTGCGAGACTTCAAGTTTAAAACCTTGCAAAGACTGTCATATATGATCTCTGTTGCTTGTCTCCTTTCACGTTTGGATCATCTTTCTTTGGTTTTCACAAATACATGCAATACACTTAACCACTTGTCATATTTATCTTAGGAAAACTGTCACTTTCTTTTCTTACTATATCTTGCTTCCTTTTGTAAGCTTCAAACCTGCCCTTTGTCATCTTCAAAAATCTGTTTGTCCTTATTTTCATAGAGACTGTCATTTAGGTCTTTCACTTAAGAAATCAACTAGTTGATTATCTTCTAAAGAAATATCATTGCCCTCAGGAGTTGAAGGATGCTTTGCAACCAATGCACATATATTAACAATTCATAACAAAGAACAAGGTTTTATGCTTGCAAGATGGTTTAGTAGGACCCCTTAAGTTGGTGAAACTCACAAGACCTATGAAAACACAGATCCTTCATAGATACCTGAAAAACCTTGACAAAACTCATAAAATTAATAGCCTGAGTTCTGCCTTTACACAGATTTGTCACCACAAAGCTTTAAAAGGCACAATACTGACTCCTTTGAACAAATCTCATCACTGTGATAACAAACCAAACAAGATCATAAGACTATAGGGTTTATTGGCAACTACATCAGGGTTTAACAGAGTTATAAGCCCATGCACAAGACTAAGTGAGAGTCTTGACAAAGAACAAAGAACAAGGTTTAAACATGAGCAAACTTCTTAGCAAATACTTTGCCACTGACTTTCTCTTTGAGTACTTATCCATTCTTCTGTGCACTGTTATCTTGCTACTGTTACTTGGTTATTTGCTCAAAACACCTGATTGCTTCATATCTGTCTTGACTGAGTTTGTGTCCATTTGAAACTTGTCATAAAGACCTACCCTCTGTCCTTATCTCTGTCATCGGAGTCCTTGTATTGTCCACTGTATCTGCCCTCTTAAAGTCTGCTATGCACCATTTCAACATAACAGGGACTGCCCTGCTCAGAACTTTCCTTGCCATATTGGTGCTTCTTCATGCCATAAACCCTATCCATGTCCATGCAAAGGCACTGATGACTGTATTCTTGGCTGTCCCTGTCTTTCTTTCTGCTAGAAACAATGTATAGTATATCCTCCTTATCCAAACATTACTGTGAAGAACATTCACTATGAAAGATTCATTTACTCTTGGATAAGCATAAGACTATGATGTGTGCACATGGCTGAATGAGGGTCTTGAGTCTCTTGACAACAGGTCTTATGAGATTTGTTTATGAATATCTGATTACCCTCTTGTGACTTAATCCACCATGACCTCACCACTTGACACCATTTGACAATGACCATGAAAACAATCCTCAACAAAGAAAGACAATACATATATCACTTGACGCAAGGAATTTGTAAAAAAGCTTCTATGTTTGACAGTAGCAACAAATATTGATCAGGGTTTATGACAATCTCATGAGCATTTGCTTATTCTTGTTAACTCTACCATAAAACAATGATGGCTCAAGTTCTTTACACCTCAATCTCTATGGAATACCCACTTTCTTTTGACTTTGACAATGAGAGATACAAAATGATTTTAAGCAATGATTTCTTGGATCAATAAGATTCACAAGAAGGTCTGAAACTAATGACAATCTTCTCTTGCATATATTATATGCGGACGACCTAGGGCATCTGAAAATGCTCATTTACACCACCACAAAAGAGAAACCACATAGAGATTGCATGTAGAAACCTTTGGACATGTGGAACCTTTCTTCAAGCCCCTGGAAAAACTCAAATCTTCATGCAAAAATGCCATGTATCTCTTGTATGCTTTGCAATGTGCCATGTTTTCTTTGCAGCGTGCCATATTTCTTTTCCTTCATCTTGAATGCGGTCTTCAAGGAGCAAGCAACCTAACCCTATCTTTTCTTCAAAAGCTTTGACCTTTTCAAAAATAACTTCCCTACTTGGTGTATACATGAGTTTCTTGGCTACTTTTGACAATTTTAAGGTTTTGGAAACCTTAATAAATGCTTAAAATATTTCTAAAAGGCAAAACATGACTTAAAAATATCAATCATGGGCAAAACATTTTATCAAATTTTACCTTTGAAGAAATTTTTCAAACCCTTACAAGTTCTAATACTAGACCAAGACCTCCTAAAAAAAACATCAGCTATCTGGTGTGACTATTTAGACCAAGGTGCAAAATAGGCTAACAAGTACGTTGTTTTTTGGGCAAGCTTTGATGGGGAGAATTTGGGTCTATTTTAAAGCAAGGTAAGCCCACAAAGGTTGAATTGGCTGCCATTGTAATTCTTATGGCAATAAGTTCAATAAACATTTTTAAAACAAATGAAAACCAATTAAAATATATAGAACCTAACCTAGTTTAAAAAATTTAAGTCATTGCCATACATTCATAGAAGAAAGGAAAAAGAAGAATTTCAAAACAAAACAACAATGTAAAAAAAATAAAAAATCCAAAAAATCAACCTCTTTTGCAAAAATCTATTTTCACATCTGTCATAGTGAATGGGCTCTTGCATACATGTAGGAATAAAAAACCAATCATTTTGGAACCTTCAATGATCAATCTTCAACTCTATTTATTTGACGGCAAGGAAGAACAAAAGTTCAACAAAAATGAATGTCTTTTGTCGTTGCATTCATAGTGAAGTAAACTACTTTGCTTTTGTCTTTTAAATGCCTTGGAATGAGTTTGTTAGGGATAGGGATGCGTTCAAGGAAAAAGGCTTCAAAATTTGCTTGATTTGTCTGGGTTTGTTTCGGGTTCACCTGGGTTTGCCCGAGATGAACCCACAGGAGAAAATGCATCGCTTGAAAACACCCCTGCCTGCATCACACCAGGATCTGGATCCATTACAGATTGCACATGAACCCAGCAATTCCCTGCAGCAAACTGGCAAGTTAGTTACTAATTAAAAAATATTAAACTATTCAAAACAAGTCAAATAAAACAAAAATAAAAATCACATTAATAACAAAATCATTTATATGAAATGCAGAAATCAACTTTTAAAACCTAGAGGTTAAAATAATGCAAATGCAAATCTAGTAATTAAACCATCACGCACATTGAAAAATATGCAGGAGGACAAAGATATTTGTGACACCAACTAAACGTTATAATGTAATTTGCTAAACTTAAGGAAGAATTTTCCAGCATGGCTTTTTATTTTTTTGCAGTGTACGACAAATTTCCAGGCATGAATAACCCACATAAGAAGCTTATTGGCTAATTAAAATGACCATGAAATAACACAATTTCTCTTGATTCATACTTTACTTATATTGGGGGATTGTGATGTATTTGATGTTTCTTAAAGTGGAATTTTAACGTTCTTTGAATTGTTTTTTGCTGTTTTTGATGTTGCATGTTACTGTGGAACTGCAAATAGCAATTATTTTGCAAATCTTTTGCATTGTCTATCGTACTTGTTTTCTTTGCTTTATTGAATGCCTTCGTAATCTTCCAAAGGATTCAATGTTTTGCCTTTCCTTGATTAGTTGTTTATCTCCAGGGTTTAGTTCTCTCATCTTTATCCTTTGTCTTTTGTCTGTTAGACTTCAATATGAACTATCTCTGCTACGGAAACTAAAGTTTTTTCTTGCTTTCTTTTATTTATTTGTTTAAAATATTTGTGATAAATGGTGTTATGACCCCACTTATAAGTCTTTTATAGCTGCTGTAAGCCCTAGAGCTTAAACACTGAGTTTGAAAATGTTCTGCATCTGAACTCAAGAAACACAAATTGGAGTTATGAATTCTTACATATTCATCTGTTCTGTTATGAAGACTGGAAAAAATAGTATTTTCATGAAATGTCTGGCTGCATTAAAATGAAAAAATAGGCAGAATTGTAGCACTCTTGAAATTTCAGATCAGGCAATACATAGAAGAGAGCTGGAAGTTGTTTAAGTGCACCTTAGCATTATTAGGTTACTTTTGATACCTGTACTCTCAATCTAAATGTGATAACTGACAATTTTTTGAAAAATATTCTCCATCTGAAACCGAAGAAACACAAATTGGAGTTACGAATTCTTACATATTCTTCTGTTCTGTTATAAAGACAGGAAAAATTAGTATTTTCATGAAATGCCTGGCTGCATTAAAATGAAAAAACAAGCAGAACTGTAGCACTCTTGAAATTTCAGATCAGGCAATACATAGAAGAGAGCAGGAGGTTGTTGTATATGTGCACCTTAGCATTATTAGGTTACTTTTGATACCTGTACTCTCAATCTAAATGTGATAACTGACATTTAAAAAAAAAAATCTTTGCTACAATTCCTCTTCTTAATGTGCTTGGCATGCTATCATGATTGTGTAATTCATCTCTGTTGATGTTATATATAGGAAAAAGTTTTACCATTAATTACCATCCAGCATATAAGTGTTCCTCCTAACGTAATGTATTTTCAGGCAGCAGAATTTGTTCTTAATGAGGATTCATTTGAAGCCAGCGTAAGAGATTATACCAAACTTTTAGATACCTTTGCAAAGGAAGATCGTTTGGAAGATGCTGAAAGGCTTCTCCAGATTATGGAGGAAAAGAATTTTGCTCGTGATGCAGTGACATGCTCTGTGTTGATTCGCATGTACAGCAAGCTAGGGAATCTTGATCAAGCTAAAAATGCATTTGATGAGATAAAAACTCTTGGACTTCAACCAGATCAGAAAGCATACAGCTTAATGATCATAGCTTATGTGAAAGCAGGATTACCCAAAATGGGAGAGTCTTTGATGACAGAGATGGAAGCTAGGGATATTGAACCAGGGAAGGAAGTATACTTGGCATTGCTAAGAGCTTTTGCAGAGAGAGGTCATATTGATGGTGCACAAAGAATTTTCAACACCATGCAGTTTGCTGGTATCATGCCAAACTTGGAATCATGTACGTTACTGGTGGAGGCTTATGGTCAATCTGGTGATCCAGATCAAGCTAGAAATGTTTTTGATCATATGATGAAGGCTGGTCACAAACCAGATGATAAATGCACATCTAGCATGCTAGCTGCATATGAGAAGAAGAATTATCTTGACAAGGCACTGAGCTTGCTGTTGGATCTTGAGAAAGATGGTTTTAAGCCTGGGGTTGAAACATCAACTATATTGATTCAATGGCTAAGTAAATTGGGTTTGGTAGATGAAGCCGAACAAGTCTTAAAGGGAATTTCTGCAAATGAAGTAGTTCCCTCTAAAGTTCATGTAAGTCTTTGTGGTATGTATGTAAGGGCAGGCTTAAAGCAAAAGGCATTAGATACACTGAGTATTATAGAAAAAAACATTGAACAATTGAATTCCAAAGGATTTGAAAGGTTGATACAGGGGCTTCTTGCTGGTGGCTTTATAGATGAAGCAAAAAGAATGCACGAAGCTATGCAGAACCAGGGTTTTGTTCCTTCAGAGCTTGTCAGAGTAGCATTGATGACAGCTCAGACCATTCCTCGCAGGAAACCTGCAGTAAGCTAGGAAACATTTGGAGCCCAGTCAATGTGAGCAAGATCTTAGATGTATACATGAATGAGTTCAGGATAAAGTGAAAGTGTAAGAAACTATAATATTTTGTGATTGACATGAGAGCCAAGTTTGGTTTGCAAGCAAATCGCAGGAGACTTTTTCCTTTTGTTAATCTGGCAAAAATATTACTCCTATTTCATTTTCCAATATGAATATAAATCATTTTGGCATGCTCTCTGTTGCTATCCTTGATTGAGCACCAATGCTATGGTTGGTTATTGCTTAATGTGGGAATTGAAAAAACCCTAACTTCAGGACCATTTCTAGAATGTATTTTTTAAATATTCTGATTATATTTATCTTATCACTGCAAGATTTAGTTACCTTGTTGCTGTGAAAATCTATTGAACTTCATCACCGCTCTGTCAACATTTGCTGTTTTCGAGTTTCTGATTGCCTTTTCACTTTTTGAATGTTTTGGACATGACGAGTCATTCAAGTTTTTTGCAAATTTCATTATGAAATAGGGGCCAAATTTATAACTGTTAGGCACACGTCTGAGTAAGACAAATTGAAACGAAAAACATTCTCTCTTGTATTGGTGAATCACAATTATTGAATTATCCTATTGACATAAAATATTATTATCATGTTGTGTAATGTCCTGGCCAAAAATAGGGCAAATATTTTTAACAGATTTAAATATGTTTACTTAGAACCTTATAAACCCTAAATTGCATCAAGGTTTACTAGCTACATTAACGACTCAGTATTATACTTCAAACTTCATTATTTTATCCTAAAATAATAAGCCCTAATCTATTGTACCTGAATTTAGCAAATCCAGAAATTTTTCCTTTTCATTTCCCAATAACGTTAACAATCCTGTATTATAGATCAGACACCAGCAAATGGAATATGGATAAATTTCGGACTTAAATATCTTATACTAGATCTAGCAAAATTTGGATGTGTCACAATTTCTATGTAACATTAATAACATAAATTTTCTTCAAGGTATTACACAACAATAATGATACTTCAATTTCAAATCAAGTTCACAAAGATAAATTGTAGAACTTTTCTTCTATTCACTGAGCATAAAATATATTACATTATGCTGCTACAATAACCAACAATAATTGAAAACACTCTTACAGCCACAATAAGTCGTAACTCAAATGAGTTTGACACAATAGAGCTTTACCATTAATGCTCAAACACGACCTTGGAGGTGAGATCACCTTACCGGCCATAGGTTTTCATCTTTGAGCACTCAAAACCAAAGGGTTTTCTGTTAGTGTTTCTTAGATCAGATCATAAACATAAAGTACTTTAAAATATTGCAACACATAAGATAATAAACACAGCAAGATACCCTGGGAAAACCCTCCACTTGAGGGAGAAAAACCTAGCAAATAATCCTCTTATATAATATAGAACAAGAGCAGAAATCTGCTTACAACTCAGGCTTAGCACATAGGCGAATTTAATACAATGAACAATAGCACTTCTCCTAAGTGTGAATATGAATCTCCTTGAAATAGGTCTGTTGCTACAAGATAATAAACTGCTGTGAAGAAATGCGAATTAACTTGATTGTAAAATGACAAGGAAAGACCTTGTACTTATACAAAGTGAGGCACCTCCTCAATTAGGTCGGCTCTTTTAGAATAAACAAATAAATATAATAAATGTTAATTACAAGGTAGGTCGGCCCAATCAATAAACAAATCATGCAAACAATCATAGGGTCGGCTCTTTATGTTTATCAAATATTAGTAACATAAATTAAATAGCTGAAAGGTTATGCTTTCTTCTTGAAGCGTGTGCAATGGAAGTGCAGCCCTAAGCTGCTATAACATCAACACTCCCTCTCAGCTAGAGATGATACTTCCACCTGCACAAGACACATCATCTCAATGTGAAAACAAATAGAATATCACCTCATCGTGATATCAACCATCATGGCTACCTCCATAGATGGTATGTACAAGTGCTCATCACTTAATGTGATGTTGTCACCTCAATGTGACTTTCACCATGGCTCCTCCAGAGGGTGACACACAAGTACAAGTAAATCATCACAGATTCCCTCACGTGATGTTGTCATGGAGTCGCACACATGACATCCACAATGGCTCCCCCAGAGGGTGGAAACAAGGGCTTTCACCTCAAATCTCGAAGAGAAATGCACTACCAAGGACTTGCACCTCAAATCTCTCTCAATAGAGAAATGCATTACCAAGGGCTTGCACCTCAAATCTCTCTCAATAGAGAAATGCATTACCAAGGGCTTACACCTCAAATCTCTCTCAATAGAGAAATGCATTACCAATTTAAGGATCACTGATACTGAGACTCTTTCTCAGTCAAAGCTGCATTCTCCACCATGCCAAGCTTTTCTCGAAAGTACACAAACTTGATCCTAGAGAGAGGCTTGGTGAGAATGTCCGCCGTTTGCTCATCAGTGCTAATATACCTCAACTGTATAGCTTTCCTTAGTACCATATCTCTAACATAAAGGTACTTGATCTCAACATGCTTTGTTCTGTCATGAAACACGGGATTGACAGAAAACTTTACACAACTCTGGTTATCACAATGTATAATGGTAGGCTCCATTGATTGTTCAAACAATCCTGCAAGGAGCTTGCGAAGCCACACTACCTCACGAGCTGCAATGTATTCTGCCTCGGTTGTACTCAAAGCCACTAACGATTGTTTCCTGCTACACCAAGAAATCATAGCAGAACCCAAACTGAAGCAACAACCAGAGGTGCTCTTCCGATCTGAGACACATCTTGTCCAATCAGAATCAGTAAAGCCATGAAACTCCAAGTCCTCACCTGAAGAATATCTCAGTCCATATCCAATTGTGCCACGCAAGTATATTAGGATATGTTTAGCTGCAACAAGATTTATTTGCCCTGGTTCACAAATAAACTGGCTAAGTGCACTCATTGCATAGCAGATGTCAGGTCTAGTTTTAACTAGATACATCAATGAACCAATCAACTGTCTATACATAATAGAATCCACAGGATCTGAACTAGTTGCAACCTCCTTCAACTTATCTAGATTAGTCTCCATGGGTGTAGACATAGGTTTGCAGTCGATCATACCAAACCTTTTGAGAATGTCAATAGTATACTTGCCTTGACTTAGAATCATCTCATCTGGCTTTTGCCAAACTTCTAAGCCAAGGAAGTAATGCATGAGACCTAGATTCTTCATCTCAAACTCTGAAGCTAACTCCTTGCATTTTAGAATTAGATGTTCCTCACTAGTGATAATCAAATCATCAACATATAAAACCAGAATCAAAGCTTCACCATTTACTACCTTGAAGTAGAGGTTAGAATCTGCATCATTCTTTGAGAAACTCAGACTTAATAGATATTGATCAATCCTTTCGTACCAAGCACGAGGAGCTTGCTTAAGACCATACAAGGCCTTCTTCAGCTTGCAAACATGAAACTCCTTCCCATGCACCTCAAATCCTTCAGGTTGCTCAATGTAAACCTCTTCTTCTATTACACCATTCAGAAAGGCTGTCTTTACATCCATTTGGTGAATCTTCCATCCTCTAGATGCAGCAATAGCAATGATGGTTCTAACAGACGTATATCGAGCCACGGGAGCAAAAGTTTCTTCATAGTCAACTCCCTCTTTTTGTGAGAACCCTCTAGCCACAAATCTAGCCTTGTGCTTCTCAATGCTCCCATCGGCTGCATGCTTGATTTTGAAGAGCCATTTAGAAGACACCACAGATTTGCCTTTGGGTCTAAGAACTATATCCCAAACATCATTCTTAAGTATGGACTGATACTCCTCAATCATGGCATCCTTCCATACTTGTTGACTAGAAGCTTCTTTGACGTTTGAAGGCTTTGACTCATCAAGGCAACATAACTAGAGAACTTATGAGGTCTCTTGCTTTCTCTGAAAGCTCCTCTTGGGGCTGCAAAACTTTCTGCCTCCTGCATTGCCCCACGAGCCCAAAGAGGCCTTTTCTTTCCTATCACAATATCTAAAAGCCCATCAGTAGGATCCAAGGGTTCAACTGGATCATCATCTTCTTTAGGTTTTGGAGCCTCCTTCAGGTTCTCTGGAATATGGTCAACTTCCATATCTTGAGGAGGTTCTTCTTCATCAATCTCCATAGGAGTGCCCTTGGATCTTCTGAAAGCAACATCTTCCTCAAATGTGACATCTCTACTAATCTCAATAGACTTCTGACCTAGAATGTAGATTTTGTAGGCTTTTGATGTCTCGCTGTAACCCACCAGAATTCCTTTCTTCCCAGAAGGTTCTAACTTTGTTCTCTTTTCCTTTGGAATATGAACATACACTGGACAACCAAAGATCCTTAAATGACTAACTTCTGGTTTCACCCTTGAGAATGCTTCTTTGGGAGTTTTATTCTCCAAGATCCTATGGGGAATCCTGTTCTCAACATAGACAATTGTCCTAGATGCCTCAGCCCAGAGAGAGATTTGCAGATCTTGATCATGAATCATAGCTTTGACTGCTTCCACAATAGACCTGTTTTTCCTTTCAGCAATACCATTTTGTTGTGGATTATAGGGAACACTGAACTCCCTCTTAATCCCCGCTTCAATACAGAAATCACAAAATGTGCCAGAGGTGTATTCTCCACCATTATCAGATCTCAAGACCTTGATCCTTTTTCCAGACAGATTTTCAACCTGTGCCTTGAATTCTCTGAATCTTTCTAATACTTCTTCAAATTCTTTAGATCTCAAGAAATAAATCCAAGTCTTTCTAGAGTAATCATCAATAAAAAATAATGTAATACAAGAAACCACTAGAAGATGCAATAGACATTGGACCACATAAATCAGAATGAATGAGATCAAGAATACATTTAGATCTACTTTCACTAGAATGAAATGTACCTTTTGTATTCTTGCCTAGGGCGCATCCTTTGCATGTACCTTCATGTTCCTGGTTGAATTTTGGAAGATCGGTGACCATCTTCTCCATGATAGGTAATGCTCGAAAGTGAATGTGGGCCAATCTTCGATGCCAAAGATCACGCATGCTGGAAGTGTTATGCACAAGCGCTTGAAGGAGACGACTGCATAGCCTGTAAAGACATTCATGTCTAACTCCAATCACTTGAGCAGTTTTGAAGTTGGAGTTCTTTGCCCATATAAAAACTTTTCCTTTAGAAAATGCAACTTAATAACCCTTGTCTTCTAATGCTGAAATGGAAACAAGATTCCTCTTTATCCCTGGAACGAATAGTACATCATTCAACTCCAATGAAATCTCAAAAACCAAGTGAAGAGAGGAGTTTCCAACTCCTTTCACATAATATCTAGCATCATCTCCAATAACGACTTGTTCACTAGAGTCACTCTCCACTAAGTTTGAAAGGTGTCCCCTGAAACTGGTGATGTGCCTAGAGGCACCACTATCAATCGACCAAGCGTTGGCATCGGTAGATACATTGCTTGGAAAGGCTGAATAGAACAAATAATCACTTGAGTCCTTCTGCAGAGCAACTTCTTCAACATTTGCGGTGGCAACCTGTTGCTTAGGTCTGAGAGGCCATTGAATCTTGGACAAGTCTCGTTTCCTTTTGAAGGCAGGAGCACCATCATTTCCATTTTCTTGATTCCTCTTGAAGAACCCTTTCTTAAAGCCTTTTTCTTTCTTTGACGAATGAGAGGAAAGAACATGCATTTCTTCATTCTTTGAACTTTGACCAATGCCCCTCGCCGTTAGTCTCGACTCCTCTTGAATGCAATCAATCCTCAATCGATCAAACTTGGGAAGTTTAGATCTTGCACTGATTCCTTGAATAAACGACTCCCATGAAAGCGAAAGACCATTGAGAGCAAGCATAGTCAAGTCTTTGTCATCAATCATGTGACCAATTGTGGAGAGTTGATCTCTTATCTCTGAAATCCTCATGAAGTAAGTAATTACAGATTCTCCTTTCGCCATTTTCACATGATGAAGTTGTTGCTTCAGTGCAAGTGCTCGACTGGTGTTGTTGATTTCATAAATCTCTTCCAAAGTTGTAAACATCTCTCTTGCTGTATCCAACTTAAAGACAATCGGTACAACATGATGCTTGATGGAATCAACCAACACTTTCTTTGCCCTAGTATCTTTCTTCCTCCACTGCAACTTTTCTTCTTCCTCCTCAAGTTCGGGAACTTTTGTTTTCACAAACTCAGCCAAATCATTCTCTTCCAATGTGAGCATGATCCTCAACCTCCATGATGTGTAGTTTGAAACTCCTTTGAGTGTATCCTCGATTTTCAGACCGTTCACCATCTTGAAATTTTAATTAGGAGATAGACTGAAAAAGATTAGAGTGAGTGTTGCAAACTAAATCTGATCACGATCTTTTTCAAACCCGCTTTGATACCATGTTAGTGTTTCTTAGATCAGATCATAAACAAAAAGTACTTTAAAATATTGCAACACATAAGATAATAAACACAACAAGATACCCTGGGAAAACCCTCCACTTGAGGGAGAAAAATCCAACAAATAATCCTCTTATATAATATAGAACAAGAGCAGAAATCTGGTTACAACTCAGGCTTAGCACATAGACGAATTTAATACAATGAACAATAGCACTTCTCCTAAGTGCAAATATGAATCTCCTTGAAATAGGTCTGCTGCTACAAGATAATAATCTGTTGCTCAAGTGCGAATTGCTGTGAAGAAATGCGAATTAACTTGATTGTAAAATGACAAGGAAAGACCTTGTACTTAAACAAAGTGAGGCACCTCCTCACTTAGGTCGGCCCTTTTAGAATAAACAAATAAATATAATAAATGTTAATTACAAGGTAGGTCGGCCCAATCAATAAACAAATCATGCGAACCATCATAGGGTCAGCCCTTTATGTTTATCAAATACTAGTAACATAAATTAAATAGCCGAAAGGTTATGCTTTCTTCTTGAAGCACATGCAATGGAAGTGCAGCCCTAAGCTACTATAACATCAAAATTTTCATCCTCAAATCTGAATGTTTGAACATGAGTGTTCACAACAAGTTTTGGTTAGGGTTTTGATATATTTCATAATAATTTTTCCATGAAGACTCTAGATCCTTAAAATCCCTAGAAAGAATGTCAAGATTTGCATTAATGTCCTTGAATATCATAATGGTATGCTGCTGAGGAAACCCATTCCTATTAGGCATCATTCTTTGGGTTTTGCTTGAAATTGTGCCACATGGGCCTGGATGTACGTTGGAAGCATGGGGAATGTTTTTGTGACTTGCAAATGTCCTTCGCAATAATGACAATAGGCCCTATAGGGTTTACAATTCTAACTATCATATTAGCCAAGGTCACCACCTTTGTTTACATCATTGGAAGTAAATGTGGACCCACACCAAAAATATTAAATGTTTTTTTGGTGGGAGAAAACCCTTATGTAGTTGTGTGCTCAAATTTGGCATTAATGTTATTTCTAGGTCATGTTGGAAGGTAGGTGAGATGAATATTGTAAATAGGCAAGAATGTTAGAGTGTATGGGATGAGGATATCATAAGACTTATACTAGTAGTTAGGGGTTGGGGTTTAAGTAGAACGCATGCTAGTAGGGAGAAGTTTGAAACTCTGACAAGGCAAGCTAAGGGAAAAGGACAAGGTTTAGAGGAAAGAGATGACATGATGGATAGCTTTGATAGCCTTGACAAAAAAAGGGAATGAGGGTGGGGATAGGTGGGAGGTATGCTTGGATGGATAAGTCCAATACTCTATCAAGCATAAAGGGAAAGTAGAATTGGGTAAAAGTGCATATTGGGAAGAGAAACCTCGAATCTTAGACATAAGCATTTGTCTTAGAAATTGGGACAACAAACTCCACACTTAGAATATTTGATTCTTCTGAGGTTGGGTTGCATCAAGAATAGCTTGTTGAGGATAAGAATGAGTAAGTGCATATTGGGAAGAGAAACCTCGGATCTTAGACATAAGCATTTGTCTTAGAAATCGGGACAACAAACTCCACACTTAGAATATTTGATTCTTATGAGGTTGGGCTGCATCAAGAATAGCTTGTTGAGGATAAGAATGGTTTTTTGTTCCATAAGCATAAATTAGTTGAAAAGGGGACATGACAAGTTGACCCTTCCCAAAAATTGCTTGACCTCAAGCAATGTAGATCTATTTTCTCTAGAATCCTTCCTACTTCCAAAGTAGCCTTCTTCATAGGCATGTTCCTCTAATGAATCCAATGATTTATAATGGTTCCATGTCCCAAATTTTCCATCCTTGTTTTGGATCAAACAATGAAGGCAACCAACCCAACCAACTCCCCATGTACTTCCTTTTGACATGATAAATGAAAATATCCACAAACTCCCTCAAGACCCAAGGCTGCCACATGTGTTTACCTCAACTTTTGTTGGTGATTCCTAGTACAAGTATCTGCTTTAGAAGTTACTTCACCATGCTTATGTTGCATTACTATGGTATTCATTTGAAATCCTCCTTGAGATCTTGTGGTGCTCATAACTTCTTCAATAGAGTGGATATATTTTAAACAATTTCTCCTTACCTTTGGATGCCATCCCTTTCTCAATCCCATAAATAACAACACTTGTGTAGCTACAAATGATGTAACTAGGAATAATAACGATAGCAACCCCAAAGCTAAACATTATGTGGACAATAGTCTTTGTCTTATTCCTTGTGCAACATATTTGTAAAATGTGAGCTTCATTTTTTCCTCTTTTGCTTAGTTTGCATTCTTGTGAAAATGATTTTGAATTTGATCTTCTTCCATAAAACTCACTAATATACTTGAAGTGTCTTTGTACTATGTCAATAGCTTTCTTTATATGAAAAAAGCTTTGAAACATCACCTCCTTTTCCTTGGATTGTAATTGTGGCTTGCTCAAATTTATGTAAGTCTCCCTTAGATTGTTATAAAAAAATCCTTGAATTTCTAGGATTCTTATAATGAGGCCACGAGTTGTAGCTTTTGATAACTGGTGTGGATCAAATTCTTGACGAGCTTGAAAATGGTTGTAACAAATTGGGTTGCTTGAGATTCTCTCAAAACAACAACATACAAGTTGGAATATGTTTTAACAATCATATGTTGTTCATAATTCCTTTTCAAACTTCAATGTGCAGGCTAGAATAATTGCACTTAGTGATCCCAATAGGTGAGACGACCTATAGGCAATGTGAAGAAAAAAAATCTTCCTCAATCATATAGAGAGCTATAGTTGCTCATGAAAAATATTATCAATCTAAAGCATGAAATTGTAAAAATAATGATAGGAAAATTGTTGCAAGTATGAAAGTGTTGTCATTGATGTCAACTGGTTATCAACTGGTTGTCGTTGTCATTGATGTCATGGAAATAGGTTATTGATTGTATATGTTGAGGATATTGAGAAAATTGTAATAAAGAAGGTTTGTTGGTTTGCTCTAGGTTGTGCTTCAAGATGTGTTTCTATGTTTGTGTGGTTTAGACGTATTATTCATGGTTGCTGGTAGTTGGTGTATCTAGAATTTGGGTCTTTGGATGGTTGTGCAGTGCACAATATCTTCACTAGTATGTGATTGTGCAGTTTGATGTGTCTGGCTGAGGTCTGAGAGAAATGTAGTTGCTCAAGATTTCTCTGTATTTTGGTTTCAGGACTTGCTGTTTTGAGAGTAAGCTGATAAGGTTGAGTTCAAGTGAAATTTGTTGTCTGGAGAGATTGGATTGAGTTAAGGTTGTGTGCGCTTAATTGTTTTATGTGTTTTACACTAGTGTCAGCGGACCTTGTGTTTAACACTACACACGAAGCTTATGGAAGCATGTTGAAGCATGTTGGGACTTATTTAGGTCCTCATTAAGTATATGTTTGGGTCACCCTCATTCTAATTCCACCGTAGAATGTTTTGGCATCGACCTAATTTCAATTTGTAAATACAAATGGTGTGTGGCCGAACTTGGATGAGTTTCAAGGTTGAAGAAGGTATAAATATAAGTTGAGATGTTTGTGAAAGATGAATGCAAGCAAGATAGATGTTAGATGTGAAAGTGTGTGTGATGCGAATTAAAGTAGATTAGTATGAAATTTAATTGTTGAGTTTTTGGAGGCAGTGAACTGAAGGTGTACTCTATCATTCAAGCATGTTTGCAAGCGTGTGAGAAAAATGTGGTGGAAATCTCTGTTGCATTGAGATTGTTTTCTCTATGTAACAAATATCTTCTATCTTCTTTGTAATTTTGTGGCGTTCATCCCTTCAGGTGGTTAACCCTCTTTGGACAAGTAATTCTTGATTTGGACAAGTCCTGTTTTGACAGTGAGCCTTTCTGGCACTGAGCCTTTGTATTCGGTTTTGGAATTTCTTT
Source organism: Sequoiadendron giganteum (assembly GCA_007115665.2). Classification (NCBI taxonomy): domain Eukaryota; kingdom Viridiplantae; phylum Streptophyta; class Pinopsida; order Cupressales; family Cupressaceae; genus Sequoiadendron; species Sequoiadendron giganteum. Next base: position 518,238,889 of record CM021101.1, read on the forward strand.
ATATTGTGAGCTAATCCTCACCGTGGTTTTCCCCTTATTGGATTTTCCATGCAAATCTAGTGTTATTATGTGTATGGTTTTGCTTCTTTTAGTTTCTGCTTTTATACTTAATGATTAATCACATTAGTAAAGTAAAGGATTTGTGAATGGTAATTGATATAACCTCTGGTGGAAGTTTGAAAGGTTAAAATTGCTACAATTGATTCACCCCCCTCTCAGTTATCTTGTTCAACAATTGATATCAGAGCTTGGTTCCTTGGAGAAGAGCTTAACCGCTTAAGGAAGGTCGGGGATGGCAAGCAAGATCACTATTGAGTGTCCTAGGTTCGATGGGACTGACTATGCCTTCTGGAAGACAAATATGGAAGGATATATAGAATACTGTGGATATGATGTTGAGAAAGCTTATAAGACTATGTACACTACTCCTGCTAATGGTCTAAGTATAGTTGATGAGATCAAGGCACATGAAGCAAACAATAAGGAAAAGTTCATTCTGAAGAATAATCTCACATTTTGAATTAATTAAAGTTGCAAATCTAAAGACTGCTAAAGAGGTCTGGGATGCATTGGAAAAGATTCATGAAGGAGATGAAAAGGTCAAAGAAGCAAAGTTGCAGAACTTGGAAGCACAATTCGAGATCTTGCGAATGTTTGAAGATGAGAACATTAAATCCTATGTACAAAGAGTGGATGAGCTTGTAGGTGCAATGCGAGGACTTGGCGCAACAATGGATGAATCTAGGATAGTAAAGAATATTCTCAAAACTCTCCTTGATGCATATAGTGAAAAGGTATATTCTATTGAAGAATTTGTAGATTATAAGACCTATACTAAAGATCAGTTGTTGGGTACTCTAACCTCATTTGAAATGAGAAATCCTAGCTTGAGAAATGGATCAAAGACAAAAATTGCTTTCAGGGCTACAAAAGCTGAAGCTCCGGATGAAGAGAACTTCGATGAAGTGGAAGCTAACTTTGTGAGAAGAATGAAAAAGGGTTCCAGTAAGTATCAAGGTAAGTTACCTTTCAAATGTTTTAATTGTGGAGGAATTGGTCATTATGCTTTGAGATGTCCTAAAAGAGTTGAGATGAATAAACAAAGAGAAGGAAAAGATAACAAAGGAAAGATGACCAAGAGAGCATATTATGCGAATGAAGATGCTGGTATTTCTGATGAAGAATCTGACTATTGAGATTTTAATGATAATGAATGCTTGTTCTTGGCTATAAAAGATGAATCTACTCTTTCTAATACTAAAAGATAGGTGAAGGAAAGTGCTTCAGAGAAGGTTGAAGATACTGTGATCTCTGCTCTTCATGCTAAACGAGAAAATAATTACTGGGTTGTTGATAGTGGTTGTTCACATCACACGATTGGTGATAAGAGTAAGTTTGTTAAACTTGAAAAATATGATGAAGGCCTAGTTAAGTTTAGAGATGATACTGGTGCTAAGATTTTTGGGATAGGTTTAGTCAATTTAGATAGAAATCATAATATTGATGATGTCTACTATGTTAAGGGTTTAAGGCATAATCTCTTGAATGGTCGACAAATGTGTAGTAAAGGATATAATCTTGTGTTCGAGGATGAGAAATGTGAAATAAGGAAAGTATCCAGAACAATGATTGTTGTTGGAAAGAAGTCTGAAGGAAATATTTATCAACTTAAGGGTGCAAATGGACATTGCTTTATGTCTCAAGTTAATGACAGTTGGATATGGCACTAGAGGGTGTGTCATATGAATTTTGACAATATGGTGAGAATCAATGTTGTACAAGCTATGAGAGATTTACCAAGGATTACAAAACCTGTTAATGTTGTTTGCAAGGATTGTCAGTTTGGAAAGCAAGTTAGAAACAACTTTAGGTCAAAGGAACAATCTACTACTAGACTACTGGATTTGATTCATACAGATCTTAGTGGTCCTACAAGGGTGAGAAGTATACAAGGTGACATGTATTTTGTGCTCTTGATTGATGATTAATCTAGATTCACGTGGGTTACTTTTCTTAGAGAAAAAATTGATGCATTAGACAAATTCAAAGCATTCAAAGCTATGATTGAAAATGAAATGGATATGAAAATTAAATGCTCAAGGTCTGACAGAGGTGGAGAATTCACCTCTAATGAGTTTAATATGTTTTGTGAAGCACATGGAATAAAAAGATAGTTGTCTACTCCAAGAACTCCTCAACAAAATGGAGTTATTGAAAGAAAGTACAAAATGGTTCAAGAAGTTGCTAGATCAATGATTACTGAGGAAAGTCTACCAGAAGTTTATTGGAGAGAAGCAATTCACACTGTTGTTTATGTGTTTAACTGAGTTCAAGAAAAATCTAATAGTACTAAGACTCCCTATGAGTTGTGGCATGGAAATATTCCTACTGTAAAGTATTTCAAGGTATTTGGAAGTAGATGTTTTATTAGAAGAGATGAAGAAAAATTAGGAAAGTGTGATGCAAGGTGTGATGAGGGTATCTTCCTTGGATACTCCCTTAGAATCAAAGCTTACAGATCCTACAATAAAAGGTTGAACAATATTGTAGAAAGTACAAATGTCAATTTTGATGAAGCATTGGAAAATTCAATTGAAGTTGACGGCTATGTATCAAATGAACCTGATTACAAAGAAGTAGAAGAAGTTGTGGAAGAAGAGGAAAAACATAATGAAGAAGAAGAAGCTCTGGTGGTGTCCCTAAAGACACCTAAATATTATTGAAATGAGAGGGAAAAAATGAGATTGCTCTCGAATCAAAATTCAGTTATTCACATTCAACTATAAATCTATTACATTGTATTGCTTTATAAGGCCATATCCCATATGAAACTAATTATGGGAATATAACTACCAAAACCAAATTTATTTATTAAATTAACAATTGCATGTTAGTCTATTTATTTAACTATTTATGTGATGTACTAAATTCTAACACACCCCCTTAGTACTGAGATAGAGGAAAACTAGAAATTAGTACACATATTCTTCCTTTTGTGCCCTAAAATACTCTTTTTTGCAAGCCTTTTGCAACAACACTCTGATATCCTCCATTATTATATTCGCTCCAATGGCCGACCAACATATAATGAAATATTCAATACTTCCAATATGAATATTGGTGAAACTCACTAAAGAATAGAGAAGACTTTGAATAATCGCTTCTTGGAGATAACTTGCCACCGTGATGCTAATGATTCCCAACGTATTATGCTGCTTCCACGTCTTCCACAAGACCACTACAGAGCTCAAACAATAGAGTTTAGAAATAATGCAAGAAACAAACTACCAAAAAGATACAATACAACCAGAGCCCGATCAAGTCACTTAGAAAGCATACAAAGGTTAATAATTATGAGTTTACCGTGTATGAGGGTTGGTGGTAGTTACAGGAATTTGCATGAAGCCGAATTAAGTCCTTTACACAATATATTCTAGAGTACACCCTTGCTCCTTAGATACCTGATCAATATACAACAACGCCAATGAGAGGAATTCTTCCATATATTGGGATTCCTAAATCCAACGCTAATGCTAGGACATGTGTAGTTGTTTAGACATGATATCCTTCTTAATGCAACCAAAATATAATCGCATAGAATACCGATATCAAACCTCTGTCGTTTCTCTCAACATAAGAATTCTCGATAATGGGCCAATAGTTGGCTTATTGGATACAGGGCCGATCAATCTCTAACATCGATTGCTTTCCTTAATATTTTCTTAACCAGAGATAATATCAATGATTATAGAGTGCGATTACCTCTTCATAGTTTCAGATGTATAAGGCGACTCCCAAGCACTAGATTGGGGATTTTTTTTTAAAAATTTTGAGAATGACAACAATGAATAGAGTGATGTGTAAAACAATGACAAGAATGAACATGACATAGAGAAAGAGAAGAAATTCAGATGAATAATGGAGTCAAAAAAGGGTTTTTTCACATGGTCTACTTTGCTCACCTATTGACGAATGCAAGAATGGTAGAAAACAATAGCAGTTGCACGTGGTCTTCTTTGCAGTACCATTGTAAACACCACTATGCGGAAGAAACAAATGAATGGAGGGAAATCATAGAGAGGTCCAAGAAGAAACCCTCTTTGATACCATATTGAAATGAGAGGGAAAAAATGACATTGCTCTGAAATCAAAATTCATTCACATTCAACTGTAAATCTATTACATTGTATTGCTTTTGTAAGACCTTGATCTCGTATGAAGCTAATTATGAGAATACAACTACCAAAACCAAATTTATTTTTTAAATTAACAATAGAATGTTAATTTATTTATTTAACCATTTTATTTAACTATTTATGTGACTAACAAATATGTGCAAAATAATCATTTAGAAGATCAAATCATTGGAGACAAGAGAAAAGGAGTATTGACAAGAAGTAGAGTTGTTGTTGCTGCTGAAATAAATCTGCGTTTACTTTCTGAAGTTGAACCTAAGATAATGAGTGAAGCATGTAAAGATGAGCATTGGATGAGAGCAATGGAAGAAAAAATTATGCAGATTGAGAAAAATCAAACCTAGGAATTGGCTCCTAGACATACAAATAAAAACATAACTGGATCAAAATGGGTATTCAGAAACAAGTTGAATGAGAATGGAGAAAAATGGTCAGAAATAAGGAAAGGCTTGTGTATAAGTGTTACTCACAAGGTATATATTTTCAGGAGACCTTTGCTCCAGTGGCTAGGATTGAAGCTATCTGAATTTTTTGACATTTGCTGCTCATAAGGATTTTAAAGTTTATTAGATGGATGTGAAGTTTGCATTTCTGAATGGTGAGTTAGAAGAAGTTTAAATGGAACAACCAAAAGAATTTAAGTTGTCAGATCAATCGAACATGGTCTGTAGATTAAAGAAGGCTTTATATTGATTGAAGCAAGCTCCTAGAGCTTGGTATGCAAGGTTGGATATATATTTGATTTAGCAAGGTTTCAATAAAGGTCCGACATATAGCAATCTTTATTTCAAAATTGAAAATGACAAAATATTGATAGTGGTTGTATTTGTTGATGATATTATCTTTGGAGGAAATGAAACAATGTGCAAAATGTTTGTTGAAGAAATGCAAAAAGAGTTTGAGATGTCTATGTTTGGTGAGATGAATTTCTTTCTTAGGCTACAATTCAACCAAACAAAAAAAGGGATTTTTATTTCACAACCGGAGTATGTAAAAGAAATGTTGAAGAAGTTTGGGATGGATGGTTCCGAACTAGTATGCACTCCTATGGTGACTAGCTGAAAATTGAGTAAAGATGATGATTCAGCTAAGGTTGATCAAAGAAAATACAAATATATGATTGGAGGACTGTTGTATTTAACTGCTACAAGACTAGATATCATGCATGCAGTTTGTCTCGTGGATAGATTTCAAGAAGACCTTAAAGAAACACATGTAGCTGGTGTTAAAAGGATATTCAGATATTTGAATGGCACTTCGAATTATGGCTTGTGGTATCTTAGGGATATTGATTTTACACTAAGTGCTTATATAGATGCAGATTGGGCAGGTTGTGTTGATAACAAAAAGGTACAAGTGGTGGTGCATTCTTTCTTGGTTGTAGATTGGTGTCATGGTTAAGTAAAAAGAAAGATTCAATGTCCTTATCCATTGTAGAGGCCGAGTATATTGTTACAACATGCACACAAGTTTTGTGGAAGAGACAAAAATTGGAGGATATCAGAGTAATGTATGATGATCCCAATTCTATCTTCAATGATAATACAAGTGCAATTAACATTTCAAAGAATCCAATGATGCACTCAAAGACAAAGCACATATCAATAAGGTATCAATTTTTGAGAGAGAAGGTTGTGGAGAATGAATTAAAGCTTGAGTATGTACCTACAAAGGATGAGGTTGCTGACATATTTATTAAGGCTCTTCCTCAAGATACTTTTGAGTATCTCTGGGAGAACTTAGGGGTTATTGCCCCTCCTTTCTTGAACTAGATGCATATGGAGATTCATTAGTCCAAAGGATCTATGGATCTATCTTTCTTCTAGATTGATGTTTGGTGGCTACCTCTCAGGGGGAGCAGGTAGTGTCTTGTGTTGTCATTGTGCAGTTGTTTGGGTGTACTCCTAAGGGGGAGAATTTTGTAATGGTAATGCTCTTAATTTCAAAGGGGAAAACAATGTAAAATATATTTTTACTTTGCCATTGATGTCAAAGGGGGAAAAAGTATCATATGAAAAAGTCTATCTACTTAGGGGGACAGAAAGTGAGATCATGAGAAAGTGTGTTAAGAGGTACTATGTTGTCTTTGATGGTTTTTCACATCGGGTGTTGCCATCAGTGACAAAGGGGGAGATTGTTGCAAGTATGAAGGTATTGTCATTGATGTCAACTGGTTGTTGTTGTCATTGATGTCATGGAAATAGGTTATTGATTGTATATGTCGAGGATATTGAGAAAATTGTAATAAAGAAGGTTTGCCGATTTACTCTGGGTTGTGCTCTATGATGTGTTTCTATGCTTGTGTGGTTCAGACATATTATTCATGGTTGTTGGTAGTTTTTGTATCTAAAATTTGGGTCTTTGGATCATTGTGCAATGCGAGATATCTTCACCTGTATGTGACTGTGCAGTTTGATGTGTGTGGGTGAAGTCCAAGAGAAATGTAGTCGCTTCAAATTTCTCCGTATTCTGGTTTCAGGACTTGCAGTTCTGAGAGTAAGCTAATAAGGTCGAGTTCAAATGAAATTTTTTCTTCGAAGAGATTGGATCGAGTTAAGGTTGTGTGTGCTTAATTGTTTTATGTGTT